>LR738711.1:303368105-303441877 GCA_902687465.1 Secale cereale
CTCTCTCCCTCGCTCCCTGGACGCCATGGCCGACGCACCCGTGAGCATGCGGCCATCATAGACGTCGCCTCCGCCGCTCCCGTGCCTCCTCGCCATGTCTACGAGCACCGCTGCCTCGTCCTCGACCTCCTCGACAAGCCACAAGGCCTCGGATGCGCTACATCGACTCCACCAAGCTCTTCCCCGCCGCTCGCCGCCGCAGATCCCCTTCGCTGCACCAGCCGCTCCGGACCGTCTCCGAGCTCACCGACCTGCTCGTCTGACTCGCCATGAGCTTTTGACCCCGTCCATCCCTATCTTTTATGACACAGTAGCCACCGGACCGCCAGCGCCGCTTTGCACCGCTGCTTGTGCTCGCCGTCAAAGCAACTCCAGCGACCAAATGGTCCGCCCGACGTGTCCAACTCACTCACCGCATCGCATAAGCCCTCGCTAGCATCTTCGCTCGCTTGGTCGCGCACCGCAGCACTATCTGCGCACCCACCCGAGCTCCGGCCACCGCTGCAGAGCTCGCCGCTGTCAGCTCCAGGCACCACATGCCCGACCACCAACCCCCATCCAATGCGCGCCGACGAGAGCTTTCCAACAAGCCTGGCCATGCATCGAAGGGAGCCCCTTAGCACATTTTCGACCTGCTCCGCCGTGCCTGTTGTCGTCGGCGTCGAGCCGCCGGCGGGCTGGCATGGTAAGACCTAGGGTTTGACTCCCCTGGGTCTATGATAGGTGGGGCCAGGCCCCTGTTTAGTTAGGAGTTAGTTAATTAAATTAATTAATTTAGTTAGTTAGATGAGTCACTGACATGTGGGCCCAGCCCTGCTCACAGTTCTGTTAGGATTAGTTTATTACTAACTAACTCAGTTAGTTAACTCAGTCACTGACCAGTGGGTCCCACTGGCCAGGTTTGACCTGGACAGCCCCAGTTGACCTGCTAACGTCACACTGACGCAATGCCGACGCAGTAACTATTTTCTGGATTTTAAATAAATCTGAAATGATTTATTTATTTCATAAAATGGTTTAAACTTCTAAAAATCATAATAAATCAAACTTAGCTCAGATGGAAAAGATATATATATGAAAAATGATTAGAAAAATCCAATCTATCCATCTATACTAGTTTCATGCATGTTTAACCAAGTTAACTTGTTGTTTAGTGCAAAACATGATAAAGCACTATTTAAGATCACAAATGAGTTTGAACATTGAATCTTTGGTTCAAATAGGCTCAAACTATTATGTTTGTAGTTGCATTAACTCAAACACATCCATCTTGCCATGTCATGAGCATGCATCGTACTGTTGCATATTGCCATGTATTGATTGTGTTACCGGTGTCATCTCCGTGGTAGGTTCTGCTCTCGAGGATATTCACGAGTATCCAGTTGAAGGGCAGTACCACTCGACCAATCTGCCAGGCAAGCAACCCCATTGAACATTCCGATACAAACCCATCTTCTCGCTTCTACTCTCTTTTGCTGCATTAAGACAACAATGTTTCAACTGCTGTTTGCTACGGTAGCTGAACCCCATTCCTTTGCATGACCTATCATTGCCATAGTAAATAGTTAAAACCCACTAGCATGTGTAGGAGTTGACTGAGCCATGTTGATATGTTCCTACCATGCTATTCTTGCTATGCTTAGAGTTGTGTCAGGTATGGTTCTTCTGGTTGATGGATCAGAGTGAAATGATTATGTCTGGTAATGAGAGTGAAGTGTGGAATATGTTTTGGTAAAGGTATCGATGGAAGGCCGTGTAGGAGTACCTGGTGGATTGTTTCATTGGAACCGTCCCTAAGAACTGAGATCAGTATGTGTGATTTAAGATCAGCTACTACCACACATTGGGCTCCGGGCGCTCCAAGCTCTCTCGACTTATTGATCACCCTTGTCATCTGTCCATGAGTTGTAAGTAGTTTCTAGTGTTTGTAGCATACTGGAGGCCTTGCGCAGCGCTGACCCTCGGGGTGGGCTGTGATGTGGCAGGTACGTGGCCCGGTGTACCGAGTCGCCCGTTTGGTGTCTCGAGAACCTTGTACACATATTTTGGGGCCATGAGCGACACCCCGGCCGGATCTCCTCGCGGATGGAACGCAAATAGGCGATAAACCTGGACTAGAGACTTGTGTGGTTAGCCAGGTTGTGTCCGACACCCTCGCTGCGCTTCCGCTTGAAGGTTGCCGAGTACATGTCGAGTAACCGGCGATAAGTGGTGGAAGCGTGTGTCAAGAAGTACGCCCCTGCAGGGTTAGCAATCTATTCGAATAGCCGCGTCCGCGGTTAAGGACCACTTGGTTGCCTATACAGTTCATAGACAAGTTAATGGTTACTCCTAAAAGACTCAAGACAAGTGTGAGTGTCGTGGAAGGCCCTTCCGTAGGATGACGGGAGAGGATCCACAGTAGAGTATTGTTGTGGTGACTAGTGGACTCGTGTGCGTTGTCTCATCTTTTCAAACTACCGATAGATGTAGTACAGGTTAGCCAAGAGTCAAAGCTGGCTTGCTGCAATAACTCCACTACCCTTGTTGGTAATGTTGCATGTATGATAGGTTCTGATGTAAGACTTGCTGAGTACCTTTGTACTCTACTCATGTTTGCTTAATAACTATTGCAGAGGAGAACACCGCCCCTTCCGATGGTTTCTACATAGACCTCGATGTCGATGAGTGGCTTGCTGCCCAGGTGGCAATATCGAGCCTTTGAAATGCCACTGTAGATAGTCAGGCTACACCAAGCCTTCTTTCCTTCCAGTTGTCTGTACTCAGACAAGTTTACCTTCCGCATGTGCTTGTATGTTTGTATGACTTCGGAGCCTCTTAAATAAAGTACTTTGAGTCATAGAGTTTTGTTGTGATGCCATGTTGTATTTGCACATATCGAGCATATTCTGTGTATGTTTGAAATGCTTGGTATGTGTGGGATCCGACACCTAGTTGTTTACCCTTGGTAGCCTATCTTACAGGGAAATGCCTCCTAGTGCTTCCACTGAGCCTTGGTAGCTTGCTGCTGCTCCGGAACACGTAGGCTGGCCGGCATGTGTCCTTCTTCGTTCGTGTGTCTGTCCCTTAGGGGAAATGTCACGCGTTGTTCCTTTAAGTCCTTGTTGCTTGGTACGACTTGAGTTCATACGTTGATGACCGACATGTTTGTTGTTGGGTCATGTATGGATGTCTTTGTAATTTAGCACCACTTTTGGTTTATAACTAGTCATGTCGGCTCGGGTTCTCTGTCATATGTATGCTAGCGACACTATCATATACGTGTGTCGAAATGCGCAAACGGCCCCGGGCCAAGGAAGGTGGCACCCATGGAGTTACCGTGCGTGAGGCCGCGAAGTGATATGATGTGTTACATGCTAGATCGGTGTGACTTAGGATCGGGGTCCAGACATATCACTTGTTACCATCGATCCTCAGATACATAGCTTCGGACCCCGTGACCGAGATCTATCGGTTTTGACACTGACAAGAACCTGTTCGCCCGCCGAGCTGGCGAACTGCGGATCGGCGTCACGTGCCACGCCTCTCTTGGTATTCGATGGGACAATGAAGGTGATGTACCAAAGGACCATGCCCCATCCGGGCATGGGAGACACTACAAAAAAAGACACATCCGTGACATTTTGGGCCGAACGAATTTTTTTGGGAATAATTGTGACAAAACCCGATATCATCATAGATGTGGTGGGGTCCTACTTCTATGACAAAAAATCATGACAGAAAATGGGCTTTTCGTCCTGGGCAGGCCGGAGACGCAGCTGCATGACATTCTTTGGGCCGTCCATGACAGAAAAACCCGTGGTAGAAGCAAGGGCGAGGAAAATATCGGGGTGTTCCCGGTTATGGTGGGTGGTCAGGGCCGAGCGATGCGCGTTTCTCTCGTACACGCACGCACGTGGGTGCGAGGCGTTGGGCTCTAACTAAACCCGAGCGAGGCGTTGGGATCTAACTGAACCCGAGTGATTGCACTGCAGCCTACGCGTTACTGAACCCAAGCAATCGATCGATGGCTGTTAATTGAACCCGATCACGCGATCCCTTCCCTACTGCTGCTAACTTAAGCCGATCGATGCTGCCTCTGGATGAACAGTGAGCATTGCTGGGGGGTTTGGATGAACAGTTCCCGGTGGGGGTGGATGAACAGGACCCCGTGGTGTTTCCTCTGGATGAACAGGACCCCAATCGATCGAGTCAGTTGGGGCTGGATGAACAGGACCCCATGAAGGGCTGGATGAACATGACCACCCCGTGGAGGGCAGGATGAACAGTAGACGGTGGATGGCTGGATGACAGTAGCCCATGGAGGGGTGGTTGAACAGGAGCCCATGGAGGGGGCTGGTTGAACAGTAGCCGGTGGAGTAGCGCGCAGTGGAGGCTGGATGAACAGGAGCCCGTGGATGAACAGTCGCAGGTGGAGGCTAGAGGAGGTCGACAGTGGATCAACAGTAGCCCATGGAGGCTAGAGGGGGTCGACGATGGAGATGAACAGTATCCAATGGAGTCCTGTTTTGCGGTACGGCACACCCCTCCCGATGAACAGGACCCCCATTTCCACCGTAGCGCTCCAACACAAGTCTGTTTGCTCCGTTTTGCGGTATGCCACACCCCTCCTGATCAACAGGACCCCCGTTTCGATCGTAGGAGGTCCGTTTCCTCCGTTTTGCGGTACGCCAGAGCCCTCCCGATGAACAGGATCCCGTTTCGACCGTGGCCGGTCGAACACAAGGCCATTTCCTCCATTCTGCGGTACGCCAGGCCTCGTTTCCATCGGCTGTTCCGTCCAAGCCCTCCCGATGAACACGACGACGCATTCCATTCCGACCCAGTCGGTTGGCTCCCCATGAACACGATGAAGACACTGTTTCTCTGTTCCGACCTAGCCATGTACATGAGCCCTGGCCGTACGTATGCGCGAGTAGGCGTTCGAGACCCTGCCCGTATGTACGCATGTGGCCGTATTATCTTTCTTGCACACTGGCCGCTATACGTCCGTGTACATGCTACGTGCGCGCCTCTACTACGACACGTGCGTGCCTCTACATCGACCAGTATGTACGTACACGTTCGCGACCAGAATGAAAACGCTGTGTACGCTTCGACCAGGTGGGTCCTGACTGTCAGGCACTTCCTTGCCTGCGAAGAAGTAGCTGGTGGGTCCCAGCAGTCACGGGGGCGAATTGTCTTTTTTTTGCCCGGACGCAATTCCTTGCGTGCGAAGATGTAGCTGGTGGGTCCCAGCAGTCATGGGGAAACGTTTTTTTCGTGAAATACAATGGCCCGTTCGGCGGGTCCCCACTGTCAGGTGGAGAAATAATTATTTTGCGCGTAATAAGGAGGCACTTCCTTGCTGCGGCCGTGGACCCAGCTGTCAGCCTCTCCATGTACAGTACTCTTCTGATGGAAGTCGGTCGTTGACGACATTGACCACGCCGCGCCGAGAGCACCAAGGCGGTGGACGACAGCGAGGCCTAGGAAGGGGACGACGCGGAGCCAGGGAAGACGCTGCAGTAGATGCCCACGCGGAGAGGAGAACGAGGGTTCACTGGTTCGGCGGCGGTGTGAGGCTGCCGTCGCCACAGAATAACAGGGGGTGTGGGTGAGTAGAGGGATGGCCTGGCTAACAGTGGGAGTAGTAGGGGGCGGTGAGGCCTCCGCGACATCGCAGCTGGCCACGGGAGGCAGGAGCACGAGGCACGACCAGCGCTGGTTTGGGCTGCTGGAGCAAGAAGACCAGAGGTTGAAGAAGCACTACGGCCGTTGGATGGACATCGTACGGTCACTGGAGCTATAATCGTGCATATTGACTAAGTTGACAAAGCCCTCCGTCCCCGTCAACTTAGTAGGCCAACAAGTCAGCCTCCCACTATACTGGGTCCCAGCTAGCAGGGGGTATTCATTTTTTTGTGCGTAATAAGGAGGCACGTCTTTGTGTGCGAAGATATAGCTGGTGGGTCCGAGTTATCAGCGATGGTAACGTTTTTTTCGCGAAATACAAAGGCCCTTTCGGTGGGTCCCAGATGTCAGGTGGAGGAATCTTTATTTTGCGCGTAATAAGGAGGCATTTCCTTGCGTGCAGCCGTGGACCCAGCTGTCAGCCTCTCCACGTACAGTCCACTTCAGATGCATGTCGGTCGTTGCCACGTTGACCAGGCCATGCCAAGAGCACTAGGGCAGTGGAATACGGCGAGGCCTAGGAAGGGAACAACATGGAGCCAGGGAAGACTCAACAGTTGTTTCCCACGCGGAGGGGAGTACGACTGTACAAGGGTTCACTGGTTCGTCTGCCGTCACAGGAGAATAACATCAGGTGTGGGTGAGTAGAGGGATGGCTAGGCCAGCGATGGGAGTACGGTGGGGCGGTGAGGCATGCGCGGCAGCACAGCTGGCCGCGGGGAGGAGAGAGCAGGCAGTCCCGCCGGCACTTGTTTGAGTGGCTGGAGCAGGAAGAGCAGAGATTGGAGAAGCACGACGGCCATTGGATGGACATCCAACAGTCACTGCTTGTGCATCATCCTTTTTTTAGGAAAGCCTCAAATCTGTGGAAAACATCATACAACCCATCTGCCATTATTTCTAATAATTTACATCTCATTTGCTAATTCTTAAGGTTTTTTTGGAGCCCATGTTCTTTTTGTTAGCATTACAGCCCATATTGTGGCCATGGTTAAAAAATTATACGAAATTTTGCATATTTCGGTGCGGTCCAAACTGCTTTTAGTCCCGAAATTTTGAGTCACGTTCAAACTGATTTGAAAAATAAATATATATCAATATAAAATCCAACAAATTGTCCACGCATAAAAATCAATGCAATTTAAAATCTCGAAATGAAAATAAGAAATTTGAAACTAATTGCCGGTTTGATCTGTTTTAAAAATGTACAACTCATTTCTCATTACTGATAGGCCATTTTCTCGGCCAGCCGAATGAAAGCTCTCCTCATCTTGAAAGATTTGCAGCCCAACAGGCCTCGCAAAACCACTTACTTGGCAAATCACAAAAACACTAGGCTATGGCCGTGGATCCAGCTATTAGCCTCTCCACGTCTAGTACTCTTCCGATGGAAGTCGGTCATTGACCACATTGACCATGCCGCGCCGAGAGCACCAAGGCGGTAAACGACGGCGAGGCCTAGGAAGGGGACGACGCGGAGCCGGGGAAGATGCGGAAGTGGATGCCCACGCGGGAAGGAGTACGAGGGTTCACTGGTTCGGCTATGGTGTGAGGCTGCCGTCGACGCAGGGCCTGGCTAGCGGTGGGAGTAGTAGGGGGCGATGAGGCCTCAACGGCAGCACAACCTGCCACTGGTGGCAGGAGCAGGCGGTCTCGCCGGCGGTGGTTTGGGCGGCTGGTGCAAGAAGAGCAGCGATTGAAGAAGCAGCAGGACCGTTCAATTCAAATCCAATGGTTACTGCTGCTGGAATTGTTTGTTGACTAAGGTGACAAGGCTTGCGTACGCGACAACTTAGTAGGCCCATTGGTCAGCCTCCGAACCGGTGCGCCCCAGATTTCAGTAGGAGGAATCATTTTTTCGCGTAATAAGGAGGCAGTTGCTTGCATGCGGCCAGGCTAGCTGAGGGAGTAGGGTGGGCAGGGGAAGCCGACACGGCATCATAGCGGGCGACAAGAGGAGGGAGCAAGCAGTCCCGCTGGCGCTAGTTTAGGCGGCTGGAGCAGGAAGATCAGAGATTGAAGAAGCACGTCGGCCGTTGGATGGACATCCAATAGTCACTGCTGCTAGAATCGTGTGTTGACTGACAAAGCCTTGCGTAGACAAGTCAGCCTCGCAATCTGTGGCGTGTACAACCCATTTGATATTATTTTTATAATTTTTATTCATTTTCTAATTCATATGGAATTTATTGCCGCCCGTTTTCCATTTTTAGAATTGCTGCCCATTTTCTGGTCAGTACCAGGGTTAAAAAATTAACTAAATATGTGGGAAATTTTGAAAATTCGCAAATTTTGGCTGGGGAACAAAATATTCTTAATCCAAAAATTAGTAGCCATACTAAAACAAATTTAAAAATATATTAGTACTATGTCATGTTAAATCCAATGAAATACGTATAAGATATCAGTGAAGAACAAAAACAAAAAAGAAACTAATATCCCATTTGCTATAAAAAATTTCGAATTTTCAACCCCTTTTGATATTAATTTTAATAGACACTGAACATACTCTTTAGCGAGGCCGGAATGCATCCCTCCTCGTCTTGAAAGAATTGCAGCCCAGTAAGTCGGAGAAAAAAATAGGCCCAGCATGGGTATTCTTCAAAAAGAAATACTCGGCTACCTATTTTCCTAAAGAAAAAACTAATGGGCTGGTCATGTTGTTAGACGGGCCACAGTTTCCGCACAACCCAGTTTATAGCATGCTCCTCCGAATTACTTCTTTATGTTTAGGGGACCATGAGCATGTACCTAGGCGGGATTCATGTGAGAGCCTCCCTTCCAGTTAATTATGGGCTTCTCTATTGGGCCTTCATCAGTGAGCTGCATGTTATCAACAAGTGGAAAATGTGTTCCGTACGAAAAATAGGATGCGCTACATACGTACGGGGCACTAAACGATCGAACCGTGCAACGACTTCCAAAACATTGTGTTTGTCGTTCTAACAACACATTTATTAAACCAACAGACGAAATATATACTGATTGTACATTGAAAACAGCAGCAACAACAACCAGGGCTGGGGGTGCAACAGAAGCAGTAAGCCGACCAGAAGAGTGAAGACGCAGCTCTCTCTTCCAAACCAAACATCGGCCATCGTTACAAAAGGACTACCAAAAAGGAACAAGTGTATGCATCAAACTAAATAAAGATCCTACTACAGAAGTGTACGCATCTAACTAACTAGCTCAGTTAGACGTTACTATTAATTAAGCTGTGGAGATTGGCTGACGGCTTGAACCAGATGGGTGGCTGACGGGGGAAACTCTAGCCAGCAGGTCGAAGTCTGATACTTGTGACCCTCTCTCCTAGTTCGGGCTGCAGAGCATGGCGGCACATACCAGGCTATGGTGCATGCAGAGATGCATGGTACACTGTGTACACACAGTTTTGCCTGATGAACGAAACCGCGTTGTCATCATGATCCTTGTCGTCGGTTATCTCCTGGTTAATCAAATAATTCAGTCCGACAAATAGAGAGCGTGTACCAAGGCTACTTACCAACCTCCAGTCAAAAATTCCTGAAGGCCCAGAGAAGCTAGGATCCTGCTCAAAGACCTTGTAGTGACTGTGATTGTATTTCGCGAAACAACACATCCGGTACATGCGAACGATCATCAATCTTTCGCCGTCGTCTGATCAAGCCAGGAACCACATGCAAGTACCATGCCGCTTTTCTTTTAAAGGTTCTGGGATTAGGAAGGGTAGGGACACCAGGCGGCCTACAACATCATATCATGTTGGAGTCAAATAACTCTCAAAAAAAGTTGGAGTCAAATAAAGAAGTGCTCTTGATGTAGTTAATCTTAAGAACAACATGTTATGAGAATGAATATTTTTTCAGTAAATGTTGACAGTAATATAAGCAAACCATCATGATATCATAGGAAAGTAACATACTGCTGTAACAGCCATTTGTAGCGATGACTGGAGTAGGCCAGCAATACGTCCAGCCAAAGAAGGGGTCGACAACGTAAATGAAGCCCTTGTCTTCAATGGCATCAGAGAACCATGGAGGATGTGTGATCCTATGATGGACATGCAGATTTATCCACTTACCGTAGTGACCTGTCAGATAGGCGAGACCGTGGTTGAAGAACGCAATTAGCCTGAAGTCTCTATAATTCGCACATCACTACTAGCCCTTGGCGAAGAACATCAAGTACAAGACGTGCTACCCGTTCACCATGCCGGAGTCGCTGGAGGATCAGCACCGCCTGCTAGTCTCGGAGGAGGACGACACCGTCTTCCTCTTGATCGTGGGCACCGGCGAGGCCCGCGCAGGCCGCTGCCACATCTCTGTAGTTTGCGTCAGGGGCGACACCGCTGATGCTGACACTGACACGAGGCCGATGTACAGGTGCATGCTCACTATTACTAACCCTCGGAGGTACATGGGCGGCGACACTGGCTACGTCAAGCTGACTTGGACTCTGCCGAGCTGGGACCTTCCCGCCGATGTGGACATGGAAGACGCACATTATAATTTGACCCCCAACAATGTGCATGGGGACTCCAAGGAGGTTCGCTGTATTATCAAGTTAAATGTTGATCATTAGTCTTCGCTCACTTTAATCCGCTGTCTAAGCATGCGAAGACTTCCATGCATGATCTTGCTCTATTGGAGTATCGCGCGTGAATAAGAGTGTATCCGTCTATGGTTTAGTCTAGAATCTTCCATGTATAAATTTTTACTACTGTACTGGTGAAAAACTTATGATGAACCATTTCTTACATATCCCCTGCCCCCTTCCAAGTCATCCTGATTTAATCCATGCGTCTAGGTGTATCAGGGCATGGTTAATACTTAAATAGTATAGCCAACTGTTGACTATAAGAAAGTTACATGTCATCTGTAGCCAACATGTATAGCGATGGATACTCAAAAACTAATTCTTGAAGATCATTTCCTGCAAAGCACAATAACAGTTATTTCTTCACAAGTTTCGGATGCAGGTTGAACAGTTGAACGCTTTTGTTTGCAAAAGATACTTTTTTATCTATTTCACCCAGATGTTTGTGAGCTCAAGAGATGAAATAATATCCGAACAAACATATCGATACCCGTTACACATGAGATGACCCCCACATCCTTTGTCGAAATAAACAACTCCCCGGTCAATGCATTTCACTCTTCCATGCAACGCACGGGCACCTTACTATAGATTAGTACGACCAAAAATTGAAGTAACATTATATATAGTAAGAGAAATGATGATGCATGTCACATAAAATTATATCTTTGAAAACTATGTGCAAATAGGAATCCAACAATATTATTTTTGTTGACATGCACTAACATTTTGTCAGTTAAATCTTCAGTCAAATTCAATGGGGGATAAACCATGACCGATGTAGTAGTGCTAGTGTAGAGGGCGGCGCTGCACGGGAGTCTCACCCCGCTCGTGGCATGGCAGTAAAGCCGTCATATCACAAAACCCAACCACTCCCAGTAATAAGTGGCCTGGTAAAATAAACGGACAAGCAACCATCACATCCCTCCATCTTTTTTGCATTTCATCTCTCTGCATTAACTTTCTCCGGTTCATCTCGCACACTCGATCCCTAGCTACTACTCCCATAAGAGTAGTCACAGTGGAGAGTATGCTTTGCCTTGATGATCTTTGAGTTTCAGAATAGTTATATAACTTTCATGCCCAATTCAATGTTTCTTTGTCGCTCTGCATGATTATGACCGTTATTGCTCTCTAGTTGGTCGCTTCCCAGTCTCTTGCTAGCCTTCGCTCGCACTAAGCGGAATTCTGCTTGTGCATCCAAATCCTTTCAAACCAGTTATTCCATATGAGTCCACCATACCTTCCTATGTGGTATTTACCTGCCATCCTAACGAAGACTTTCTTGTACCATCTCGAAATTGTTCAAAATCTTCTATTTTGTGCCCCTGTTTTAGCTCATGAGGAAGTAGTAGTTAATTCATGATCTTTTTAAGTTGGACAAGATTTATCCCGGCATTTCATGTCTAATTTGCAAACCCCTAATACGAGGAGGAACTGGCATGAGTGCGCCCGGCTCATAGAAGATAATACAACAAACAAACCCTCCTTCACGCTTTGTTCATGAGAAATCAGAAAACTTTTGGCAGTGATAAACAAAGGAGATTAAGGGGATGTGATCGTCCCCGTGCGGGAGCCGTTCCTCGAAACTTGTCCAGTTCGAGAAGTGATTGGGTTGTCTACTAACATTCGTTGACGAAATATGCACCTCCCAAAATCATTTTTACCTCTGTTTTCAAAACCAAGAGCTCTGGTACATGTTTAGTCTTTGCTTCCAACCACGGGTTTTCAACCTCGCCATCAAATTCCACGGTTCGAGAGTCTCCACCTTCTTTCCTCAAAGCACCAACTAGGAGAGCATAATTGTCATTCTGAGTGTAATGTGCATTGTCCCAAAGTATTACATTGTCTTCTGCATGCTTGTGGTATTATTTATTCTGAAATTCTTAGTTCTAGTATCCTTTAAAACTCTGGAGGAGTTTCTGCGTTTATGTTTTGCTTCACTCATGGAGGCTAGCGAGATACCACTCTAGTATGTTCAAGCTATGTGCAATGTGATCTTGTCTTTATTTTCAGTAGCATATTATTTACTTGTAGTTATTTGTGATTGGTCACTCGAAAGAAGGATTGCTTCGTGCATTGTCCTCATAGCATCGTTTCAATACTTGCTAGACTCTTTTCGTAGTACATGCTTATATACATCTAATGAAGCAAAAGAGTTTGTTAAAGTTTTCTTTGTCGCGTCCCGTTCGTTGAACTGAATTGCTTGAGGACAAGCAATATGCTAAGCTTGGGGGAGTTGATACGTCTCAAACGTATCTACTTTCCAAACACTTTTGCTATTGTTTTGATCTCATTCTTGCATGATTTGAACTAAACTAACCCGGACTGGCGATGTTTTCAGCAGAGCTGCCTGTATGGTTTTATTGTGTGCAGGAAAACGGATTTTTAGGTGTCTCAGAAAATTCCAAGAAAAATCATAGAAAATCCACGCACCCGAAGGGCCATTGTGCCAGAAGTGGGGCCAGAGGGCAGCCAGGGGGGCCAGGCGCCCTGCTGGCGCGGCCCCACCCCTGGCCGCGCCGGGAGGCCGCCTGGGAGGGTCCTCCCCCCTCTGGTGCCCTACTTTGACTCCTATTTATCCCCGTGACGAGAAAACCCCAGAACAAAAGTCATTTTTCCAGTTTCCGTCGCGGAGCCGCCGCCACCCTCTGTTCTTCTTCGGGAGGGCTAATCTGGAGGCTGATTTGGCCTCCGGAGAAGGGAGATCGTCGCCATCGTCATCATCATCACTACTCCATCCTCCCTCCATGACTTCTCCTTCCATGTGTGAGTAATTCCCCGCTGTAGGCAAAGGGGATGGTAGGGATTGGATGAGTTAGATCATGTAATAGTTCATCAGATTGTTGGGGGCATGTTGCCTATCATCTACTTTGGTGTTTATCATCTTTGCTTCAACTTGTTGCTCTTAATGCTTGTCACTTAGGGCTCGAGTGCCATGATTTAAGATCTGAACCCTATGTGTTTGCATGAATATATTTGTGTTCTTGATCCTATCTATGAGTTGTTTGCACCTATTACGGTCCGGAACCGGCGATCCCAAAGGTGACAGCTTGGGACACCAAAGGGGATGGTCCATAATTTGAGGATTCCATGTATCCATTGAGTTTATTGCTTTGTTCCGGTGCTCTTTGACAGGAGCACCTTAATCTCCATAAGTTCCTTTTGGCCCCGTTCGTAGCGGGATGGTAGGACAAAAGATGTTGTGCAAGTTCTTATTGCAAGCACGTACAACTACCTGTGGGATACATGCCTAATGTTTGATATTTGCCTAGATGATCATTACTTTTCTGTGTGCCTTGCCCCAAGTTAGATTCATGATGTATCTCATCCATGCAGCGCCCAACCATCCATCTCCCTAGCCTACGGTGTTTCAACCCTGCTGGTTATTAGTTGTTACTTTTGCTGTTTACTTTTGCTGTCACCACCATCACTATCATATCACCGTTACCACTTATCTTTTGTTGCAAGTAAGTATATTTCAGGTGCGGTTGAATTGACAACTCAACTGTCAAAGCTTATAAATACTCTTTGGCTCCCCGTGTGTTGAATCTATAAATTGGGTTATTCTTACCCGCGAAGACTATCTCGATCCCTTACGGTTGAGGGTTATTGGCAAGGCACGTATTGTATTGTTGCCATCGAGGATAAAAAGATGGGGCTTATATCATATTGCTTGAGTTTATCCATCTACATCATGTCATCTTGCTTAAGGCGTTACTCTGTTCATATGAACTCAGTAAACTAGATGCATGCTGGATAGCGGTCGATGTGTGGAGTAATAGTAGTAGATGCAGGCAGGAGTCGGTCTACTTGTCTCGGACGTGATGCCTATATACAATGATCATGCCTAGATAGTCTCATAATTATTCTCTTTTCTATCAATTGCTCGACAGTAATTTGTTTACCCGCCGTAGAATATCACCATCATGAGAGAAGCCACTAGAGAACACTATGGCCCCCGGGTCTATTCTCAACATATCAATCTACACTTACTTTACTTTTTCCGCTTTTACTTTCTGTTCTTATAATCAAAATACCAAAAATATAAACTACCATCTCTATCGGATCTCACTTTCGTAAGTGACCGTAAAGGGATTGACAACCCCTTATCGCGTTGGCTGGGAAGTTCTTATTTGTTTGTGCAGGTGCGAGGGACTCGCGCGTGGTCTCCTACTGGATTGATACCTTGGTTCTCAAAAACTGAGGGAAATACTTACGCTATTGTGCTGCATCACCCTTTCCTCTTCGAGGGAATACAACGCAAGCTCGAGAAGTAGCAAGAAGAATTTTTAGTGCCGTTGCCGGGGAGGCTTACGCAAAAGTCATATACCAAGTACCTATCACAAACCCTTATCCTTCGCATTACATTTTTGCCTCTCATTTTACTCTCCCCCACTTCACCCTTGCCGTTTGATTTGCCCTTCTTTTGTCGTGCATTTATCGTTCGCTTGCTTCTTGTTTGCTTGTGGGTGCTGGATTGCTTGCTTGTCACTATGGCTCGGAACAATACCAAATTGTGTGACTTCTTCAATACCAACAATAATGATTTTATTAGCACTCTGATGCTCCTATTACCGATGCTGAATCTTGTGAGATCAATGTTGCTTTGTTGAATCTTGTCATGAAAGATCAATTCTCCGGCCTTCCTAGTGAAGATGTCGCTACCCATCTAAACAACTTTGTTGATTTGTGTGATATGCAAAATAAAAGGGATACGGATAACGATATTGTTAAATTGAAGTTATTTCCGTTTTCACTTAGAGATCGTGCTAAAACTTGGTTTTCCTCTTTGCCTAGAAATAGTATTGATTCATGGAATAAGTGCAAAGATGCTTTTATCTCTAAGTATTTCCCTCCTGCTAAGATCATCTCTCTTAGAAACGATATTATGAACTTTAAGCAACTAGATCATGAGCATGTTGCACAAGCTTGGGAGAGAAAAACTAATGATATGTAATTGCCCGACACATGGTTTGAATCTATGGATGATTATTCAGAACTTTTATGTTGGCTTGAATTTTGCTTCTAGAAATCTTTTAGATTCGGCCGCAGGAGGCACTTTCATGGAAACTACCTTAGGAGAAGCTACCAAACTCCTAGATAATATTATGGTCAATTATTCTCAATGGCACATCGAAAGATCTACTAGTAAAAAAGTGCATGCTATTGAAAAGATTAGTGTTTTGAGTGGAAAGATGGATGAACTTATGAAGTTATTTGCTGCTAAGAGTGCTTCTTCTGATCCTAATGATATGCCTTTGTCCACTTCGATTGAAAATAACAATGAATCTTTGGATGTGAATTTTGTTGGTAGGAATAATTTTGGTAACAATGCTTATAGAGAGAATTTTAATCCTAGGCCTTTTCCCAGTAATTCCTCTGATAATTATGGTAATTCCTACAACAACTCTTATGGAAAGATGCCTTCTGAATTTGAAACTAGTGTTAAGGAGTTTATGATCTCGCAAAAGAATTTCAATGCTATGCTTGAAGAGAAATTGCTTAAGATTGATGAATTGGCTAGAAGTGTAGATAGAATTACTCTTAATGTTGATTCTTTGAAACTTAGATCTATCCCACCTAAGCATGATATCAATGAGTCTCTCAGCCATGAGAATTTCGATTGATGAATGCAAAGAAAGAACCGCTAGGATGCGTGCCAAAAGAGAAAATTATATAAGAGTGTGTTCTTCTAGTTATCATGAAAATAAAGAGGAAGATCTGAAAGTTATTGATGTGTCTCCTATTAGATCCTTGTTTTCTAGTATAAATCTTGATGAAGATAGGATTGGAGATGATTCTACTTTAAGGTGTCCCAATGATTCGGAGTTTTTAGGTCTTGATGCTAAAATTGTTAAAAGTGGGAGTGAAGAGATTAAAACTTTGCATAGTGATGAACCCACTACTTTGGATATTCAAGGGATTCAATTATGACAATTTCTCTTTGATTGATTGTATTTCCTTGTTGCAATCCGTACTAAATTATCTGCATGCTTATAGTCAAAATAAAGCTTTCACCAAACACATAGTTGATGCTTTGATGCAATGTTATGAAGAAAAACTTGAGTTAGAAGTTTCTATCCCTAGAAAGCTTTATGATGAGTGGGAACCTACTATTAAAATAAAAATTAAAGATCATGAATAATATGCTTTGTGTGATTTGGGTGCAAGTGTCTCCACTATCCCAAAAACTTTATGTGATTTGCTAGGTTTCCATGAGCTTGATAATTGTTCTTTAAATTTGCATCTTGCGGATTCCACTATTAAGAAACATATGGGAAGGATTAATGATGTTCTTATTGTTGCCAATAGGAACTATGTGCCCGTAGATTTCATTGTTCTTGATATAGATAGCAATCCTTCATGTCCTATTATTCTTGGTAGACCTTTCCTTGGAATGATTGGTGCAATTATTGATATGAAGGAAGGAAATATTAGATTCCAATTTCCGATAAGGAAAGGCATGGAACAGTTTCTTAGAAAGAAAATAAAATTACCATATGAATCTATCATGAGATCCACTTATGGATTGCCTTCCAAAGATGGCAATACCTAGATATATCCATGTATTGTGCCTAGCTAGGAGCGTAAAACGATAGCGCTTGTTGGGAGGCAACCCATTTTTTTATTTTTTTGTTTTTGCTGCTGTTAGGGAATAAATATTGCATCTAGCTGTTGTTTAGATGTGGTTTTGTGTTTTGTTTTGTGTTTGTGCCAAGTAGAACCTTTGGGAAGACTTGTGTGAAGTTTATGTGATCTTGCGGTGAAAAACAGAATCGTTAGCGCTCGCTAGAATGGTCATCAGATTTTACTGGAGCGTGCTATTTAGTTGATTCCTTTTTGCAGATGATTAATAGACAAATTCCTCACGTTTACCAATTTAGTTTGAATTTTTGGAGTTACAGAAGTATGCAAAACCTGCAGATTACTACAGACTGTTCTGTTTTAGATAGATTCTGTTTTTTGTGTTGTTTGCTTATTTCAATGCATCTATGAGTAATATTGGGAAGTATGAACCATAGAGAAGTTGGAATACAGTAGGTTCAACACCAATATAAACAAAGAATGAATTCATTGCAGTACCTTTGAGTAGTGGTTTGCTTTCTTATACTAACGGAGCTCACGAGATTTTTGTCTAAGTTTTGTGTTGTGAAGTTCTTAAGTTTTGAGTATTGCTTTGATGGACTATGGAACAAAAAGTAGCAAGGGCCTAAGCTTGGGGATGCCCAAGGCACCCCAAGTAAAATTCAAGGACAACCAAAAGCCTAAGCTTGGGGATGCCACGGGAAGGCATCCCCTCTTTCGTCTTCATCCATCGGTAACTATACTTGGAGCTATATTTTTATTCACCACATGATATGTGTTTAATTTGAGTCTTTGCTTGTTAGTTTGCCACAATTATCCTTGCTGCACACACCTATTTGAGAGAGTTAAATATGGCCTAGGAATTGATAGAACACTCTATGTGCTTCACTTATATCTTTTGAGTTGAATAGTTTTTGCTCTAGTGCTTCACTTATATCTTTTAGAGCGCGTTCGTGATAATATTTTGAAGAAATTGTTGAACTCTAATGCTTCACTTATATCCTTTTGAGAGTCTATTAAAACAGCATGTTAATGTGCTTAGGCTATAAAACTAGTATTCACATGATAGACATCCAATATTAATGTAGTACAAAATTTCACACTAAGTGCATTGAATATGATGAGAAGTTGGATGCTTGATAATTGTTTTGAGATATGAGGATAGTGATATTAGATTCATGCTAGTGTAGTTATTATGAAATTGAGAAATACTTGTGTTAAGGTTAGTGATTCCCGTAGCATGCACGTATGGTGAACCGCTATGTGACGAAGTTAGAGCATGAGGTATTTGTAAAGTGTCAACCTTTGTGTGGAGGTCGGGGGCGCGCGATGGTTAACTCATACCAACCTCCCCCCTAGGAGCATGTGTTGATTGCTTTGTTTTGATGACTCGTAGATTTTTGCAATAAGTATATGAGTTCTTATGACTAATGGTGTGTCCATGGATTATACGCACTCTCACCCTTCCACCATTGCTAGCCTCTCTTGTACCGCGCAACTTTTGCCGGTACCATACACCCACTATATATCCTTCCTCAAAACAGCCACCATATATATATTCCTCAAAACAGCCACCATACCTACCTATCATGGCATTTCCATAGCCATTCCGAGATATATTGACATGCAACTTTCCACCGTTCCGTTCATATGACACGCTTCATATTGTCATATTTCCATGCATGATCATGTAGTTGACATCGTATTTGTGGCAAAGCCACCATGCATAATTTTTCATACATGTCACTCTTGTTTCATTGCACATCCCGGTACACCACCAGAGGCATTCATATAGAGTCATACTTTGTTGTAGTATCGAGTTGTAATATCGAGTTGTAATATCGAGTTGTAATGAAAGTGTGATGATCATCATTATTAGAGCATTGTCCCATGGGAGGAAAGGCTAAATCAATAAAGCCCCTCCAAAAAAAGAAAGGCCAAAGAAAAAAGAAAGGCCCAAAAAAGGGACAATTGCTACTATCTTTTTTCCACACTTGTGCTTCAAAGTAGCACCATGTTCTTCATGATAGAGAGTCTCATTGTTTAGTCACATTCATATACAAGTGGAAACTTTAATTATAGAACTTGGCTTGTATATTCCAACGATGGGCTTCCTCAAATGCGCTAGGTCTTCGTGAGCAAGCAAGTTGGATGCACACCCACTTAGTTTCTTTTGTTGAGCTTTCATACATTTTTAGCTCTAGTGCATCCGTTGATGGCAATCCCTACTCACTCACATTGATATCTATTGATGGGCATCTCCAAAGCCCGTTGTTACGCCTGGTCGATGTGAGACTATCTCTCTCCTTTTTGTCGTCTCCACAACCACCTCTCTATTCCACCCATAGTGATATGTCCATGGCTATTGCGTGAAAGTTGAAAGGTTTGAAAGAATAGAGTATGAAAACAAGTGCTTGGCTGAAATCGGGGTTGTGCATGATATGAATATTTTGTGTGATGAAGAGGGAGCATAGCCAGACTATATGATTTTGTAGGGATAACTTTCTTTAGCCATAGTATTTTGAGAAGATATGATTCCTTTGTTAGTATGCTTGAAGTATTATTATTTCTTACGTCAATATAGACTTTTGTCTTGAATCTTCCAGATCTAAACATTCATGCCACAATTAAGAGAATTACATTGGAAAAATATGTTGGTTAGCATTCCACATCAAAAATTCTGTTTTTATCATTTACCTACTCGAGGACGAGCAAGAATTAAGCTTGGGGATGCTTGATACGTCTCCAACGTATCTATAATTTTTTATTGTTCCATGGTATTATTTATGATGTTTTGGATGTTTAATGGGCTTTGTTATGCACTTTTATATTATTTTTGGGACTAACCTACTAACCCAAAGGCCCAGTCCAGATTGCTGTTTTTTGCCTGTTTCGGAGTTTACAGAAAAGGGATATCAAACGGAGTCCAAACGGAATGAAACCTTCGGGAGAGATATTTTTGGAGAAAAACACGCACGGGAGACTTGAGAACAACGGAGTAGGGGCCACGAGGTGCCCACGAGGGTGGGTCCCCCCCTAGGGCGCGCCCCCTGCCTCGTGGGTCCCTCATAAGGCCCTCGGTGCCCTCCTTCCTCCTATATAAGCCTACGTACCCCGAAACCATAAGGGGAGAAGAGAAAACCCTAGTTCCACCGCCGTAACCTACTGTTCCCGTGAGATCCCATCTTGGGGCCTGTTCCAGAGCTCCGCCGGAGGGGGGATCCATCATGGAGTGCTTCTACATCATCATAATCGCCTCACCATGAGTTGTGAGTAGTTTACTACAGGCCTTCGGGTGCATAGCTAGTATCTAGATGGCTTCTTCTCTCTCTTTGGATCTCAATACAAAGTTCTCCTCGGTCTTTGATGGCTTCTCGCCCCTCGTTGGTTACCCCAAGTGGAAGGTTTGAGATGCAGTGTAGCGGAAGTTTTCCCTTGGCAAAGATACCAAGGATCGATTTCCCTAAGACTCCTAGTTTCAACGTGGACCTGCACACAGATACAAATAACTTTGCTCCCAACGAGTACAGAGAGGTTGTCAATCCCTCCGGCCTTGTAGTTTACAAAGGATCAAACGCAAGTGATAATAGTGATAGGTAATGCTGCAATAGTAAGGAAAAGCGTAAAGTAAATAGCGGATGTGATCAATGATTGTAATATGGACCGAGGTCCCATGATGTTCACTAGTGATGTCTCTCTCCCAAAAGACGATAAAACAGCTATGTGAGGTAAACAAATTACGGCTGGGCAATAGACAGAATTATGTGCGCAAACCAATGCTAACTATGTTACAAGAAAGGTAGAGGTTCAAAGCATGGGCGATACGCCAAGGCAAGTATACCGAAATCCATCTGCATCTACTACTAATCATCCACCTTGAGATATCTATCCAGAACATCTCGCTGGTATTAAGTTGTGAGTCCCACCCATAGTGTAAACTCAAAGCAACAGACAACTGCATTAAAAGAACTTTGCGTAAAGTAAACAATCCTTGCACCCGCGGGCACAAGCACCGTTGTTTTCCCCCTTGTGGCAACAGCACATCCCCTAGACTCATGTTTCTGTCACTCAAGCTAGTCATCGAGGGGCATGAACCCACAATCAAGCATAATGTTCCCTCTTGGAGTCACTACCTACTACTTGGCCAAAGCAATAAATAACAACGGAGAACATGCAAGAATGACTTACGAACATAAATATAAAAGAGGTAGATAAAATATATTACTCAAACACAATCTGAACATAATCTCACAATCCATCGGATCCCAGCAAACTCAACATAGCAACAACATAAGGATTACATATGTGCCTCGATCATGTAGGGCAGCTCACGAGGACTAACTAGAGAAGCACAAGAACGGGAGGAGAACATCACATAGCTACTGGTCATGGACCCATGGTCCAAGGGAGACTACTCACAACTCATCCGGGAGGCGTCCATGGTGGTGGAGAGGCTCCCGGTGGTGATCCTCCCCTCCGGCAGGGTGCCGGGAAGAGTTCTCCTGGTGCTCCCGATCTTGGAAGCGCGGCGGCGGCGGAACAGAGATGAGATCGCGAAAAAGGGTTCCCGTCTCGAGGGTTTCGGGACACGATATAAATATATGCCAAAGGGGGCCATCAGCGGAGGCCCGGGGGGCCCAGGCGCCCCCCCCCCTCCCCCGGCGTGGCCAGGAGGGGGGCCGCGCCACCAGGGCGCCTGGAGCCCTGGTGGCCCCCCTCCGGCTGTACTTTGGCTGCTGGGAAGCTTCTGGAACGCTGATTTTTTATATAATTTTTCCGGGATTTTTCTGGCAGTTCTCGTAATGGGAAAACCTGAAATACAAAAACAGCAGAAAACAGAAACTGGCACTGGGGTGCACTGAGTTAATAGGTTAGTCCAAATATGATCAAAAGTGTATGGAAGTGTCTAAATATCATAGCAATATCACCCAAAAGAGGCATGGAGCAAGCAGAAATTATAGATACGTTTTGGACGTATCAACATCCCCAAGCTTAATTTCTGCTCGTCCTCGAGTAGGTAAATGATAACAAGAATAATTTCTATGGTGACATGCTATTAACCATATAGGACTTTTTCATAGTCATATGACAAAAGCTTACTAAGACAATGAATCTGTAGTAATTAAGTTGCCTCATGAGAAAATCACAAAGAACTGAAAGTTTTACAATATGATACTGAAACATCAAATAGATTTGTAATGAGCATGGTGTGCAAATATGATAAAGTGATATCTCGCTTGCCCCCTTTAGTGAAGCAAAACATAAATGCAGGGGCACCTCCAAGGTTTAAGTGATGACTAGATACAATGATTTCAAAAATAAACGATATCATAATCATGCAAAAGACAATGCTACTTTGGGACAATGCACATTACACTCAGAATGAGAATCATGCTCCTAGTAGTTGGTGCTTTAAAAGAAGGTGGAGACTCTCGAACCGTGGCTTTTGTTGGCAAGGTTGAAAACCCGTAGTCGGAAACAAAGACAAAACATGTACCAGAGCTCTTGGTTTTAAAAACAGAGGTAATAATTATTATTATTTTTCTTAGATCATGCATGTTTCGTCAATGAATGCTAGCAGACAACTCAATCACTTCTTGAGATGGACAAGTTTCGAGGAACGGCTCCCGAATGAGGATGATCACATCCTCTTAATCTCCTTTGTTTATCACTGCCAAAGTTTTCTGATTTCTCATGAACAAAGCGTGAAGGAGGGTTTGTTTGTTATATTAATTTTGAGCCGGGGGCACTCAATGCCAGTTCCTTCTCGTATTATGGGTTTGCACATTAGACATGCAATCCCGGGGTGAAGCTTGTCCAACTTAAAAAGATCATGAATTAACTACTACTTCCTCATGGACTTAAAACAGAGGCACAAAATAGGAATGCATTTTTTTCTTTTTGAATAATTTCGAGATGGTACATGCAAGTCTTCGTTAGGAATGGCAGGTAAATACCATGTAGGAAGGTATGGTGGACTCATATGGCATAACTGGTTTAAAAGAATTTGGATGCACAAGCAGTCAGTCCGCTTAGTACAGGTGAAGGTTAGCAAAAGACTGGGAGCGACCAACTAAGAGAGCAATGACGGTCATAATCATGCAGAGCGACAAAGCAACATTGAATCAGGCATGGTAGTTATATCGCTACTCAGAAACAAAAGATCATCAAGGCTTGACAGACTTTCTTTACAGTCTTAAATATGCGTGAGCATACGCCAAGTCAATCAAAATAAATTCTTGAAGGAAGATATTGCTAAACCATACCACATCATAGGCAAACAAATCATGTTGGTACTCCAATAACACATTGGGAACCCCCCAGCTATTTGAGACTAACCATAAGAAAACATGAACTACTAAGCGCCATTATGCACGTAGCATCTTTATCATAGACATATCAACCAATGCAACGGAAGCAAACTCTCTTAATAAGATAATCATGATAAATAAAGAGAGTTCAAGCAACCAACTAAACAAAAACTCTTTAAAAAGATAAGCATGAATACTAAAAGCTAAGCATGATAGTAGCTATTGAAAGACAAAGAACAGACACAGCAAAGATAGACGAAAATTCTATGTTATGTTCTAGGTAGAAGTGGAGCGTGTTTCTCTCCCACATAAATAAGCTGAGTTCCGACTCGTTATGAAAAGCTAAAGAAAACTAAAAAGGAAAACTAAAAGCAAGACGCTCCAAGCATAGCACATAACACATGAAGTGATAAAAATATAGTGGAACGAAAGACGAACTGATAATGTTGATGGAGAAGGGGATGCACGGGGGCATCCCCAAGCTTAGACGCTTGAGTCTCCTTGAATATTTCTTGGGGGTGCATGGGGGCATCCCCAAGCTTGAGCGCTTGACACTCCTGAATCTTTTTATCATCTTCCCTCGCACACTTGAAAACTCCCTTCATACATAACTCATCATAATCTGATTAGCGAGGTTAGTACCCATAATAAAATAATTGTTCCTTGCTGGAAATAAAGATATTCTTGAAGGTCTACTGTTTCTCAAGATTGCCAAAAGGTTTTTGCAAAGAAAAAGCAAGCTCTAGGTTTGCAAAATGAAGGAAAGGCAAAACAGGACAGAATCTGTGAAAAACATAACAGCAGGTAGTAAATTATTTTTTCGGGGCACTTCTGCAACTCTAATCAAAAAACTCAAAACAGACGCACGAAAGATAATTGTATAGAGCACGCTGTCGAAACAATTCAGATCAAAAAGATGATCTGGTGATTTTATACGAATTTTTCTATCCAAGGACAGAATCTGTTTCCTGGACAGCACGTCACAACTTTTGAACTTTCTTGCAATCAGAGGCTATACTTGGCACAAAGTTGAAAAGTAAAGATACAATGATGATGCTACTGTAGTAACAACATCAAGACACAACAAAAGCAAAAATAAAAAATTTATTCATGTGGGCTGCCTCCCAAAAGCGCTTTCTTTTATGCCTTTAAGCTAGGCATAATGCAAAGAGATCAAGTTTTATCAAGAGTAAAAGAATAGCTAGCCCGTATAACGGACTCAAAAGGTAACTTAGTCTTCTTTCGAGGGAAGGGTTCCATCCCTTTCTTGAGAGGAAATTGGAATTTTATATTCCCCTCTTTCATGTCAATGATAGCACCAACGGTGCGTAGAAAAGGACGTCCCAAAATAAATGGACAAGAAGGTTCACATTCAATATCCATAATAGTAAAATCAACGGGAACGTAATTGTCATTGACAATGATAAGAACATCGTCGATCCTCCCCAAAGGTTTCTTTATGGAAGAATCAATGAGACGAACACCAAAAGAACAAGAATCAAAAGGTTTCAATTTAAGCATATCATATATTCTTTTGGGCATAACAGAGGTACTAGCACCAACATCACATAAAGCATAGCAAGAGAAGTTATTCAACTTAATTTTAATCATAGGATCCCAACCATCTTCTAGCTTTCTAGGTATGGAGGCTTCTACTCTAAGTTTCTCCTCCCTAGATTTGATGAGAGCATTAGTGATATGCTCTGTGAAGGTAAGGTTAAGCGTGCTAGTGCGGGGATCTCTAGACATCTTGTGAAGGAAATCAATAACTCCGGTAAGAGTGCAATTGTCAAAATCAAGGTCACTACTATCAAGTAAGGTGGTAGTGGTGTCCTTTAGGTTCACTTGTTTGGTAGTTTCTATAGTCATAGCATCACCATTAATAGGTCCAATGGGACCAGGAGTGCATTGGGTGCTAAGAGTTTGGATATCCTCAACAACTTGGATAGTAGCAACAGTGTGGTGGGTAGGAAGGCTCTTAATTCTATCCTCTTCCTCCCTTTCTCTAGCCCATCTCTCTTTAAGTTTAGCCAACATCCCAATATTTTCATTAATTTGCACTTGAATAGCATTCATAGGAGTGACCTTCCTCTCCTCAAGAGGAGAAGTTCTAATTTTAAGCAATTCTACCTCATTGGCTAAATTGTCTACCTTCGAAGAGAGATCATCTAGTTTGTTTAGTTTCTCTTCTACACTATTATTAATAGCTTTTTGGGTAGTGATGAAATCTTTAAGCATAATCTCTAGTTCAGTAGTGGAGTTCTTGGTGATAGGATAAGCATTGTTGTTCCCATAAGAATTAGAGGGGAACGGTCTAGGATTGCTACCAAAATTACTCCTATAAGCATTGTTATTAAAATTGTTTCTAGAGATAAAGTTCACATCTACTTGTTCTTGAGCAATCAAAGAATTTAAAGGAACATCACGAGGATTAACAGAAGATTGCTTCGAAAGTAGAGACATGATCAAGTCAAGTTTTTCATTTAGGGAGGAAATCTCCTCGACAGAGTTTACCTTCCTACCTGTTGGAGCGCGTTCGGTGTGCCATTGGGAATAATTGGTCATCATCTCATCGAGAAGCTTTGTGGCAGCACCAAGTGTAGTTGACATAAAGGTTCCTCCCGCGGCCGAATCTAACAAGTTCCGCGAGGTAAAGTTCAAGCCTGCATAAAAAGTTTGGATAACCATCCAAGTAGTCAAACCATGAGTAGGGCAGTTCTTGACAAGAGATTTCATACGTTCCCAAGCTTGGCCAACGTGTTCATTATCCAATTGTTTAAAATTCATTATGTTACTTCTTAGTTGGATAATTTTAGCAGGTGGATAGTACTTTCCAATAAAAGCATCTTTGCACTTGTCCCATGAATCTATGCTATTTCTAGGCAAAGACTGAAACCAAATTTTAGCTCCTCCTCTCAAGGAGAAAGGAAAAAGCTTAAGCTTAACAATATTACCATCTATTTCTTGGTACTTCTGCATATCACAAAGTTCAACAAAATTGTTTAATTGTAAAGCAGCATCATCTCCAGCACCGGAGAATTGATCTTTCATGACTAAGTTCAGTAAAGCAGGTTTAATTTCATATGAAGGTGTTGAAGTGGCAGGTGTAGTGATAGGTGTGCAGATAAAGTCATCGTTGTTGTGACTAGTGAAGTCACACAACTTGGTGTTCTCGGTGGAACCCATAGTAGCAAGCAAGCAAGATAACTATTTTTGTGATTTTCGATAAAAGATACTAAAGCAAAAACTGAAAGGTAAACTAACAAGACTAAAAAGCAAAGGTAAAAGATAGCGTGCAACTCCCCTATCCTGAAGAGTGGAGTCCCCGGCAACGGCGCCAGAAACCTTTGCTTGATGGCTTCTCGCCCCTCGTTGGTTACCCCAAGTGGAAGGTTTGAGATGCAGTGTAGCGGAAGTTTTCCCTTGGCAAAGATACCAAGGATCGATTTCCCTGAGACTCCTAGTTTCAACAAGAAGGTATCAACTGCTAACGGCGCCAGATATTAGCAATCAACGTGGACCTGCACACAGATACAAATAACTTTGCTCCCAACGAGTACAGAGAGGTTGTCAATCCCTCCGGCCTTGTAGTTTACAAAGGATCAAACGCAAGTGATAATAGTGATAGGTAATGCTGCAATAGTAAGTAAAAGCGTAAAGTAAATAGCGGATGTGATCAATGATGGTAATATGGACCGATGTCCCATGATGTTCACTAGTGATGTCTCTCTCCCAAAAGACGATAAAACAGCTATGTGAGGTAAACAAATTACAGCTGGGCAATTGACAGAATTATGTGCGCAAACCAATGCTAACTATGTTACAAGAAAGGTAGAGGTTCAAAGCATGGGCGGTACGCCAAGGCAAGTAGACCGAAATCCATCTGCATCTACTACTAATCATCCACCTTGAGATATCTATCCAGAACATCTCGCTGGTATTAAGTTGTGAGTCCCACCCACAGTGTAAACTCAAAGCAACAGACAACTGCATTAAAAGAACTTTGCGTAAAGTAAACAATCCTTGCACCCGCGGGCACAAGCACCGTTGTTTTCCCCCTTGTGGCAACAGCACATCCCCTAGACTCATGTTTCTGTCACTCAAGCTAGTCATCGAGGGGCATGAACCCACAATCAAGCATAACGTTCCCTCTTGGAGTCACTACCTACTACTTGGCCAAAGCAATAAATAACAACGGAGAACATGCAAGAATTACTTACGAACATAAATATAAAAGAGGTAGATCAAATATATTACTCAAACACAATCTGAACATAATCTCACAATCCATCGGATCCCAGCAAACTCAACATAGCAACAGCATAAGGATTACATATGTGCCTCGATCCTGTAGGGCAGCTCATGAGGACTAATTAGTGAAGCACAAGAACGGGAGGAGAACATCACATAGCTACTGGTCATGGACCCATGGTCCAAGGGAGACTACTCACAACTCATCCGGGAGGCGTCCATGGTGGTGGAGAGGCTCCCGGTGGTGATCCTCCCCTCCGGCAGGGTGCCGG
Source organism: Secale cereale (assembly GCA_902687465.1). Classification (NCBI taxonomy): domain Eukaryota; kingdom Viridiplantae; phylum Streptophyta; class Magnoliopsida; order Poales; family Poaceae; genus Secale; species Secale cereale. The sequence goes on from LR738711.1 coordinate 303,395,776, forward strand.
GAAGAGTTCTCCTGGTGCTCCCGATCTTGGAAGCGCGGCGGCGGCAGAACAGAGATGAGATCGCGAAAAAGGGTTCCCGTCTCGAGGGTTTCGGGACATGATATAAATATATGCCAAAGGGGGGCATCAACGGAGGCCCGGGGGGCCCAGGCGCCCCCCCGGCGCGGCCAAGAGGGGGGCCGCGCCACTAGGGCGCCTGGAGCCCTGGTAGCCCCCCTCCGGTTGTACTTTGGCTGCTGGGAAGCTTCTGGAACGCTGATTTTTTATATAATTTTTCCGGGATTTTTCTGGCAGTTCTCGTAATGGGAAAACCTGAAATACAAAAACAGCAGAAAACAGAAACTGGCACTGGGGTGCACTGAGTTAACAGGTTAGTCCAAATATGATCAAAAGTGTATGGAAGTGTATAAATATCATAGCAATATCACCCAAAAGAGGCATGGAGCAAGCAGAAATTATAGATACGTTTTGGACGTATCAGTCTTCGAGGAGATCTATTCGATGTAATCTCTTTTTGTGGTGTGTTTGTCGTGATCCGATGAATTGTGGGTTCATGATCAAGATTATCTATGAGAAATATTTGGTTCTTTTCTGAACTCTTTATGTGTGCTCATAATATCCTAGCAAGTCTCTTCGAGTTATTGGTTTGGTTTGGCCTACTAGATCTATAGTTCTTGCAATGGGAGAAGTGCTTGGCTTTGGGTTCAATCTTTCGGTGTCCTTTCCCAGTGACAGTAGGGGCAGCAAGGCACATATTGTATCGTTGCCATCGATGATAAAAAGATAGGGTTTATATCATATTGCTTGAGTTTATCCCTCTACATCATGTCATCTTGCTTAAGGCGTTACTCTGTTCTTATGAACTCAATACACTAGATGCATGCTGGATAGCGGTCGATGTGAGGAGTAATAGTAGTAGATGCAGGCAGGAGTTGGTCTACTTGTCTCGGACATGATGCCTATATACAATGATCATGCCTAGATAGTCTCATAATTATTCGCTTTTCTATCAATTGCTCGACAGTAATTTGTTTACCCGCCGTAGAATATCGCTATCATGAGAGAAGCCACTAGAGAACACTATGGCCCCCGGGTCTATTCTCAACATATCAATCTACACTTACTTTACTTTTTCCGCTTTTACTTTCTGTTCTTATAATAAAATATACCAAAAATATAAACTATCATCTCTATCATATCTCACTTTCGTAAGTGACCGTAAAGGGATTGACAACCCCTTATCGCGTTGGCTACGAAGTTCTTATTTGTTTGTGCAGGTGTGAGGGACTCGCGCGTGGTCTCCTACTAGATTGATACCTTGGTTCTCAAAAATTGAGGGAAATACTTACGCTACTGTGCTGCATCACCCTTTCCTCTTCGAGGGAATACAACGCAAGCTCGAGAAGTAGCAGGGACCTCCTAACTACTCCTGGTCGACGGCGGTCTCCACGCAACAGTAGGCTCCGTCGGGGTAGTAGTAGTAGTCGACTGGGTGGCATCTGGCTCCTAGGATCCGCCATCTGGTTGCAACAACCAAAAAGAAGAAAGAAGGGGAAAAAGTGGGAGCAAAGCAACCGTGAGTACTCATCCAAAGTACTCGCAAGCATCAGATCTATACTAAGTATGCATCAGTATCAAAGGAATGAGCTGTATATGTGGACTAAACTGCAGAATGCCAGAAGAGAAGGGGAAGGCCTAGCCTATCGAAGACTAGAATTTTCTGGAAACCACCATCTTGCAGCAGTAGAAGGGAGTACAGAATAGCATTTTATAAATAACAACCATGTTGTAACAATATCCATCACATATCTCAAGTATCCATTTCTAGTTGTAATAGATCAAGACATAAGACCGAACATCTGTTACTGTGGACACGGTTATTCGAATAGATAAATTCCCTGCAGGACCACATTACCCTCATGCTCGATCATCTCTGGCCGGACACACTTTTCTGGGTCAATGCCTGGCCTCGGAAGATCAATACGTCGTAGCCCTACCTAGACTCAACAGAGAGGTCCCCATTGGTCAACATCCTAAGCACTCCGGGGTCATGGGCCATCACCCATTGCACTCCGGATCATTACGAGTAGGGCAGACCACAAACCACCTCTGTACTGGATGGCGCCGGCCCAGCCGTGCCGCAATGGTGAACTCGACGTCTGACAAAGCTTCGGCTGATACCATGACACCGAGGCCCATAACTATTCTCGTGTGGCGGTTAGTGCGTAAAGGCCAGAGGCCAACTCAGATCAAATACCCAAACCATTAGTGTGTTGGGGGCTCGCGGAGACGAGCAGATAATCACGATAATGTGACCCTGTCGCCCCGTCTCGAGGAAATACGGCAAGGGCTAGCCCAGCCCACTCGGGGGCGGCCTGCCTGCCCAGCCGTGCCTTGTAATTATCTCACGGGTGCTCTACGAGCCCGCCCGACTTTCACATCAACTCGCGGGTACCCCTTAGGGCCGACCAGACTTCAACAATGGTCTCCAGTAAAGTCAAGGTAACCATGTGTCCAAACATCAAGGGGGAAACCCCGAGGAATCCCCCTCAGTGGATTCTACTCGATGTAATCATCAAGGTGAACTTAGGAGGAATCACCCTCAAGGTTCACACTTGAGGTGTTGCACGACAGAGTCGTATCGGGAATGGTGAAAGAGGAATCACCCTCGATGACCACGACCGAATAGCTACACTACAGAGTTATCATCTGGAGTGCGTTACGAAGTATCACCCTCGGCACTCGATAGTAACTATGTAGAGTCGTACAACTAAGGGGGTTAAACTGATGTCAGGTGTCGGGCTCTGGTAGTCGATCACGTTGATCGAGTCGTCGATGATGAAGCAGGGCCAACAAGGACAAGGTGGGGGTCACCGATGGATCAATATCCAACCTATACTAAGCAGTTTAGGATAAGCATGTAAGGTACAATAACAAGTTACCAAAAACAGGCTATGCATCAGAATAGGAGCAATCAATAACAGTAGCAAAATCTAATGCATGCATGAGAGAGAATGGAACGAGCGATATCGGGATGATCAAAGGGGGGGCTTGCCTGGAAGCTCCTTTGAAAGGGAAGAAGGCTCATCGTCGATGTAGTCGATCATAGAGGCATCAACATCGGTCTTGTGGTCTACCAGAGAGAAGAGGGGGAAGAAACAGTTAATACAGGCAAAGAGATGCATGACAGGACTACAGACAGAGCTAGGGGTATTCTAACGCAGTGTTATGCAATACCGGCGAAGGGGGATAACATCCGGGAAAGCTTTCCCGGTGTTAGGCATTCTTAGACAAGCGAACAGGAGGGGGATGTTGCATGTTCGCTATGCTAGGGACGTGTGGCAGACGAACGGGCTGCGTATTCAGGTTTGTCTCGCTTTTCTGAGCAACTTTCATTAACAAAGTATTTTCATCCGAGTTGCAGATTATTTTATATTAATTTTTGAAGATTTAATTCACTTATGGAATTAACAAAATTAATTTAATTAGATAAAAGCAATTACTTTGTCAGCATGACATCAGCATGGTGTCATCAGTCAACAGTCTGTTTGATTGGTCAAACTAGCACGTGGGTCCCAGTTGCCATTGTCTGAAACTAATTAACTAAATGTTTAATCAGTTTAACTAAATAGATTATTTAATAGGATTAATTAAGCTAATTAATTCATCCAATTAATTAATTAATTAAATTATTATTTACTATTTTTTTAAGTTCCTGAGGACTGGGCCCTGCTGTCAGTGGCCCAAAGGGCCATAGCGGGGCGGGCGTAGCGGGCACCAAGTCGCCAGCCTGAACTGGGCGCGGGCGGGGCATCTGCCAGGCGCCACGGCGAGCAGAGCCCCGAGGGAGGAGGGTGAGGCGCCGACTGGCGATAGAGGGAGTGGCCAGCGGCGCTGGTACACGCCCAGAGAGCGGTGTGGGGTGGCCGGAGCTGCAGCGAGAGGCGCCGAGGCAGGCAGAGACAACGGGCGCGACGAGTAGAGGTGGCCACGACGGGAGGAGGTGGGGCTCCTGCGGCGAGCGGCGCAAGCGGTGGTGGGCTGCGGGTAGCAGCAGCAAGCAGGGGGAGGTAGCGGGTGGCGTGGGAGCGGCGAGAGGCGCGGCTGGCGTGACCGGTGACGATGCTCGCGGGGGATGGCCGCAGCGGCGAGCAGCTCGGGCAGGGGCGATGCACGGGCGTGCGCGACGTCAGGCGGGCGCGCGCGGTCATGCGCAGTAGGCCGCGTCGGGCAGCGGCGCCGGACAGGAGCAGGACGGGCACGAGGACGAGGGTGGCCGCATCGGGGCCGGTCGGAGGGGAGGAGGAGGGGGGCTCACCTGCGATGGAGAGGCGATGGACGGCGTGGCTCGAAGGCGCCTATGGGGAGGAGGTTGAGGACGGGGAGGCGGCAAGGGCGGCGGGTGGCGGGGGCACGGTCGTTGCCCCTGATACCGATCCAGAAGGAGTCGAGGGGGGACCGGGCGCCCTGTGGGAGGAGGCGGAGAGGCGGGCCGTGGCGTCGAGCGGCGCGGCTGGGTGCAGCGCCGGGGATGGGCGCCGGCGGCGGGGGCGTGGGATCGGGCTCCACCCCGATCCAATCCAGCGAGGGAAGGGGGAGGGGACTAGATTCGGTTAGGTCACACGGGAGGGGCCATATATGCCATTGGGGAGAGGTGGGCCGACTGGGCCGGCCAAGGTGGGCCGACTCGGCCGGCCCAGGTGGGCAGTTTTTTTCTAATTTCTTTTTTGTTCGATTTTTTTGTCTTTTCTATTTTTTCTATTTTTTGTTTCTGTTTTACTGTATTATTCATTTTAGAGTTGTTAAACATTTTATAAAAATGTTGGCTCACCACCAATATTACGAACTGAATATTTGGCACACGAGGAACATTTTATTATTGACATTTGAAAACCTTTATAGTTTGACTTGATTTTGAATTAGAATTTGAACGGGGTTTGAATGAACATGATTTCTATCAAGAGTAAAAGCGATGACCTGGCATCATTAACAGGGCATTACTGTAGCTTAATTATCCGGGCGTTACAAATCTCCTCCACTACAAGAAATCTCGTCCCGAGATTTATGAGGTAGAAGGGAACAGTTCGGGGTATTCATCACGCACGCGATCCTCGCGTTCCCAAGTGGCTTCATCTTCAGAGTGATGCGAGCACTGGACCTTGAGGAATGTGATCGCCTTCTGACGTGTATGTCGTTCAGCTTAGTCCAGAATGCGGACCGGATGCTCTTTATAGGAGAGGTCCTGTTGCAACTTGATCACTTCTTGATGCACAGCTCGGATTGGGTCCTTGAAGTAGCGGCGGAGTTGTGACACGTGGAACACATCATGAACCTGAGGAAGGTTTGACGGTAGTTCCAACTAGTATGCCACCTTTCCACGCCTTTCGAGAATACTGAATGGGCCAATATAGCGAGGAGCTAGCTTGCCCTTGATCCTGAAGCGCTCAGCACCCTTCATTGGTGTGACTCAAAGATAAGCCTTTTCGCCAGGTTGATAGACCATACTTTATGATGATGGTCATACTGACTCTTCTGACGTGACTGAGCAGTCTGGAGATTCTCGCGAATGACGCGGTCTTGTTCTTCGGCGTGTTGGATAATATCCGGAATGAAGAGTGGACGTTCCCCAGTTTCTAACTAGTTTAGAGGGGTTCAACACTTTCATCCATATAACACTTTGAAGGGAGCCATCTTCAGACTAGCTTGATAGCTATTATTATAAGAGAACTCAACATATGGGAGAGATTCCTCCCATTTTTTGCGAAAGGAAATGACACAAGCTCGAGGCATGTCTTCAAGAACTTGATTGACGAATTCAACTTGTCCTTGAGACTGAGGGTGGAATGCAGTGCTGAAAGATAGATGAGTTCCCATTGCTTCTTGGAAACTTGCCCAGAATCTTGAGGTGAATAATCTGCCACGGTCTGAGCTGATTACCAGCGGAATACCGTGGAAGGAAACAATCCTGGACAAATAGAGAGTTGCCAACTGACTAGCAGTGATCGTTTCTTCGACGGCTAGGAAGTGTGCAACTTTAGAAAGTCAGTCAATGACGACAAGTATAGCATCATTACCTTTCTGCGATTTGGGAAATCCAGTGACGAAGTCAATTTCAACATGGTCCCATTTCCATTCAGGGGTAGAGATAGGTTGCAGAGTTCCAGTAGACCTTTGATGTTCTGCTTTGATACGATGGCAAATATCACATTAAGCAACATAACGAGCAATGTCTTGATTCATATTTAACCACCAGAATCTCTGACGAATGTCTTGGTACATCTTGGTGCTACCGGGATGAATAGACAATAGAGTGTCATGAGCTTCCTTCATAACCTTGTGAGTCATATCCAGGTTGTCTTTTGAAGGAACCACTAGGCAACCTTTAAAGAATAAGGTGCCATCATCTTCAACAGTGAAGAACGAGGGCCTTCCTTCTCGGAGGTAGCGCTTAATCTTCTCAACTTGAGAGTCTTATTTCTACAGCCTCTTGATGTTGTCCACGAGATCTGGTTCGACAGCCAGAGTATTGAGGGAACCCTGGGGAACAACACGGAGGTTCATCCTGCGGAATTCTGGAGGAGGAGCGAGTGCACCAGGAGGAACAATATGGAGGTTCAGCTTTCTGAATTCTTCAACAAGTGAGGGCTGAACTTTTCGAACCTGGAGGTGGTTACAATAAGACTTGCGGCTCAAGGCATCAGCCATTACATTAGCCTTGCCCAGTGTATAAGAAATACCCAAGTCAAAATCAGCTACAGTCTCCATCCATCTCTGCTGACGGAGGTTCAAATCTGGCTGAGTAAACAGATACTTCAGACTTTGGTGGTCAGTGAAGATCTCGCAATGATTACTGAGAAGGTAATGTCGCCACTGTTTCAGTGCATATATGACAGCAACAAGCTCGAGGTCATGAACTGGATAGTTCTCTTCGTTAGGAATCAATTGACGAGAGCGATAAGCAATCACCTTGCGCTCTTGCATTAGGACACAGCCTAATCCTTGACATGAGGCGTCACAGTAAATGAAGAAATCCCTTTTAGTATCTGGAGGAACAAGCACTGGGGCAGAAGTCAGCTTGTCCTTGAGTGCCTGGAAACTTTCCTGACACTTTTTTGTCCATTCGAACTTGACGCTTTGTGAAGCAGACCAGTCAGGGGCTTGGCGATCTTGGAGAAGTTCTCGACAAATCAAAGGCAATAGCTGTCGAGTCCGAGAAAACTTCTAACTTATTTGACATTCTTCGGAGGAGTCCAATCGAGAATAGCGTGAACTCGCTCGGGGTTGACGGTAATACCATCCATGGAGATGACATGCCCAAGATAGGTCACTTCGGGTAGCCGGAACTCACACTTGGAATACTTAGCATATAGTTGATGCTCTCAAAGCTTTTCCAGAACAATTCGAAGGTGTTTGGCATGTTCTTCTTCATTCCTGGAATATACAAGGATATCATCCAGATAAATGACAAAAAACTTGCCGAGGTATTCCATGAATATATAGTTCATCAATCAGAAGAACGTTGCTGGAGCATTAGTTAAACCGAAAGACATGACGGTGTACTCGTATGAACCATTGCGAGTCACGAATGCGGTCTTGGGAATATCCTCTTCACAAACCTGAATCTGGTGGTAAACCAACCACAAATAAAGTTTAGAGAAAACTGAAGAACCAACAAGTTGATCATACAGATCGTTGACTCTGGGAAGCGGATACTTGTTCTGAATTGTTGCCTGGTTGATAGGTCAATAATCTTGGACCAAACGATTCGTACCATCCTTCCTCTTGACAAAGAGAGAAGGTGCTCCCCAAGCAGATAAACCTGGATGGATAAAACCCTGATGAAGTGAAGTGTCAATTTCCTCCTTAAGCTCACTGAGTTCATGCAGCGGCATCTTGTAGGGTCGCTTGGCTATAGGAGTAGTGCACGGCTTCAAGTCTATAATGAATTCAACAGCTTTAGCAGGGGGTATTCCTGGAAGTTCTTATGGAAAGACATCTTTGAAATCACAAACGACTGGAATGTTCTCTATTCCCTCAAGAGGTGAGGCATTCAATGCATTCAGAACATATATCTGGTACTTGGCATCCCGGGCTGCTCGAACTGAGTATTGGACTGTCTGGCCAGAAGAGTGAGTGAACTGGACTGTCTTGGCAGCACAGTCAATCAAAGCATTATGGGCTGTCAACCAATCCATACCAAGAATGATGTCTATGTTGTAAGGTCCGAGCACAATGAGAGAAGCCGGAAAAAGTAGGCCTCCAATATCGATTTGGTTGTGAGGGCTTACCATTGTGGTTTGCCACTTGGATCCCGGGGATTGAACCGCTAGAGGAGTGGGTAATTCTTCCATACCTAATCCATGTATCTGAGAAAATTGTTGAGACACAAAGGCATGTTATGCTACTGAATCAAAGAGAACAAAAGTTGGCACTAAATTAACGCAAAGGGTACCCATCACGATTTTTGGGGAGTCGCGAGCTTCTTCAATCTTGACATGGGTGACTTGACCACCACTCATAGCACGCGTCCTGGCACTACAATTTCTGCTAGGATGCTTTCGACGGCCCTTCCGACGACCATAAGGAGGACGTGAAGTATGTTGCGGCTGATTGATGTCTACTACGCACCCTTCTTCTTGTAGACGTTGTTGGGCCTCCAAGTGCACAGGTTTGTAGGACAGTAGCAAATTTCCCTCAAGTGGATGACCTAAGTTTATCAATCCGTGGGAGGCGTAGGATGAAGATGGTCTCTCTCAAGCAACCCTGCAACCAAATAACAAAGAGTATCTTGTGTCCCCAACACACCCAATACAATGGTAAATTGTATAGGTGCACTAGTTCGGCGAAGAGATGGTGATACAAGTGCAATATGGATGGTAGATATAGGTTTTTGTAATAAGAAAATATAAAAACAGCAAGGTAGCAAGTGGTAAACGTGAGCATAAATGGTGTTGCAATGATAGTAGGCAAGGCCTAGGGTTCATACTTTCACTAGTGCAAGTTCTCTCAACAAGGATAACATAATTGGATCATATTACTAGCCCTCAACATGCAACAAAGAGTGACTCCAAAGTCACTAATAGCGGAGAACAAACGAAGAGATTATGGTAGGGTACGAAACCACCTCAAAGCTATTCTTTCTGATCGATCTATTCAAGAGTCCGTAGTAACGTTCAATCTATCATAGAGTTCGTACTAGAATAACACCTTAGGACACAAATCAATCAAAAACCCCAGATACTCCAATGTCACCTCAAGTATCCATGGGCATGATTATACGATATGCATCACACAATCTCAAAAACATCTATTCAACCAACACATAGAACTTCAAAGAGTGCCCCAAAGTTTCTACCGGAAAGTCAAGACGAAAATGTGTGCCAACCCCTATGCATAGATTCCCAAGGTCACGGAACCCGCAAGTTGATCACCAAAACATACATCAAGTGGACCACATGATATCCCATTGTCACCACAGATAAGCACGTGCAAGACTGTCGGTGTACTAAGGTAGGGGTACCCTAGTACCCCAACTTGTGCACGGGCAGCGGCAGCTCCCCGCGGCAGGGTTCACCACGCGCTTGTCGGAGACCTTCCTGACCCTTATCTAGCCATTCAAAAACAAAGTATACAAGACAGAAGACCAAGACCCCGGCAAGAGGAGCTTGCCGGGAAGGCCGTCCCAGGCTCGAGATTGCTTAACTAGCACGAGGCCCTGGCAAGAGGAGCTTGTCAGGACGAATAGAAGATTTCATCTTAGAAGACCCGGCAAGGGCTCGGGGAGCGGCAAGCTTCCGGGCCCGGCAAGGTCGAGATCCCCGGCAAGGTGCTTGCCGGGGGAGGTGCGCTGTGTGCCCGCGCTCCAGCTCATCGGCCCACGCGTCGCCCTGGGGCCACTCCAGGGACGCGTGGCGGATGGCTGTGCAGCCTGGGGGACACGGTGGCACTCCACAGCAGAGGATCCATCGCCGTGGCAGACGGAGACGCAACGGCGGGAGCTTTTGGGGTCGACGGCGACGGGCATTAAATGCCCTTGTCCCCCACTGTTAAAGTAGGTATAGACCACTGTTCTGTACTGTAGCTCCACTGTTCCCGCACTGTTACAACTACCACCTATTTTACATTTTTACCCCTTTCTCCTACGTTGACACCTGTCGGTGACCCCTTGCACTATAAAAGGAGGCCCATGCACAACGTGGAGGGGGTTCGAAACCTAGATTACTCTCACGCTCGGTGTAGCTGCTTCTTCAAGCTCCCGAGCTCTCCAACTTAATACACAACCAAGCAGGAGTAGGGTTTTACGCGTTCATCGCGGCCCGAACCTGGGTAAAACTGCCCGCGTGCTCGCTACGATCTGCTCTTCGTGCTCCCTCCGCCCTCGTACCGCACAGACAAGGGGCTCCGGTCCCATAGGTGTTCGTGGTGGACAGTTTCCCCCGACATCTTTGGCGCGCCAGGTAGGGGGCGTCGAGGTTGTGCGAACCTGATCCGGCGTTCGCGCGGGCGCAATCTTCATCAACCTCTCCAAGCTTCATCAGCAACTCCATCAGCGACAACTCCATGGCCCCGAAGAAGAAGCCTTCGGAGGTCGGAGGCCCGTCCGCGTCTCACCCGCCGCCACCAGAGCCAACGGTGGGCGGGGGAGACGCCGTCGGAAGGGTGGTTGCCGGCGAGGACACTCACGGTGCCACCAGATCCAAGAACAGGACGGACGACCGGACCTCGGTCTCCGTGGACGCGCCACGTCCATCGCAACATACGACGACCCCGCAGCGCCATACCACGGGAGGTGGTATCCGCTTGCTGGGACAAGGCCATACCGGAGGTTCGCGGGACGCCCCGGACCCCCGTCCGGGCACAAGCAAAGCGAAGGCGCCGGCGCGGGACCCCGCTCCTTCTAACGTCGTTAGAAGTCCGAGCGTATCCCGCTCCTCGCACCGCTCGCCCGCGTTCCCCACTACTCCGGCAGAAGCGCTCACAAGGGCGCAGCTGCTCCTCGATTTTCCTCCAGCGGCCGACAAGGCCGAGGAATGGAGGGCCACTATCCGGAGCCTGATAGACTTCGCCAACAACGACTCTCCGCAGCAGCCGTCGGCCTCGCGGCCGCGGCAGGCCGAGAAGACGAAGGCTATCGGCGACAAGACTGCCGGGGGTGCGACAAGCGTGCACTCCCCGCCGCAGAAGCAGAAGACGCCGCCCCGCCGGAACAACCCCGACGACGGCTCCACAGCCTCGTCGGACCCGCGGGCCCGTCGGGACCAGCGCCAGGTCCTCGACGACCGGCGAGATGAAGACGCTCGGACCACGATCGAGCGCCGCCGAGAAGCTCGGCGACAATCCGACAAGAGAGCTGGGAACGCTGTCGACGCACCCGCGCCCGGTGAACCAGGCGACTTGCCGTACGCGGCAGGCTGCCCTACGTTCACCCGCGAGCTGCGGCGCGTCCAGTGGCCCAGCATGAAGAACTTTAAGCCCGACGTACCGGAGAAGTACGACGGCAAGACGCACCCCTCGGAGTTTCTCAGCGTCTACACCATAGCAGTGCAAGCTGCCGGGGGGCGCGACGAGAAGATCCTAGCCAACTACTTCCCGCTCGTGCTGAAGCCGAACGTCCGTTCGTGGCTCATGCACTTGCCGGAAGGCTCTATCTCTTCTTGGGCCGACCTCTGCCATCAGTTTGTTGGCGCCTTCACCGGCGGCCACAAACCCCATGGCCAGGAGAGCGATCTCCACATTTTGGCCCAGAAGGAAGGCGAACCCCTGCGCAAGTATATCCAACGTTTCAGCCGGGTACAGCACAACATCCCCGACGTTCACCCTGCTGCGGTTATCAGCGCGTTCCCTCAGAACGTGCGTAACCGCCGCATGCGTGAGGAGATGGCGATGACCAAGATCAGGGACGTCAGCGAGCTCTACGCTCTTGCCGACAAGTGCGCCCGTGCAGAAGAGGGGAGGAAACTCCCCGGGGAGGATGCTGGCGCAGGGGGAAGCGACAGCGACGACGCCGCCCCGGCAAAGAAGAGCCGGCGGCGGAACAACAGGAAGAAGGGCAAGAAGGAAGTGCTTGCCGTCGAGAAGTCCGGCAAGGAGGCCCCCGCCAAGCAAGCGCAGGCTGGCGGCTCCGGCAAGGAGCCTGCCCCTGCGGCGGCGGCCGACAAGCCGGGTAGCTCCGACAAGCAATATTGTAAGATTCACCGCACCAAGGGTCACGACCTCTCCAACTGTAAGCGCGTCGAGTACCTCGTCGAGCAGCAAAAGGCTGAGTACGAGAGGCGCGACAAGGAGAAGGCCCAAGGTGGCGGGGAAGAGCCCAGCAAGAAGCGGCCATTCAATGGCCGGGGAGGACGCCGCGGCAAGGCCAAGCAGCGGCAAGGAGATCGACCTCCCCGGGGCCGCGACAACGACGAAGACGACGATGAAGACATGGAGGACGACGAGAACAGCGAGCAGGAGTTCCAGAAGGCCACGGAAGTCCTATGCGTCGACGGTGGCGCCTCCCTGCACACCTCCCACCGCCAGCTGAAACAGTGGGTGCGTGAGGTAAATGCAGCGGAGCCGCCAGTGGAGTCGCGCAGGCTCCTCAAATGGTCCAGCACGCCCATCATTTTTGACCTTGAGGATCACCCTGACCGCACCACGGCGGTCGGGTGCTTGCCGATGCTGGTCTCACCCACCATCCGCAACCTCAAGGTCACCAAAATGTTGGTTGACGGCGGGGCCGGCCTGAACTTGATCTCCTCTGCTGTGATCAAGAAACTCCAGATTCAAGACGGCGAGCTCGAAGAGACCGGTTCATTCCAAGGAATCAACCCGGGAAGGAGCAAGCCCAAGGGAAAGATTACTCTGCCGGTGACCTTTGGCGGGGAGCTCAACTTCAGAACTGAGCGCATCACCTTTGACGTTGCTGATATTCCATTGCCCTACAATGGGATACTCGGCCGTCCCGCCCTCGCCAAGTTCATGGCAGCTTCCCACTATGCCTACAACGTGCTGAAGATGCCGGGGCCGATAAGCGTCATCACTGTCCACAGCGACAAGAAAGATGCGCTTATTTGCGCCGACAAGATTTACCGGGATGCGACAGCTGCGGCCGAGAAGGATACTCTTGCCGCTGAAGCTCCCGGGGGGAAGAAGACGAAGACCAAGTCCGGCAAGTGCTCTGGGACACACTCCGGCAACCGCACCTCTTCGGAGTGCTGCGCTGCCGTCGAGGACGTTCCATCGAGCTCCACCGGCAAGAGCAAGAAAGGAATGGCTGCTCCTCCGGCAACCAAAAAGGTGTCCGCAAGGGAGGATGGCACTGGTGGTACCTTCACCATCAGCGCCACCCTTGACAGCAAATAGGAAAGCGCGCTCGTCGCCTTCCTGCGGGCGAATGTCGATGTGTTTGCTTGGCAACCATCTGACATCCCCGGTGTTCCCAGGAAGGTGATTGAGCACAAGCTTGCTGTCTGCCCTCATGCGCGGCCCATCAAGCAAAAAGTAAGGAAGCAAGCCGTGGAGCGCCAAGAGTTCATCAACGAGGAGATCAAGAAACTAGAGGCAGCAGGCCTAGTTAGAGGTGTGATCCATCCGACGTGGTTGGCAAACCCAGTCGTCGTACGCAAAGCCAACGGGAAGTGGAGACTGTGTATAGACTTCACTGATGTCAATAAAGCATGTCCCAAGGATCCTTTCCCTTTGCCGCGCATTGACCAGATCGTTGACTCCACTGCCGGATGTGAGCTACTCTGTTTTCTTGATGCATACTCAGGCTATCACCAGATTTTCATGGCCAAGGAAGATGAAGAGAAGACCGCATTTATCACTCCATGTGGCACTTACTGCTTTATCCGCATGCCATTTGGACTGAAGAATGCAGGCTCAACTTTTGCAAGGGTAGTGTACACTGCTTTTGAGCCACAGATCCACAGGAATGTAGAAGCCTACATGGATGACATCGTGGTGAAGAGCAAGAGCAAAGAAACACTGATTCAAGACTTAGAAGAAACGTTTCAGAACCTGCGCAGGATACAGCTCAAGCTGAACCCCGAGAAGTGCGTCTTTGGAGTCCCCTCCGGCAAGCTTCTCGGGTTCTTTGTTTCGCAGAGAGGGATTGAAGCCAACCCCGACAAGATCAAAGCCATCGAGCAGATGGAAGCCCCGAGGCGAGTCAAGGATGTCAGGAGGCTTGCAGGTTGTGTGGCTGCCCTCAGTAGGTTCGTTTCTAAATCTGCAGAACGCGCCCTGCCTTTCTTCAAAATCTTGAAGAAGGCAGGTCCCATGAAGTGGACTCCGGAAGCGGAGGCAGCGCTGCAAGATTTGAAACGGTACCTTTCCTCTCCTCCAATACTTGTCGCACCTAGACCACAGGAAAAGTTGCTGCTGTATTTGGCGGCAACCAACCAGGTGGTTAGTGCTGCGTTAGTAGCGGAGAGAGAGTCCGACGAGGAGGTCCCACCACCGGCAAGCGAATCCAGCGACAAGCAGGGGGCTGCCCCGACAAGCTCTGGCCCCGACAAAGATGAATCTGCGCAGGAAAAGGAAGAGGTGCGGAAGAAGATGGTGCAGCGCCCAGTGTATTTTGTAAGTTCCCTTCTCCAGGGGGCTAGATCAAGGTACTCTGGTGTACAAAAGTTGCTTTTCGGCCTTCTCATGGCCTCGAGAAAGCTGCGCCACTACTTCCAAGCCCATGAGATAACAGTGGTCACTCGCTTTCCATTGAAGAGGATATTGCACAATCCAGAGGCAACAGGCAGGATCGTCGAGTGGGCACTGGAACTGTCAAGCTTCGGACTCAAATTTGAAAGTACTTCAACCATTCAGAGCCGAGCTTTGGCAGAGTTCATCGCTGAGTGGACCCCAACGCCAGAAGAAGAAGTTCAAGAAACGAGTGTACCCGTGCAAGAAGCGACAAGTGAATGGGTAATGTATTTTGACGGTGCCTTCTCGCTGCAAGGCGCCGGTGCCGGCGTGGTACTCATCGCGCCCACCGGAGAGCACCTCAAATATGTTATCCAGATGCACTTTCCCAGGGAGCAGGCGACAAACAACACCGCAGAATATGAAGGTTTGCTTGCCGGCCTCAGGATTGCGGCCGAACTTGGGATTAGGAAGCTGATTGTGCGGGGCGATTCTCAGTTGGTGGTCCGACAAGTCAACAAGAGCTACCAGAGCCCTTTGATGGAAGCATATGTAGATGAAGTGAGGAAGCTTGAAGAACACTTTGAAGGTCTGCAAATGGAGCACATCCCGAGAGCTCAAAATGAAATTGCAGATGGCCTTTCAAAGTGCGCCGCAATGAAGCTACCTGTGGAACCAGGGACCTTTTTGCTCAAGCTGACTCAACCATCAGTTACACCATCAATTGGGCAGTCCAAGAAGAGAAAGTTGGTCTCCGGCGACTACTTGCCGGCGGATCTTCCAGAAACCGCCGCCAAGGTCCCCAGGATCAACGACAACGCTGAGGAACAGTTTGCTCCTGCAAGCCCTCGGGCTTGTGCAGTTGAAGCAAGTGTTCCCGACAAGCCTCGCCCCGGCGAGCTTGCCGGGGGACCGTCAGCTCCGACAGGACCAGAGGTCTTTGCCGTAGAAGCTGGGGTTCCCGCAGCGGCCCTCGAGCCTTTAGTCCTTGCCGTCGAGCCCCGAGCTCCGGCATGGGCACAGCAGATCGTCCGTTTTCTACAAACCGGAGAACTTCCCGACGACCCTCAAGAGATAGAGAAGATAACCAGGCAGTCAAGTATGTATCAGTTTGTGGATAACGAGCTGTACAGAAGAAGACTCAATGGAGTCAGGTTGAAATGCATCTCCAGGGAAGATGGACAGAAGCTGTTGGCGGAAATACACGGAGGCATATGCGGCCACCACATTGGCGCAAGGGCACTTGCCGGGAAAGCTTTCCGGCAAGGGTTCTTTTGGCAAGAAGCCCTCCAAGATGCAACTGCACTAGTAACCAAGTGTGAAGCGTGCCAGTTCCATGCAAAGCAAATACATCAGCCAGCTCAAGCTCTCCAAACAATCCCTTTGTCATGGCCCTTCTCGGTCTGGGGGCTCGATATCCTCGGCCCTTTCCCTCGCGCTGTCGGGGGCTTTGAGTACTTGTACGTTGCAATCGACAAGTTCACAAAGTGGCCAGAAGTGGAGCCAGTGAGAAAGGTGACGGCACAGTCAGCAGTCAGGTTCTTCAGGTCGATTGTTTGCCGTTTCGGGATTCCTAACAGGATCATCACCGACAACGGTACGCAATTCACTAGTCGCACCTTCATGCAGTACGTCCAAGACCTTGGCGCCAAGGTCTGTTTCGCTTCTGTTGCTCACCCGAGGAGCAACGGTCAAGCGGAGAGGGCAAATGCTGAAGTGCTGCGCGGACTCAAGACAAGGACCTTTGACAGGCTGCGCAAGTGCGGAAGGAATTGGATAGAGGAGCTCCCGGCGGCTCTTTGGTCAATCAGAACGACACCAAGTCGAGCCACCGGGCAGACACCTTTTGCTCTAGTCTATGGAGCAGAAGCAGTTCTCCCCACGGAACTCGTATACGGATCTCCTCGAGTGCTCGCTTATGATGAGCTCGAGCAAGAGCAACTGCGGCAAGATGACGCATTGCTCCTTGAGGAGGGACGTCTCCAGGCTGCTGTACGAGCTGCTCGATACCAGCAAGCTTTGCGCCGCTACCATAGCCGCAAAGTCAAGGCCAGGAGTCTCGAAGAAGGCGACCTTGTTCTTCGGCGTGTTCAGTCCGCCAAGAATTCCAACAAGTTGACGCCGAAGTGGGAAGGCCCTTATCGGGTGAGACAAGTTACGAGGCCCGGCGCTGTCCGCCTCGAGACCGAAGAAGGCTTACCGGTGAGCAACTCCTGGAACATAGAGCATCTTCGCAAGTTTCACCCCTAAGGCGCGGTTGCCGTGATCCGCTCCGGCAACCACCTTTTGTACAAGCCTTGCCGCTGTTGCATGTAACCCTTTGTACAAAGCCGGGCGCAGACCCCGTGCATCAGTAAAGATTTCGTGTTTTCGCATCGATTGCCTTTCGCATGCTTCTCTTTGCTATTCGCATGTTTTATTTGGCATTTGATGCAACACTTAGACATTCGGTAAGCACTATTACGCCGAAAGGCAATATGCTTGTTTCCCTCTCCTTTTCCTTTTTTTTCTTAAGCAGAAGGAACGTTCCTCGCGCACAAGTTTGCCGGGGGGGGAAGGAAGTGGAGGAGGAACTAAGTGCCGCTCAAGTAAGAAGAGCCTTACCGGAAAGCAAACAACATGAGCATGCAGCATATGAAAAGATAAGTTGTTAGAATTTGACCAGTTCAAATTTTAAATTCTGGTTGTCTTCCTTGAACGATCACACTTTGTATGGAAAACCTGTGCGCAGAGGAACCTATCCGTAGCTTGCCGCACCCTTATCTTGTCTTCGAGTCCACTCAACGATTTAAGTGAGCTGCGACAAGTGTCGCGCCCTTGCTTCGTTTCCGAGTACACTCAGCAAGCTAAGTGCGTTGCGACCTGCTGCGGCAAGGTTGCTTGCCGGCAAGGACCTTGGCCAGCGGGCCGCTCAGAGTCCAGCACTCAGCGCTCGCGGCAAGGGCCCCTTTCCGGCAAGCTCCCCGGGAGCGTAGGGTGAAAAACATACAAAGTCAAAGATTGGAACAAGGAAGATAACATTGCACTGATTGATTGAAGTAAAGCAAATATCTTACAAGGACAACTTGTCGCAATGGACTAATGAGTTCGTAACATAATGTGCAGCAACGAAAAGATAAAGATAAATGGGGCCCTAGTCTACGCGGTCGCCCTCCTTCCTGCCAAGCTTTGCCACCTTGGCGATGATATGGCTGACCTGCTCCTTCAGGGCCTCCGTGTCTGCATCCGCCGGCAAGCTGCGAAGAACGTTCGTGAGGTTGATCCCCGGGTTGCGGAACACAATCTTCGTCAAGACCCGCTCCAGAGTTCCTGCGCAGAGACGGCGCGACTCCTCGGCCAGCTGCGCGGGGATGCGGTTCCGGAGACCTGCGAGGGCCGGAGCGACGCCTCTGAAGAAGAGGCTGAGCTTGGCGCTGTGCGGGAGATCTGGATCCGGCGAGTAGATAAGATGCTCGACCTTCAAAGCAAGCAACTCCTGGTCAATGTTGGACGCAGAAGAAACCAGCTCTTCGGTCCACAGCTCAATGTTCTTGCGGAAGAGCTCGGATGCCTTGTTGGTGCTGTCCACCAAGGCCCGCTCCTTGCGGAGCTCCTCCTTCAGCTTGTCTTCTCGAAGCTTGGCGGCGTCAATTGAATCCCTCAGAGTTGAGACCTTCAGCTCCAAGTCTTCGATGGAATCCTTGGCGGCCTTCAACTCGTCGCCCTTCTTGGATAAGCTTACTTGGAGCTCCGCGTTGGTGTGGGCGTCCTTCTCGCGCTCAGTAATGAGCGCGGCAACCTTCTCGGCGCTCACCTTCATCGCCTTCTCCAACTGGATGACCTTGGCGGCGAGCTCCTTCTTGGCGTCTTCCGCGGCAGCAGCAGCGGCTTTCGCCTCCTTCAGCTCCCCGCCAAGAGCAGCCTCGCGAGCGGCAAGGTCCTCCTCGTGGGAGTCGAGATCCACCTTCCGCTGCGCGAGCTCTCCCTCTCGCCGGGACATCTCCACCCCGGCGAGCCGTTGCTGTTCGTCGGCTTCGGCTTTCTCCAGTACCCACTCTTGATACTCGCCGGCGAGACGCTCACGCTCCTCCGCCACCTCGCGGAGGCCCGCCTTGTGGGCAGCGCTGAGCTCCGCCGCACGCTTCTCCATTTCGGCGGCGGCCTGGGCAGCAAGGGCTTCCCGGGAGGCAAGCTTCGCCTGCCTGGCCCGGTAAAGGGCCAGGAGTCGGTGGAGAAGCTTCTCCTCCTCGGGCCCATCTCCTTCGCCGGGCGCCTCGACGACTGTCAGACCCGCGGAGGCGAGGACTTCTCCGTCAAACGCCTCGCCCTCCGCGGGGGCTCTTGATGAAGACCCCCAAGGCACTTGGATAAAGACGCCATTGGGGGCACGAAGATAGTACGCCTGCTTCTCGCTGGTGGAGGGGCCGGCGGCCGGTGTAGCATCCGGTGCTCCCGCCACCTCCGGGTCGGCGGTGCGGTCGCCGTCCCCCTCCCCGGTCGCGGCGTCAGCGGCCGGAGCGTCCTCTTGCGCGGCCGGCTCGGTGGCCTTGGTCGCCTCCTCGGTGGCCTCGACCATCTCCACGACGACAGGAACGTCATCGCCACCGCCCTGCGCGCCCTCCTCATCCTCGATATTGATGACCTCGGTCTCCATCGGCGCAGGAGGAGGAGGAGGAAGATCTAGAAGAAGAAGAAAAAGAAGTTCAAAATCAAGCAAAGATCCAAAAAGAAGCAAAGTCAAGAAAACCAAGTACAGAACATACCTTGGCGGACGCCCTCTGCGGCGGGCTCCCTTGCCGGGGGGCTCGGCCTTGGCGGAGTGGCCGTCCTCGCCGGGCTGCTCGCCCTTGGCGGGGTACTCTGCCTTGGCGGAGTACCCGCCCTTGGCGGAGCGCTCTCCCTTGCCGGAGAGTTCTCCCTTGCCGGGGACGGCGGGGCCTGCGGCTCCTCGGTGACGGTCTCCGGGCGCTCTTCCCGCTGCGGCTCCACCTCTGCACAAGAGAAGATAGAAGAACTAAGACATTCAGAGATCAAAGCCCTAAGCGCGCCCCGACGAGCAAAAACAGTAAACCTCTAACTTACGCTGGGGGCTGCGCTGGGGGCTGCTCCCCGGAGCGGCGCTCGGGTCCGGCAAGCTCGGCTCCGACGCGATCCCTGCTTCCGCGACGGATGGGTCTCCCACGACCTCAACTGTGGGCACCTTAACCCTCTTCGCGCGCTGCTCCAAGGTCCTGCAATCACAAGCAACAAGCAAAGTCAAGCGTCAGCAACAATCGAGATATAAAAATCAAGAAGGAGTAAGGTCTCGGGTCCTTACTCTTGGTCCTCCTCGTCGTCCTCGCTCAGCGCGGAGAAGTCAAACTCCACGGTGGGCGCGTCGACGCGAGGAGCGGAGGATGAAGATTCCCTCGCGCGTTTCGGAGCCACCGGGGCTGGGGGCTGCGTAGGCCCAGCCCCTGTGGTGGCCGGCGCCCGAGAAGTGGGCGGAGCAGCTGCTCCGCTCCGAGAAGATCCTTGCCGGCTCGGTGCCGGCCTGCGGGACGCCTCTGTCGTGGTCCGCGCGCGCGGGGCCTCTGCCGTGGCCGGCACGCCGGTCGCCCTTGGCACGGCTTGGCTCGGCCGGGGGGCTGCCCGGCGAGCTGGCTGTTGCCGGGGCGCTCGCGCCTGCTCCCCCGTCGCCGCCTTGCGGAGACGCTTCAATGGGGACTGCTTCGGGCTTGCCGGGGGCGGGGAGCTCTCCGACGAGGAGAGGTCGTCGGCGTACAACTCTGTCGATCCGCCAGAGTCTTCGGCCTCCTCCTCCTCCTCCTCCTCTGCCTCGGCCGGCTCGCTGGGCCCAGCATCCGACGATGCGGCCCTCTTCCCCTTGGCGCCTCCGCCCCTCGCGGCGCCCCTGCTTCCTCCGGCTGTGCCCTCCATTGCCGCGGCCTCCGTCGCGATCCCACTGATCCCGGAGTGCCTCAGCGAGGGGACCCCGGCGAGCGCGTCGGGAGGGAGCTCTAGCAGCTTGCGAATCTCCTCCTTATCCGCCTGGCTGGAGGCATCCGCGGCTTCCGCCTCCGCGGGTGTGTATCCAAAGTTCCCCGCCGCCGCGGCTGCGGCGACTTCTTCAGCGCGAGAAGCCATGTAAGCAATCTCTTGGTCGGTGGTGGCCCGCGTGTGCAGCTTGAGATCGTCCTTCTTCTCCAACACCTCCACAAGGCGGTCGTAGAACTCGAGGACGTCGATAGGCTTGGGCGCAATCCACGTGCGCTCCAATCCATGAGAGTCGCACGCGGGCATCATAGCGACAAGGCGATCCCGGGCGCTGCTGGCGCAGAGCGGCACCACTCCCCGGGGAGCGCGGAAGTACTCGGGGTGTGCCGGGTCGAACTTGAAAAGTTCCCTGACCATACCCCGCAGCTCGAGTGTTGTGAAGTTAAAATTGAGGCCGGGGCGCAGCCTCATGATGTCTGCCGGGCCGCCGTATTGCCACGCCGGCCTTTTCCGGTCTTGGAGGGGGGCGATCCGGCGACGAAGAAAGTCCGCGCCCACTTCAGCGACAGACAGCGGCGCCATCCGAAGACGCAGGATTCTGACGAGAGCGATATCCAGCTTGGCATCGTCGGAATCAAAATTACTCCAATCCCTGCCGCGCACGATGGGCGATGTGCGCGGCGCGGTGAAGTGTTGCGGCCGCTCCTCGACGACCCAGCACCACTCCGCGCGCCACTCTTCCCACTTGCCGCGGAGCTCCCCCGGCAAGTAGGATAATTTCTTATTCAGCCTAAACACCCAAGAGATTCCTCCGGAGAGGGGGGCGTCGGCCTCTACTCTGGGGATGAAAAAGTGCCTAAAGAGAGCTACGTTGGGCTGGATTCCTACGAAGTTTTCGCACATGTGTGCGAAAACGGACATGGTGAGGATGGCGTTGGGAGTGAAATCGAGGAGGTGGAGGCCATAAGTATTCATGATATCGCAGAAAAAGTTTGAGAAGGGAGGGCACAGACCGCAGTGGAAGAAGGCTGCGAAAAAGTAATACCCGCCGGGGTAGTGATCCTTGGCGACGGCCGGGTAGACGCGCGTGCGGGGGTGCGCTGGGGTCTCCTTGGCCCAGAACAAATAATATTTGTTCCAAAGCTCCCGCACGCCGAGCTTCGGCGCAAAGACGATGTGCTCCTTCCGGAACGCGACGAGCTTCGCCGCCTGATCTGACTTCTCCCGCTTGGACTTCTCCGACTTCGCCTTGTCGGTCTTTGGGGCCATGGCGGACGCGGTGGGAGGAAGGGGACGAAGAGCTTGGTGATGGCGGAGGAGTAGAGGCAAAGAGCAGAGGAATCTGAGGAAGAAGACGATGGCAATGAGTGCGCAGGGAGGGGAACCGCGCCGCTCTCTCTGCTTTTATGGGAGAGTGGGGGGCGTTTCGCCCTTCCCATTAAAGAAATCGTGGGCACGTCCCATCCCACGGCGCCGCAATCGACGCGTGCCGTTGCCGTGGGGTGCGGCGGATATGGAAGTGGATTCGGCGCGCCGCGGGCCGCGGGTGCCCGTGCACTGTTTTGGGCCTGGCCCAACAGCGCTCGGCACCGTGTGTGGCCCAGGCCCGGGGGCTCCTGTCGGTGTACTAAGGTAGGGGTACCCTAGTACCCCAACTTGTGCACGGGCAGCGGCAGCTCCCCGCGGCAGGGTTCACCACGCGCTTGTCGGAGACCTTCCTGACCCTTATCTAGCCATTCAAAAACAAAGTATACAAGACAGAAGACCAAGACCCCGGCAAGAGGAGCTTGCCGGGAAGGCCGTCCCAGGCTCGAGATTGCTTAACTAGCACGAGGCCCTGGCAAGAGGAGCTTGTCAGGACGAATAGAAGATTTTATTTTAGAAGACCCGGCAAGGGCTCGGGGAGCGGCAAGCTTCCGGGCCCGGCAAGGTCGAGATCCCCGGCAAGGTGCTTGCCGGGGGAGGTGCGCTGTGTGCCCGCGCTCCAGCTCATCGGCCCACGCGTCGCCCTGGGGCCACTCCAGGGACGCGTGGCGGATGGCTGTGCAGCCTGGGGGACACGGTGGCACTCCACGGCAGAGGATCCATCGCCGTGGCAGACGGAGACGCAACGGCGGGAGCTTTTGGGGTCGACGGCGACGGGCATTAAATGCCCTTGTCCCCCACTGTTAAAGTAGGTATAGACCACTGTTCTGTACTGTAGCTCCACTGTTCCCGCACTGTTACAACTACCACCTATTTTACATTTTTACCCCTTTCTCCTACGTTGACACCTGTCGGTGACCCCTTGCACTATAAAAGGAGGCCCATGCACAACGTGGAGGGGGTTCGAAACCTAGATTACTCTCACGCTCGGTGTAGCTGCTTCTTCAAGCTCCCGAGCTCTCCAACTTAATACACAACCAAGCAGGAGTAGGGTTTTACGCGTTCATCGCGGCCCGAACCTGGGTAAAACTGCCCGCGTGCTCGCTACGATCTGCTCTTCGTGCTCCCTCCGCCCTCGTACCGCACAGACAAGGGGCTCCGGTCCCATAGGTGTTCGTGGTGGACAGTTTCCCCCGACAAAGACATACATCAAGTGTTCTCAAATCCTTAAAGACTCAATCCGATAAGATAACTTCAAAGGGGAAGCTCAATCCATTACAAGAGAGTAGAGGGGGAGAAGAAGATCCAACTAGAATAGCAAAGCTCGCGATACATCAAGATCGTGCCATCTCAAGAACGCAAGAGAGAGAGAGAGAGATCAAACTCATAGCTATTGGTACATACCCTCAATCCCGAGGGTGGATTACTCCCTCCTCGTCATGGAGAGCGCCGGGATGATGAAGATAGCCACTGGAGAGGGATTCCCCCCTCCGGCAGGGTGCCAGAACGGGTCTAGATTGGTTTTCGATGGCTATAGAGGCTTTCGGCGGCGGAACTCCTGACCTAGGTTAATTTCCAAAGGTTTCAATATTTATATGATTTTTTGGCATAGGGCACACGTCAGGGAGGCTTATGGGATGTTCTCGAGATAGGATGGCGCCACCACCTTCCCAGGGCGCGCCCTCCACCCTCGAGGGCAGCCCGTGGCTCTCCTGGCCCAACTATTTTGCTTCGGGGGCTTCTTTTGGTCCAGAAAAAATCATAAAAAATTGGCTCGTCAATTGGACACCGTTTGATATTCCTTTTCTGTAAAACCCTAAAACAGGAGAAAAACATAAACTGGCACTGGGCTCTCGGTTAATAGGTTAGTCCCAAAAATCATATAAAAGTGTATAATAAAGCCCATAAGACATCCTACAAGGATAATATAATAGCATGGAACAATCAAAAATTATAGAAACCTTGGAGACGTATCAGCATCCCCAAGCTTAATTCCTGCTCGTCCTCGAGTAGGTAAATGATAAAGAAAGAATTTTTGATGTGGAATGCTAACCAATATAGTTTTTCAATGTAATTCTATTAATTGTGGCATGAATGTTCAGATCTGAAAGATTCAAGATAAAAGTCTATATTGACATAAGAAATAATAATACTTCAAGCATACTAACAAAGCAATCATGTCTTCTCAAAATACTATGTCTAAAGAAAGTTATCCCTACAAAATCATATAGTGTTGGCTATGCTCTCTCGTTATCACACAAAAATATTCATATCATGCACAACCCCGATTTCATCCAAGCACTTGTTTTCATACTCTATCTTTTCAAACCTTTCAACTTTCACGCAATACACGAGCGTGAGCCATGGACATAGCACTTTGGGTGGAATAGAGGTGGTTGTGGAGAAGACAAAAAGGAGGGAGATAGTCTCACATCAACTAGGCGTATCAACGGGCTATGGAGGTGCCCATCAATAGATATCAATGTGAGTGAGTAGGGACTGCCATGCAATGGATGCACTAGAGCTAAATATGAATGAAAGCTCAACAAAAGAAACTAGTGGGTGTGCATCCAACCTGGTTGCTCACGAAGACCTAGGGCATTTGAGGAAGCCCATCGTTGGAATATACAAGCCAAGTTCTATAATGAAAATTCCCACTATTATATGAAAGTGACTAAACATGAGACTCTCTGCAATGAAGAACATGGTGCTACTTTGAAGCACGAGTGTGGAAAAAGATAGTACCAATTGTCCTTTTTTCTCTCTTTTTTTCTTTTTTTTGTGGAGGGGCTTTATAGATTTAGCCTTTCCATCCATGGGACAATGCTCTGATAATGATGATCATCACACTTTCATTACAACTCGATATTACAACTCGATACTTCAACAACCAAAGTATGATTCTATATGAATGCCTCCGGCGATGTACCGGTATGTGCAATGAAACAAAAGTGACATGTATGAAAAGTTATGCATGGCGGCCTTGCCACAAATACGATGTCAACTACATGATCATGCATGGCAATATGACAATATGAAGCGTGTCATATGAACGGAACGGTGGAAAGTTGCATGGCAATATATCTCGGAATGGCTATGGAAATGCCATGATATGTAGGTATGGTGGCTGTTTTGAGGAATAATATGGTGGCTGTTTTGAGAAAGGGTATATAATGGGTGTATGGTACCGGCGAAAGTTGAGCGGTACAAGAGAGGCTAGCAATGGTAGAAGGGTGAGAGTCCGTATAATCCATGGACTCAACATTAGTCATAAGAACTCATATACTTATTGCAAAAATCTACGAGTCATCAAAACAAAGAAATCAACGCATGCTCCTAGGGGGGAGGTTGGTAGGAGTTAACCATTGCGCGCCCCCGACCTCCACACAAAGGTTGGCACTCTACAAATACCTCATGCTCTAACTTAGTCACACAACGGTTCACCATACGTGCATGCTACGGGAATCACTAACCTTAACACAAGTATTTCTCAATTTCATAATTACTCCACTAGCACGACTCTAATATCACTATACTCATATCTCAAAACAAGTATCAAGCATCCAACATCTCATTCTATTCAATGCACTTAGTGTGAATTTTTTTACTACATTGACATTGGATGTCTATCATGTGAAGACCAGTTTCTTTAGCCTAAACACATTACCATTCTGTTTTAATAGACTCTCAAATATATATAAGTGAAGCATGAGAGTTCATCTATTTCTTAAAAATAAAACCACCGCCGTGCTCTAAAAGATATAAGTGAAGCACTAGAGCAATATCAAACTACTCCGAAAGATATAAGTGAAGATCAATGAGTAGTTGAATAATTATGTAACTATGTGAAGACTCTCTAACATTGAAGAACCTCAGATCTTGGTATATTATTCAAACATCAAGCAAAACACAATAAACTAAGTTGACGCTCCAAGCAAAACACATATCATGTGGTGAATAAAAATATAGCTCCGAGTATAGTTACCGATGGGTGAAGACGAAAGAGGGGATGCCTTCCCGGGGCATCCCCGAGCTTAAGCTTTTGGTTGTCCTTGAATTTTACCTTGGGGTTCCATGGGAATCCCCAAGCTTGGGCCCTTGCTACTCTTTGTTCCATAGTCCATCAAAGCAATACTCAAAACTTGAAAACTTCACAACACAAAACTTAGACAAAAATTCTCGTGAGCTCCGTTAGTATAAGAAAGAAAACCACTACTCAAAGGTACTGCAATGAATTCATTCTTTGTTTATATAGGTGTTAAACCTACTGTATTCCAACTTCTCTATGGTTCATACTTCCCAATACTACTCATAGATGCATTGAAATAAGCAAACAACACACGAAAAACAGAATCTGTCAAAAACAGAACAGTCTGTAGTAATCTGCAGGTTTCGCCTACTTATGGAACTCCAAAAAATTCAAACTAAATTGGTACATTTTAGGAATTTTTCTATTAATCATCTGCAAAAAGAATCAACTAAATAGCACGCTCCAGTAAAAATTCACAGCCAAACTCGTGAGCACTAAAGTTTCTGTTTTTTACAGCAAGATCATATAAACTTCACACAAGTCTTCCCAAAGGTTCTACTTGGCACAAACACTAAACAAAACTTGAAACCACATCTAAACAGAGTCTAGATGCAATATTTATTCCCTAACAGCAACAACAACAAAAAAATATAAAGTTGGGTTGCCTCCCAACAAGCGCTATCGTTTTACGCCCCTAGCTAGGCATAATGATGCTCACATAAAAGATAAGAATTGAAACATAACGGGAGCACCATGAAGCATATGAATAGCACATTTAAGTCTAACCCACTTCCTATGCATCAGGATTTTTGAGCAAACAACTTATGGGAACGATAATTAACTAG
Organism: Secale cereale; assembly: GCA_902687465.1. NCBI lineage: Eukaryota > Viridiplantae > Streptophyta > Magnoliopsida > Poales > Poaceae > Secale > Secale cereale. The sequence continues at coordinate 303,422,593 of LR738711.1, forward strand.
CATAGGAAGGGAAAACAAGCATAACTTCAAAACTTTAAGCACATAGAGAGGAAACTTGATATTATTGCAATATGTAGAAGCATATGTTCCTCCCTCATAGTAATTTTTAGTAGCATCATGAATGAATTCAACAATATAACCAGCACATAAAGAATTCTTTTCATGATCCACTTGCATAGAAATTTTACTACTCCCATCATAAGCAAAATTCTTCTCATCCATAGTAGTGGGGGAGCAAATTAAACAAAATAACTATCATGTGAAGCATAATCCAATTGAAAACTAAAATCATGATGACAAGTTTCATGGTTATCATTATTCTTAATAGCATACAAGTCATCACAATAATCATCATAGATAGCAACTTTGTTCTCATAATCAATTGGAACCTCTTCCGAAATAGTGGATTCATCAATAAATAAAGTCATGACCTCTCCAAATCCACTTTCATCAATATAATCATCATAAATAGGAGGCATGCTTTCATCATAATAAATTTGCTCATCAAAACTTGGGGGACTATACATATCATCTTCATCAAACATAGCATCCCCAAGCTTGTGGCTTTGCATATCATTAGCATCATTGGTATTCAAAGAATTCATACTAACAATATTGCAATCATGCTCATCATTCAAGTATTTTATGCCAAGCATTCTATGTAATTATTATTCTAGTACTTGAGCACAATTTTCCTTCCCATCATTTTCAAGAAAGATATTAAAAAGATGAAGCATATGAGGTAACCTCAATTTCATTTTTTTGTAGTTTTCTTTTATAAACGAAACTAGTGATAAAACAAGAAACTAAAAGATTCGATTGCAAGATCTAAAGATATACCTTCAAGCACTAACCTCCCCGGCAACGGCGCCAGAAAAGAGCTTGATGTCTACTACGCACCCTTCTTCTTGTAGATGTTGTTGGGCCTCCAAGTGCAGAGGTTTGTAGGACAGTAGCAAATTTCCCTCAAGTGGATGACCTGAGGTTTATACATCCGTGGGAGGCGTAGGATGAAAATGGTCTCTCTCAAGCAACCCTGCAACCAAATAACAAAGAGTCTCTTGTGTCCCCAACACACCCAATACAATGGTAAATTGTATAGGTGCACTAGTTCGGCGAAGAGATGGTGATACAAGTGCAATATGGATGGTAGATGTAGGTTTTGTAATAATAAGAAAATATAAAAATAGCAAGGTAGCAAGTGGTAAACGTGAGCATAAACGGTGTTGCAACGATAGTAGGCAAGGCCTAGGGTTCATACTTTCACTAGTGCAAGTTCTCTCAACAAGGATAACATAATTGGATCATATTCCTAGCCCTCAACATGCAACAAAGAGTCACTCCAAAGTCACTAATAGCGGAGAATAAATGAAGAGATTATGGTAGGGTACGAAACCACCTCAAAGCTATTCTTTCTGATCGATCTATTCAAGATTCCGTAGTAACGTTCAATCTATCATAGAGTTCCTACTAGAATAACACCTTAGGACACAAATCAATCAAAACCCCAGATACTCCAATGTCACCTCAAGTATCTGTGGGCATGATTATATGATATGCATCACACAATCTCAGAAACATCTATTCAACCAACACATAGAACTTCAAAGAGTGCGCCAAAGTTTCTACCGGAAAGTCAAGACGAAAACGTGTGCCAACCCCTATGTAAGGGCATATTTCTCCCTAAGTAGTTTTGATGATTGATGACAATGCATTTGCGGACTAATCGTGTGCTCTAAGCTCTTTCAGATATATCTCACCTAGGCACAATACGATTATGTGCCCCTCGGAAACTATGGAAGATGGTATTTCCTTTTGCTTCTTTTTCGGTGGATTTGAGTAATAGGAAAGCCATACTATTAAGAGGGGGTCCGCTTCGAAAAGGTTTGGGTGGAATCAACACGTACACGTCTACATTTTCGCACCACCTTTCCTTTAATTCTCTGGAGCTCCGGCTGTTTTCATCGTCAGTACAAAACCATGGCTTCCTACTAATACAACTGCTTGGCATGCGGTAGTACCGCTCATAGTGAGCGGTAGTACCGCACAGCCACGTGGTAGTACCGCACAGAGCGGTACTACCGTCTCATGAGCACCATAGTACCGTGTAGCTGGTCCGGCATCGTAACTAGTACGGTAGTAGGTGCGGAAGTAATTTTTTACTTCCGCATCCTACGCGGTAGTACCGCTTGGGTCAAGCGGTAGTACCGTGTCGTGTTTTTGCTACTACCGTATTTCTGTGAATGTAGCTACGAATGTATTTTATTTCATCCGCACTTGTCCTCGGCCTGCTTATCTCTACCTTGCGGTAGTACCGCAGGGACGTGCGGTAGTACCGCTCAGGTAGTACTACCGCCCGTTGTGTCAACGCAACAGAGTTAAGTCTGGGCTAGTACTGCACCATCGGTAGTACCGCACCCAGAGCGGTAGTACCGCTGGCCTAGTGGTAGTACCGTAACTTACGTGCGGTAGTATCACACTCTGTGGGCAGAAATGTGGGATAACGGTTGGATTTGTTCTCCCACTATATATAGGGAGTCTTCTTCTCCAAGAAGACTTACCTCTTCCTCCCCAAAGCTCCATTGTTGCTCAAAGCTCCATTTTCGCCCGATCTCTCTCCCTAGCCAATCAAACTTGTTGATTTTCTCTAGATAGCTTGAGAAGGCATCGATCTACACTTCCACCAAGAGATATTTGATTCCCCCCACTAATCCCTTGCGGATCTTGTTACTCTTGGGTGTTTGAGCACCCTAGACGGTTGAGGTCACCTCGGAGCCATATTCCATTGTGGTGAAGCTTCGTGGTGTCGTTGGGAGCCTCCAATTCGGTTGTGGAGATAGCCCCAACCTTGTTTGTAAAGGTTCGGTTGCCGCCTTCAAGGGCACCACTAGTGGAATCACGGCACCTTGCATTGTGTGAGGGCGTGAGGAGAATACGGTGGCCCTAGTGGCTTCTTGGGGAGCATTGTGCCTCCACACCGCTCCAACGGAGACGTACTTCCCCTCAAAGGGAAGGAACTTCGGTAACACATCCTCGTCTTCACCGGCTCCACTTGTGGTTAACTCTTTTCTTTACTTGTGCATGTTTTCCTTGTTTATCGTATATAGCTTGCTTGTGAGGTTGTTATCTTTGCTTCCTATAAGTTGTCATCATAGTAGCATATCTAGACAACTTACTTTGTTGCTTAATTTAAATTGGTTAAGAAAAGCTAAAAATTGTTAGTTGCCTATTCACCCCCTTCCCCCCTCTAGTCAACCATATCGATCCTTTCAATTGGTATCAGAGCATCGTCTCTTTTTAAGGACTTTACTGTCCAAAGAGTATGGGTGACAACGTAGTCGAGACGGAGGAACATTTCGGTGGAACACCGTCCTTGCCTACGTCCGATGGGGGAGCCTCGGTCTCTCATGAGGAGTTCAATGTGGCTATGACCACATTGAAAGAATCACTAGGACCGAGATCAAAGGCATGTTTAAAGATTTGCTTCAGGGGCTTAAATTATCCACCACCCCGTTGGAAGTGGTTCGTCCCGCTACCATCGTGTCGGGGGCTACTCCCGACAAGGGAGAAGCTAGTAGTGAACAAGCCCCGGTTACTAAGAATGGGAATGGGATCTTTGCCCACTCCGCTCCTCCTACTCACTATGGAGGACCCGTTCCCACACCGCATTTAAATTTCGTTGGGCCTCCTCCTAAGTTTATAAAAAAAATCTGATTTTGCTACCTGGATGTTTCGCTTCAAACGTCATTTAAACCATTGCTCTACTAATCTTTGGAGAATCATTGAGTAAGGTTTTTATCCACGTGATCCCAACAACTTAACTCCGAGAGAAGCTGTGGATCATCAATTCAACGAGTCTGTTCTTTGCATGCTTCAAGATGCTATCCCTCCCGAAGACATTGCACATATTCGACCCTTCACTGTGGCCAAGGAAGCTTGGGAGCACGTTGGCACCATGTACAAGGGGAGCGCTAGCATCCAACGCTCGAACTATGAAGTTGTGCAAGATGAAGCACATGAGTTTGCTATGATCGAAGAGGAAGATCCTCGTGAATTTTATCAGAGATTAACCACTCTTGCGGTCTCTCTTCGAGATCATGGGAGTAAGGACACGGATGACAATTGGATCAAGTGCAAGTTTCTCAAGGCCATGATGCCCTACCATAAGGCCATGTCCTCCGTCATTCGCCAAAGACCGGACTTCCACCATTTGTCATCAAATGAAGTGTTGGATGAGTTCGTTGCCATGAGGATCTTGGACAAGACCGCCGACAATGCGGTTTTAAGAGCTCAACGATCAAAGAAGTCTAACCTTGCCTTGAAGGCCAAGGCTTGTGTAGAAGAAGAGGAGGAGGAGGATGACGATGAGTGTTGCCCCGAGGACACCAAATATGCCTATCATGAGCACATGGCTCTTGCTTCGCGGCAATTTTGGGGCAACAAGAAGAACTCAAGGCCCAACTTCAACAAGAACAACTCAAGTGGAAACAAGGGCAAGCAACGAGTGAGGACATGCTTCAACTATGGAAATGTAAGCCACTTCGTTGCAGATTGCCCATATGAGAAAAGAGAATACTTTGGAGGCAAGCTTATCCGGAAGGACAAGGCCAAGTCTTATCCCAACAAGAATAACTTCAACAAGAAGACTCCTCCTAAAGGGTTGTTGGCCCAAGAAGAATATGTTGAGGATGATGATAATGATGAAGATGATGATATGGTCACCATGGCCACAATTGTTATTGCTACTACTCCACGCACATCTCTTTTCGACTCTCCAAATGAGAACATCACCGCCAAGTGTCTCATGGCTAAGGCCACCAACAAGGTAACCCCAAACATCAACACTACCATCATCTCTAATCCTTCATTGACGGATTGTATTGATGAGAGTGAGGGAGCTAAGGAGGAAGAGAATGAGTTTGAGTTGTTTATGAGCAAACTCAAGGGCAAACCCAAGAAGCATGTTTTTGCTCTCTTGGAACAACTCGGTGAGGCCAATGACATGATCTAGGCTCACGAGGAGACCATTGCTAAAATGGAAGGACATAGTCGAGACTATGCCGATGAAATATCGGATCTCTCTAATGCTCTAGAGGAAGAGTGTGGTCTTCGTTTGGCTCTTGAGGATTCACATAACGATGATCATGCTAAATTTAAGAAAGATCTCGATCATGCTTTAGTTGTCTCTCGTATGCTTAACTCCGAGAAGGCAAAACTTGGGGTTGACCATGCTAGACTCAAGGAGGAGTTTGTTACACTTGACAAGGCTCACAAGGCCTTGAAAGGTATGCATGCTTCTCTCAAGGATTCTCATGATCAACTCCAAGTTTTGCTAACCAAGGAAAAGGCTATCCTTCCTCGCATGGTGTTGATTGATAATGCAAATGCTACTAACCCATGTTGCGAGCATGCGCATCTTGTTGAAGAAAATGCCAAGTTGAAGAAGCAACTTGCGAAAGGCCTTGTGACATGTATACCAGGTGAGAAGAACCTCAACAATCTTTTGAGTAATCAAAAGGAGGTTGTGGCAAAGGAAGGAATTGGGTTTGCTCCCAAGTCCAAGAAGAAGAAGAATGACAAGACCAAGCTACCTCCCCCTCTCCGACAAACCTTTGTGAAAGAGGGAGAGGGCACGTCTAAGAAGAAGAGCAATGTGAACGGTGGTGGAGTCAAGAAAAAATCCCACCATACCATCAAACATGGCCGGCGACTTTAATCCTTCTTATGTTTTATGTCGTGCTAGTGATGGTCATGTCTTTGCTAAATTTGTTGGTTCTTCTTATGAGTACATTGAATGATCTATTTGGGTTCCTAAGACCCTTGTTACTAACCTCAAAGGACTCATTACCAAATGGGTACCAAAATCCAAGCATTGATCTCTTGTAGGAGTTTGCTTCCGGTAGGGGATCATGGTTGCTCGATAGTGGAGCCACAAATCATATGATCGGAAGCAAAGACTTGGTGGTGGACGTGCATCTAGGTTCATCTATGGCCACCAACGTCGAATGGGGTGATGCTTCATATTCTAAGGTACTGGGGCTTGGCAAGGTTGTTGTTTCTCATGATCTCACGATCGAGAAAGTCATGCTTGTTGAGTCCCTTGCATATAACTTACTTTCTGTTCGCCAACTTGCACTCATGGGCTTTGTGTAACACTCCAAATTTTTGGTTTTGTTTTTCTTCCAAACTTTTGGTCTTTTGGAAGGGGGATATTTGATCTTCTCTTGAAAACCCTTCTAAAATCTTTTCTGACCAAAGTTTGTGTGTTCTTCTCTAGCTTGATTTTTGGTCTTGAAGGTTTTCTTCTTGTGTTAGCTCAAACACAAGTTGATTTTCAAACGGGTTTGTTTGATTCTTTTCCCTTCTTGATTAACCATCATAGGAATAACCTTGGGCTTGTCTTCCTCTCCAACTTTCCTCTTGCCATGACACCCAATAAAAATATTTCTCTCCAAGACCTCCTCTTCATCTTAGGACAAGTCTCTCATCAAATTCCAGTGAGTTTCAACCTTATTGGAATTTTTCTTCTATTTATTTTGCTCCAAAAACAATTTCTGTCCATTAAAATGAACTATGGTGATTTACAAAGGAACCACCATGTTCACCTTGATATTTGATTACAAACTAACTTCCCTGGATAGTCCTTAGTACCCACAACCTAGATCCATCTTGTTTCACTGGTCCACGGTTCCAAATTTTCAAATTTCACCTGCTGCAAGTTTGGACCAGATTTGCAAATTTTGGTGAAATTCATATTTTCCTTCTTCCAAAATTCTGTGAAAATGCAGGCAGCCTCTAGATGCATCAAGAGGCCACCACACCAAATATCAGCTCCAGCAATATTTTCCACATGCCAAAATCATTTCGTCAAACACCTGGCGTGCATTGTTCTGTCAGTTTCAGAAAAAGCTAACTGAAGATCACAGTCGACAGTGCAGCTTCGTCAGTTTCGTCAGAGTCGCGGCGTCAATATCACCAGTGCCTGCCCTGGCGTGATGCTCACTGCACCTCGCACTTATCCAGAGCACCGCACGCTCGCTTGGCCCGTTGCTGGCGTCGGCGGCACCCTGGCCCGCCTGCGTCAGCGTCTTCCGTGGCGGCAGAGCCACCCGTGGCGGCCGACAGGAGGCACCCTGCGGCACAACGCTGTTTGGCACCGCCTAAGCCAACCGGGAGCTCGGTGTGGCCTTCTCCCTCGCCAGCGCACGCCTGCAGCACCGTAGCCGTGGCCTGGCACGCACAGGGCGCGCTCTCTGCCGCCGACATGCTGCACGGCCGTTCCGTCGAGGACAGACCATAACCGCCCCTCCCTTGCTGAGTTAGGCACTGAAATGGAACCAGTACACCTCCTAGTCGATGCTCAAGCTCCTAAACCAACCGTCCAGCCACAACGCCGTCGTAATCGATCGCCGGACTTATCCCGTTCACGGCAACTGCCTCAGGCCGGCTATATATAGTGCCTCCGAGCTCACTCTCGAGCCCGCACACCTCCACCACCTCACTAGACCACGCCCATCCACTAGAAGAGCCTCGAGGGGCCCTTCTTCCTCAACTCCGGCCACCTCCGTCCGCCTCGTGGTCCAGCAGCATCCGCTCGGGTGAGAGCTCCTCCACCGCCCTAGACTCGTTCGTAGCCTCCTGGCACCTACATGAGTCTAACCCCCACTCCAATTTGACCCTAGAAGCTCTCTCCGACGAGGCCCTCGACCACCCGAGCCGCCGTCCGCCGGAGATAGGGTCGCCGTCGACGTGGGGCTCGCCGACGCTCAACTCCACCACCCACCGACGCGGAAGAACACCAGGAAGGTATCACTCCCTTCCCCTACCTCGCCGTGGATCGACGCCGGCGACCACCACAGCCTTCTGGCGTCGGCGCGGCTCTGTTTCAATTTTTAAACCCGACGAGTGGGACCCCCCTCGTCAGCCTCTCTTTTCCCTCCGAAACGTTTTTCTGGAAAGCGCCTTCGGGCAAAGTATGTCTTCCTATTCAGCTGGCGTACTGCGTACCGGTTCGCTTTTCTGTTTTCTATTCTAGCCCCTGGAAACTTTCTGTTTCATTACAGATGAGTCCCTGGACAGAAACTCTAATATCTTTTTAACTAAAGATGATTTTGAGTTGATTCTTTTTCTGTCCTCTTTATTTTTCTGTCTAGTTTTTTGTCATATTTATTTGAAAAATATTTGGAGCAACTTTTTTGCACGCACGGTATTTATGTTAGTATTCGTTTTGTTTGAATACGTAGATACCGAAGGACGTGACCGAGCCGCGAACCTCACCGAGTTAGACTCCGACTACTCCGAACCAGGCAAGCATGTTTGAACCTTTGATATGATGAGTGTGTTGCATGTTTGCTCGAGTAGTTCTTCTTCATGGCATGATCATATAAGCATTTGTGGATGATTATATTTCATGCAAGCATGCTTCGGGTGAACCCGAATGTTGATTGAAACACCCCGGTCATGTGGTGACATGATGGGTCATGTACTGGTATTGTTGGAGCATGCCAGTCAATGGTTAATTCTAGTATCACCATGGATCAAGTCATGATTCTGTTCTTCTCCTTTTTGGTACTGTCATATGCCGTCTGTTAAGATTACGGTTTAGTCAGTTGCAAACCTCTTTCCGTGTACACACCAAGTAGAGGGGCCGGGATGAGGGTTCCATGGCCCTGGATTAAAGCCCGTCATCCGGTCAGGGGGCATGGGTGTTTCTGGTTGGGACCGAGAGGGGGGCACCACTTAGAGCGCGCATATATAAATTTGATCCCATGCTATTCGAGGTTGTAGCCTCCCCGTCTTAAAGTTTTTCGTGAATGTTGCCACGGGTGATTCCGCACAGCAGGATGTGAAATGGGTGTGTACTGGTCAGTTGTGTTTTCTACTAAAACACCATAGACGGAACCAGTCCCTATGGCTAGTGGAATTCGTTGGCTATGATTTAATAGTACAAGCTCTGCAGAGTCAAATCTTCTGAGTAGCCATGTTTATGGCCTAGAGTCAATCTTCGTGTCAACCCCGGTGACCGTCTCTAGTAACTTTATGATAGTAACAAGGGTGGTGATTTTTGCCAAGTTCATTTTGGTAGATGAACTAACCAGTTATCTCTGTATTGATTTACCTCCTGAAGTATTTTACCGTTATATTATTGCTCATTATAAGCCCTTTATGTGATGTCGCTCAGATGTCCGACTGTGGCATTCTTGTTATTTATTTTCATTATAAGCCCTTTATGTGATGTCGCTCAGACATCCGGCTGTGGCATTCTTGTTATTTATTTTCATTATAAGCCCTTTATGTGATGTCGCTCAGACGTCCGACTGTGGCATTCTTGTTGTTCATTTTTATCATAAGCCCTTTATGTGATGTCGCTCACACGTCCGACTGTGGCATTTTTGTTATTTATTTTCATTATAAGCCCTTTATGTGATTTCGCTCAAACGTCCGACTGTGGCATTCTTGTTATTTATTTTTATTATAAGCCCTTTATGTGATGTCGCTCAGACGTCCGATTGTGGCATTCTTGTTGTTCATTTTTATTATAAGCCCTTTATGTGATGTCGCTCAGATGTCTGATTGTGGCATTCTTGTTATTTATTTTCATTACAAGCCCTTTATGTGATGTCGCTCAGACGTCCGACTGTGGCATGTTTTTATTCTTTTTCCTTACGAGGCGTCACTCAGACACTCATTTGGCTTTCTTTTATTTATCCTATGGATTTCAGGAGGACTATCGCCCGACTTCTATTTTTCTCGCAGCACAAATTATACTATTCGGATACATATTGCTAGAATACTCACATGCATCATGTTTGCATTTATTATATCTTATGTCCGAACTGTCTTGCGAGTACATTCAAAGTACTCACCTGGCTTGTTGATTTGGCCAGATGTTGACGAAGGCGATCTCATGGATGAAGAGTTCGATAGCGAGTCCGACGTCTAGTGGAGTCCCAGTCAGTCTCTTGTGATCCTGGAGTTGATCACTGTTATATAACCGCTTCCGCCAACCACCAAATAAATTCATTGGGTCTCACTCCGACACTCGATGAACTGTGAGATTTTGGAGTCACATCACCCACCACACTGTGACATACTCACCACCTTTTTATTACGAGTTAGTAGTATGCCACCCTACCATTGTGTCATATTCTCCCTTATGTATTATAAAGGCGTGCTTGTAATAAATTGTTGAGCGACCTCAGCTCAACCATGTATAATATTCAGTACTCTGGAATTCTGTATCAAGGAATTGTCTATCAGCAAGAAGTATTCTTCCTTGCTGGTTCGATAAAAAGGTCGGTCTCTCGGTAATTATTTTACTGAAAAACCGGTCCTGGCAACCTTGGTACCAGAGCCAGGCTGACTGTAGGAAGCCACTAGGTGCGATCGCTAATCGGTTATTAGCGTAATAAGTGCTATTCAGCCTTTTTGCATTTGTAGCAATTTTCTGTTAGTCATCATAAATTTATGACTTGACTATTCGGAATTTTTGTCTACTTTTGTAGATGGCTAGCGGCGACTGCGATTCACAAGTGTTCGCCAACATTCCTGAGGGGTTTATCAAGCTCCTCGTCGCCATCACCAAGGTCGCGATCGGGCCATCAACCCATCCAGAGTTTACACTCTAACGTCACAAGCTCAGTGACAGCGTGTCGATGCACCAGGCCGTGGTGCAATTCAAGGGGGGCGTTCTGAAGCGCGCCGCCTCCGATTTATGGGCAGGGCCATGCCTACGGAGAGGCATACCATGCAAATGGCTGCCCGTGAGGCGATAGCTCGTCTCCGGGATGTTCTTCCTTCAATGAAGACTCGTCGCTACCGTTACCTCCCATGCCACATGCTCGACACGTGCCACTATGTGTTTGCTTGCGCAAATGGGGAACGTGATGAAGCCATCGAATCAATGGTTGAGTACCTCAAGGCTCTTGAGGCAGCCTTTGATAACCTTGTGGACGACTTGGTGGCTGCTCTTATGGACTTGGTCCAGAGTGGCTTCGCGAACAGGAGGGAGCTACTCCATACTTCACCACCACTGACTTTTGTCTCGTCCTCGGCATCTTATGCACCTTCCATCTTAGCCACCGCTCGCCGTCTGCCTACCACTGAGGAGTTTGACCAGGTCATTGCTCCTACCCCAGTCAGAGTTGCACCACCTGCCGCACCCGCATCAACACCTCGTACCAGTACTCCACGCCTGGAGCCTATTAGTGAGGAGGAAGTTGAGTCTCCATCACCACTGGGCCTTACCCTCGACAGGCCAAGGGAAGTCTTCAACATCTCCGACTAGTGCGCCTGCCCGCGACGCGTTATGCTCGCTTGTATGATTTGTATGATATGTAAAATAGGTTGTTGGGGAGTAGTCTGTTTGCGCATCATGTATGAACTTGGAGAAGTGCACTAGCATAAATAACATGTCAGGAATGTGTACGCACATCCTGAGTGACGTATGTATAATTACGACTCGCGTGTAAGATATGTACTAAGCGGTCCTTCTCCGTGCGCAATCAAGCTTTTATTTTGAAAATCTTTGGAGCTCGTGTTTTTGCTGCTTTTGCAAATCTTGGTTTATTTTTGCCGCTCAGTTCTTCTCATGATTTCTACAATAATACCCCCAGAGTGAGAAATGACTCGTCCCTGGACACGTTCCATGCCAAGTCCGCCAGAAAAGGATTATGGCACACAGACAGGTAACAATTTCACACAGGGGCAGTCAAGTCAGCAGGGCAGCGAAACAGCATTTTCTCAAGTATGCCGTCTTTACGAGCAAAGTCAGCAGCAGCATCAGGAAATGATGAACCATGTCATTAACATGGGAAATCACCGTGAGCCATACCAGCAGCATTCAAAATTATCTAAATTACAGAAGACACGTCCGCCAACATTTTCTCACACAGACAGACCTCTTGAGGCCGATGATTGGCTTCGAGACATTGAAAGAAAATTAATTGTGGCACAATGCTCAGACCGTGAAAAGGTACTTTACGCACCACATTACCTTATTGGAGTAGCCGCGTCATGGTGGGAGAATTTTCTGCATATGCACCCCAACGAAAATGATATCACCTGGGAAGATTTTAAAGAAGGCTTTCGTGGGGCGCACATCCCTAGAAGCATTATGAAGATCAAGAAAAGAGAGTTTGATGACCTCAAGCAAAGGGGCATGGCTGTAACTGAGTACAACAGCTAGTTTACTCCATTATCCCGTTATGCCAACGAAGAGTGTATGACTCAAAATAAGAAGATGGAAAAATTCCTGGACGGTCTGGCACCAGCACTTAAATGCCAGTTAGTCGTACACACTTTTCCAGAATTCAAGACACTGGTGGACAAGGCTATTACTTTGGAAAATGAGCGTCGCAGTCTGGAAGACATTCGCAAGCGAAAAAGGGATCAGACCAACCACCCTCGCAACAACAGGAATAAGGTAAATTTTCAGAAAAATGGGGCGAACAAATCCATGACAAATGACACACGTCCAAGCAAAAAATTTCATGTAAGGGACAAGGATTTCATATATCGCCCAGGTGTTACTTGCTACGCTTGTGGAGAAGAGGGACACTATGCTAAACAGTGCCCAAAGCCTAGAAACTCAGCACCGAAGCCAAACAGCAACGGAAACAATTCCGCACCCAAGCGTAACAACTTCAACCCCAATAACAACCACAAGAAAGGCCACCTGAACCATGTGACCAAGGAGCAAGCACAGGATACCCTGGATATCGTACTCGGTACGTTCCCTGTCAACACAATACCTGCCACGGTTTTGTTTGATTCTGGAGCTTCTCATTCGTTCATTTCGAAGAGTTTTGCTTTGCAACATGGTTTTTCGATGCTTCCCTTGGGAAAGTCAATGACCATCAAGTCCCCCGGAAGTAAGCAGATCACTCAAAATTACTGCCAAGGTATAACCATTGAAATTGAAGGGTTAAAGTTTCACGCAAACCTCATCGTGTTGGAAAACAAGGGACTGGATGTTATCCTGGGTATGGACTAGCTAACCACCAACAAAGGATTTATCAACTGCTTCAACCGAACTGTGATTCTTACTCATCATCACGGAAAGACAATAAGAGTCGCAGCTCAAGAAAGACCAGTATCGCGGCAACCAAAATTAAACAAGGTAGACACTACGGAATTAAGCAAGGTTCTAGTAGTATGTGAGTTTCCAGACGTATTTCCCGAAGAACTGCCAGGCATGCCACCAGACAGAGAAATAGAATTCATCATTGAGCTAGCACCTGGAACCACCCCCATATACAAGAAACCATACAGAATGGCACCGTCTGAGTTGGTTGAACTAAAGAAGCAAATAAAGGAATTACTGGACAAAGGATTTATATGGGCCAGCTCCTCACCTTGGAGTTCGCCGGTATTATTCACCAAAAAGAAGGATGGGACTATGAGATTGTGTATAGACTACCGAGCACTCAACATGGTCACTATCAAGAACAAATATCCAATGCCACGGATAAATGATTTATTTGACCAGCTCGCGCAAGCCAAGGTTTTATCAAAAGTTGATTTAAGGTCAGGTTATCATCAATTAAAAGTACGGACAGAAGATATCCCGAAAACAGCATTCACCTCCAGATACGGACTATATGAATTTACAGTAATGCCGTTTGGACTGACCAACGCCCCCGCATATTTTGTCCACCTCATGAACAAAGTGTTTATGAAATTTATGGACAAATTTGTGGTAGTATTTATTGATGATATCTTGGTATATTCAAAGACACCAGAAGAGCATGCTGAACACCTCCGTATTGTACTGGGAGAATTAAGGAAACATCAACTCTACGCCAAATTCAGCAAATGTGAATTTTGGTTAAGACAAGTTGGTTTTCTAGGCCACGTATTGACACAAGAGGGAGTTGTTGTGGACCCGGAAAAGGTCAAGGTTGTACTTGGTTGGAAGTCATCGGCCAATGTAACAGATATACGAAGTTTCCTCGGAATGGCTGGATATTACCGGAGGTTTATTGAAGGATTTTCCACCATAGCCAAACCAATGACACAGTTACTCAAGAAGGATAAGAAATTCGTGTGGACCAAAGCGTGTGAGAAAAGCTTCCACGAACTCAAAAAGAAATTAACAACAGCCCCAGTATTGGTTGTACCAGACATACACAAGAGTTTTGAAGTTTATTGTGACGCATCCCGGAAAGGCCTCGGATGCGTACTAATGCAAGAAGGCAAAGTGGTCGCCTACGCTTCCCGGCAACTACGGAAACATGAAGAAAATTATCCTACTCACGATTTGGAATTGGCAGCAGTCATTCATGCACTCAAGGAGTGGAGGCACTTTTTGCTTGGGAATCGCTGTGAAATATATACGGACCATAAGAGCCTCAAATATATTTTCACACAACCAGAACTCAATTTACGACAACGATGCTGGTTGGAACTGGTAAAAGATTATGACGTTGGCATCCACTATCACCCAGGAAAGGCAAACGTGGTAGCAGATGCTCTCAGCCGTAACCCCAGCCCGGACAATGGCAGCCTACAGAACCTGAGACCTGAATTTCAGCGAGAATTCGCCAAGCTCAACTTAATGATGGTCACTGAAGGCGAAGTGTCAAATATGGAAATACAGCCTACGCTAATAGAACAAATAAAGAAGGCTCGGCATGGACACCCCAGCATTGAAGGAATAAAAAGAAAAGTAAGTCAGGGCAAGGCCTCAGAATTTACCATAGACAGTGAGGGAATATTATGGTTCAGAGATAGGCTTTGCGTACCAAATAGCGAAGACCTCAAACAGCAAATTCTAGCAGAGAGCCACACCGCTCCGTACTCAATTCACCCTGGAGGGACCAAAATGTACAAGGACATTCAGGAAAGATTTTGGTGGCATGGTATGAAGAGGGATATAGCCACATACATTGCATGCTGCGATTCATGTCAATGCATTAAAGCCGAGCACCAAAATCCCGCAGGACTGTTACAGCCAAACAAGATACCTGAGTGGAAATGGGACGATATTGGGATGGATTTTATTGTTGGACTGCCACGGTCACAACACGGAAATGATGCCATATGGGTCATCACAGATAGGCTGACCAAGGTGGCACACTTCATTCCAGTCAAGACAACCCACACCACCCAAAAGCTTGCCAAGCTTTACCTCGCCCGTATAGTATGCCTACATGGAGTTCCAAAGACTATAATATCCGACAGAGGCACTCAGTTCGTCTCCAAATTTTGGGATCAGTTACAGCAAGCCCTCGGAACGCAACTAATGTTCAGTACAGCCTATCACCCCTAGACTGGAGGACAAACGGAACGAGTAAATCAAATACTAGAAAACATGCTAAGGGCAAGTGTCCTCACCTATGGAACCAGTTGGAAGGCAAGCTTACCGTATGCCGAGTTTGCATACAACAACAGTTACCAAGCCAGCCTGAAAATGGCACCTTTCGAAGCCTTGTACGGACGAAGATGCCGTACTCCATTAAACTGGTCGGAAACAGGGGATAGTCATATCTTCGGCCCAGACATGTTGAAAGAAGCTGAGGAAAAAGTTAAAATAATACGGGATCGACTCAAGACAGCCCAAAGTCGACAAAAGAGCTACTACGATCAAAAGCATCGGGAAGTAAGTTTTGAACCCGGGGAAGACGTGTACCTACGCGTATCTCCTATGAGGGGACTGCAACGATTCAAGGTCAAAGGAAAACTAGCACCACGATTTATCGGACCCTTTCGTATAGTTGCACGGAGAGGCACAGTGGCCTACCAGTTGGACCTTCCCAAGGAACTGTCAGACGTCCACGACGTGTTCCATGTTTCACAACTACGGAAGTGTGTAAGCAACCCAGAGAAGCATGTGTCGCATGAAAATCTTGATGTGCAACCAGATCTCACCTACCGGGAACACCCAATAAAAATATTGGAGGAGTCTGAAAGGAGAACCCGTCAGAAGACAATTAAATTTCTCAAGGTTCAGTGGAGTAATCACACAAAGGATGAGGCAACATGGGAAAGGGAAGATTTTCTTCGGACAGAACACCCACACCTATTTGAGGATCAGCTGAAATCTCGGGGACGAGATTTTTCCTAAGGGGGTAGGTGTTGTAACACTCCAAATTTTTTGTTTAGTTTTCTTCCAAACTTTTGGTCTTTTGGAAGGGGGATATTTGATCTTCTCTTGAAAACCCTTCTAAAATCTTTTCTGACCAAAGTTTGTGTGTTCTTCTCAAGCTTAATTTTTGGTCTTGAAGGTTTTCTTCTTGTGTTAGCTCAAACACAAGTTGATTTTCAAAGGGGTTTGTTTGATTCTTTTCCCTTCTTGATTAACCATCATAGGAATAACCTTGGGCTTGTCTTCCTCTCCAACTTTCCTCTTGCCATGACACCCAATAAAAATATTTCTCTCCAAGACCTCCTCTTCACCTTAGGACAAGTCTCTCATCAAATTCCAGTGAGTTTCAACCTTATTGGAATTTTTCTTCCATCTATTTTGCTCCAAAACCAATTTCTGTCCATTAAAATGAACTATGGTGATTTACAAAGGAACCACCATGTTCACCTTGATATTTGATTCCAAACTAACTTCCCTGGATAGTCCTTAGTACCCACAACCTAGATCCATCTTGTTTCACTGGTCCATAGTTCAAAATTTTCAAATTTCACCTGCTGCAAGTTTGGACCAGATTTGCAAATTTTGGTGAAATTCATATTTTCCTTCTTCCAAAACTTCTGTGAAAATTCAGGCAGCCTCTAGATGCATCAAGAGGCCACTACACCAAATACCAGCTCCAGCAATATTTTCCACATGCCAAATTCATTTCGTCAAACACATGGTGTGCACTGTTCTGTCTGTTTCAGAAAAAGCTAACTGAAGATCACAGTCGACAGTGCAGCTTCGTCAGTTTCGTTAGAGTCGCGGCGTCAATCTCACCAGTGCCCGCCCTGGCACGATGCTCACTGCACCTCGCACTTATCCAGAGCGCCGCACGCTCGCTTGGCCCGTTGCTGGCGTCGATGGCACCCTGGCCCGCCTGCGCCGGCATCTTCCGCGGTGGCAGAGCCACCCGTGGCGGCCGACAGGAGGCACCCTGCGGCACAACGCCGTTTGGCACCGCCCAAGCCACCCGGGAGCTCCGCGTGGCCTTCTCCCTCGCCAGCGCACGCCTGCAGCACCGTCGTCGTGGCCTGGCACGCACAGGGCGCGCTCTCTGCCGCCAACATGCCGCACGGCCGTTCCGTCGAGGACAGACCGTAACCGCCCCTCCCTTGCTGAGTTAGGCACTGAAATGGAACCAGTACACCTCCTAGTCGATGCTCAAGCTCCTAAACCAACCGTCCAGCCACAGCGCCGCCATAATCGATCGCCGGACTTATCCCGTTCACGGCAACCGCCTCGGGCCGGCTATATATAGTGTCTCCGAGCTCACTCTCGAGCCCGCACACCTCCACCACCTCACTAGACCACACCCAGCCACTGGAAGAGCCTCAGGGGCCCTTCTTCCTCAACTCTGGCCACCTCCGTCTGCCTCGAGCTCCAGCAGCATCCGCTCGGGTGAGAGCTCCTCCACCGCCCTGGGCTCGTTCGTAGCCTCCTGGCACCTACACGAGTCTAACCCCCACTCCAATTTGACCCTAGAAGCTCTCTCCGCTGAGGCCCACGACCACCCGAGCCGCCGTCCGCCGGAGATAGGGTCGTTGTCGCCGTGGGGCTCACCGACGCTCAACTCCACCACTCACCGACACGGAAGAACACCAGGAACCCGTAGGTACCACTCCCTTCCCCTACCTCACCGTGGATCGGCGCTGGCGACCACCGCAGCCTTCTGGCGCCGGCGCGGCTCTGTTTCAGTTTTTAAACCCGACGAGTGGGATCCCCCTCGTCAGCCTCTCTTTTCCCTCCGAAGCGTTTTTCTGGAAAGCACCTTCGGGCAAAGTACGTCTTCCTATTCAGCTGGCGTACTGCGTACCGGTTCGCTTTTCTGTTTTCTATTCTAGCCCCTGGAAACTTTCTGTTTCATTACAGATGAGTTCCTGGACAGAAACTCTAATATCTTTTTAACTAAAGATGATTTAGAGTTGATTATTTTTCTTACCTCTTTAGTTTTCTGTCTAGTTTTTTGTCATATTTATTTGAAAAATATTTGGAGCAACTTTTTTGCACGCGTGGTATTTATGTTAGTATTCGTTTTGTTTGAATACGTAGATACCGAAGGACGTGACGGAGCCGCGAACCAGGCAAGCATGTTTGAACCTTTGATATGATGAGTGTGTTGCATGTTTGCTCGAGTAGTTCTTCTTCATGGCATGATCATATAAGCATTTGTGGATGATTATATTTCATGCAAGCATGCTTCGGGTGAACCCGAATGTTGATTGAAACACCCCGGTCATGTGGTGACATGATGGGTCGTGTACTGGTATTGTTGGAGCATGCCAGTCAATGGTTAATTCTAGTATCACCATGGATCAAGTCATGATTCTGTTTGTCTCCTTTTTGGTACTGTCATATGCCGTCTGTTAAGATTACGGTTTAGTCAGTTGCGAACCTCTTTCCGTGTACACACCAAGTAGAGGGGCTGGGATGAGGGTTCCATGGCCCTGGATTAAAGCCCATCATCCGGTCATAGGGCATGGGTGTTTTCGGTTGGGACCGAGAGGGGGGAACCCCTTAGAGCGCGCATATATAAATTTGATCCCATGCTACTCGAGGGTGTAGCCTCCCCGTCTTAAAGTTTTTCGTGAATGTTGTCACGGGTGATACCGGACAGCAGGATGTGAAATGGGTGTGTACTGGTAAGTTGTGTTTTCTGCTAAAACACCCTAGACGGAACCAGTCCCTGTGGCTAGTGGAATCTGTTTGCTATGATTTAATAGTACAAGCTCTGCAGAGTCAAATCTTCTGAGTAGCCATGTTTATGGCCTAGAGTCAATCTTCGTGTCAACCCCGGTGACCGTCTCTAGTAACTTTATGATAGTAACAAGAGTGGTTATTTTTGCCAAGTTCATTTTGGTAGATAAACTAACCAGTTATCTCTATATTGATTTACCTCCTGAAGTATTTTACCGTTATACTATTGTTCATTATAATCCCTTTATGTGATGTCGCTCAGACGTCCGACTGTGACATTCTTGTTATTTATTTTCATTATATGCCCTTTATGTGATGTCGCTCAGACGTTCGACTGTGGCATTCTTGTTATTTATTTTCATTATAAGCCCTTTATGTGATGTCGCTCAGACGTCCGACTGTGGCATTCTTGTTGTTCATTTTGTTTATAAGCCCTTTATGTGATGTCGCTCAGACGTCCGA
>LR738711.1:303441962-303682414 GCA_902687465.1 Secale cereale
AAGCCCTTTATGTGATGTCGCTCGGACGTCCGACTGTGGCATTCTTATTGTTCATTTTTATTACAAGCCCTTTATGTGATGTCGCTCACACGTCCGACTGTGGCATTCTTGTTATTTATTTTCATTACAAGCCCTTTATGTGATGTCGCTCAGATGTCCGACTGTGGCATGTTTTTATTCTTTTTCCTCACGAGGCGTCACTCAGACACTCATTTGGCTTTCTTTTATTTATCTTATGGATTTCGGGAGGATTACCGCCCGACTTCTATTTTTCTTGCAGCACAAATTATACTATTCGGATACATATTGCTAGAATACTCACATGCATCATGTTTGCATTTATTATATCTTATGTCCGAACTGTCTTGCGAGTACATTCAAAGTACTCACCTGGCTTGTTGATTTGGCCAGATGTTAACGAAGGCGATCTCATGGATGAAGGGTTCGATAGCGAGTCCGGCGTCTAGTGGAGTCCCAGTCAGTCTCTTGCGATCCTAGAGTTGATCACTGTTATATAACCGCTTCCGCCAACCATTAAATAAATTCATCGGGTCTCACTCCGACACTCGATGAACTGTGAGATGTTGGAGCCACATCACCCACCACACTATGACATACTCACCACCTTTTTATTACGAGTTAGTAGTATGCCACCCTACCATTGTGTCATATCCGCCCTTATGTATTATAAAGGCGTGCTTGTATTAAATTGTTGAGCGACCTCAGCTCAACCATGTATAATATTCAGTACGCTGGAATTCTGTATCAAGGAATTATCTATCAACAAGAAGTATTCTTCCTTGCTGGTTCAATAAAAAGGTCGGTCTCTCGGTAATTATTTTACTGAAAAACCGGTCCTGACACTTTGCTACATTCTTTGATATTGATATCGTGGCCCTCTTGTGGAGCAAGACTCTTAAAGTAGCCTATGTTGGACATGTCGAGAACGGTCTCTATGTGGTTAACTTCTCGGAGCAACCCACTAAGACCGCGACATGCCTAATGGCTAAAGTTGATGTGGGATGGCTTTGGCATCACCGGTTAGCCCATGCCAATATGAGATCTTTGCAAAGTCTTCTCAAGGTGGACCATGTCCGTGGACTTACAAATGTTAGCTTTGCCAAAGATCGTGCTTGCAGTGCCTGTATTGAAGGAAAGCTACATGAGACGGCTCACCCTCCAACGACTATTATCTACTCAAAAAGACCATTAGAGCTCCTTCACATGGATCTCTTTGAACCTCCATCCTTTGATAGTCTTGGAGGCAAAAAGTATTGCTTGGTGATTGTGGATGACTATTCAAGATACACATGGGTATACTTCTTCAAGAAGAAGAGTGAGACCCAACAAACCGTCATCAACTTTGCAAATGAAGCTCAACGACAACATGAAGCAAAGATTTTGATTATCCGAAGTGACAACGGCACCGAGTTCAAGAACTATACCTTGGATGAGTTTCTTAGTGATGAGGGGATCAAACATCAATATGCAGCACCTTATACCCCTCAACAAAATGGTGTAGCAGAGAGAAAGAACCGGACACTGATGGACGCGGCAAGGACCATGATGGCGGAATTCAAATGTCCATACAACTTTTGGGCCGAAGCCATCAACACCGCATGTCATGCATCCAATCGGCTCTATCTCCGCAAAGGCTTGAACAAAACTCCATATGAGATTCTTACCGGTAACAAGCCCAATCTCAAGTACTTCCGGGTGTTCGGGTGTAAGTGTTTCATCCTCAAGAAAGGTGTTCGTTTGTCTAAATTTGAATCTAGAGCTCATGAGGGCATATTTGTTGGTTATGCTACAAACTCTCATGCTTACCGTGTCCTCAACAAGTCCAACGGACTCATTGAGGAGACGAGTAACATAGAGTTTGATGAGAATAACATCTCCCAAGTGGAGCAAAGTGGTACTTGTGATGTAGGTGACGAAATTCCTCCTCAAGCCATAAGAAGAATGGGTATTGGATATATCCTACCCATTGAGGAACCCCTTGTGGCCGAAGGAGAAGGATAATGTTCCACACAAGTGGAACCATCATCAACCCAAGACCCACACGCTTCCGAAGAACAAAGTGAAGGCCTTCAACCGGACGAACAAGGTCAAGTGCAAGATCAATCACAAGATGGTGGGGAGCCACCAAATGATGCACAAGGCCAAGTTCTATCCTATGAGCAAGATCAAGATCAAGAGGAAGCTCAAGATCAAGATCAAGCTCTTGACGTCGCTCAAGATGATCAACTCAGTGCTCCTCAATTACCACTTGAAGAGCAATTGGAGCGTCGTGCTGCTAAAATTGCCTCCAGGCTTGCTTCTAGAGAACATCACATGGAGAATATTCTAGGAAGCATTAAAAGGGGGGTAAGCACTCGTAGACAATTAGCAAACTATTATGCTCATCAAGCTTTTGTCTCCTGTGTCGAACCTCAAAAGGTCTATGAGGCGCTCGAAGACCCAGATTGGCTTAATGCCATGCATGAAGAACTCCACAACTTTGAGCGCAACAAAGTGTGGCGTCTGGTGCCGAGGCCAAGGGAGAACCATAATGTCATTGGAACCAAGTGGATCTTTAAGAACAAGCAAGATGCTCATGGCATTGTCATCCGCAACAAGACGCGTCTGGTGGCTCAAGGCTACTCCCAAGTCGAGGGTATCGACTACGGTGAAACCTTTGCCCCCGTTGCTCGCCTTGAATCTATTCATTTGTTGCTTGCCTATGCTTCTCATCATAATTTTAAGTTACAACAAATGGATGTGAAAAGTGCATTTCTTAATGATCCTATTAATGAGTTGGTGTATGTCAAACAACCCCCAGGGTTTGAGGATCCCAAGTTCCCCAATCACGTGTATCAACTCGATAAGGCACTCTATGGCCTTAAACAAACCCCACGTGTGTGGTATGAGCATCTTACCGAGTTGTTACAAGATCGTGGGTTTGAAATTGGGAAAATCGACCCCACTCTTTTTACTAAGAAGGTCAAAGGGGAGTTGTTTGTCTTCCAACTATATGTTGATGATATTATCTTTGGTTCTCCTAACAAAGCTTTCAATGATGAGTTCGCCGCACTCATGACCACACATTTTGAGATGTCCATGATGGGAGAGTTGAAGTACTTCCTTGGGTTTGAGATCAAGCAAAGAAGAGAAGGAATCTTCATCAAACAATCCAAGTATACTCAAGACATGCTCAAGAGATTCAATCTAAGTGATGTCAAGCCGGCTACTACTCCAATGCCAACCAAGTGCCAACTTGACATTGATCCCAATGGTAAAGCGGTGGATCAAAAGGTATATCGTTCTATGATTGGATCCTTGCTTTACCTTTGTGCATCTAGACCGGATATTATGTTGAGTGTGGGAATATGTGCACGGTTTCAAGCCTCACCTAAGGAAAGTCACTTTGTGGCAGTCAAGCGAATCTTTTGATATTTGGCTCATACCCCAAACTTTGGCTTATGGTACCCAAGAGGAGCAAACTTCAACCTTGTAGGTTTCTCTGATTCGGACTGGGCGGGAGACAAAGTGGATAGGAAGTCCACTTCCGGAGGGTGCCAATTCCTTGGTTGCTCTCTGGTAAGTTGGTCTTCCAAAAAGCAAAGTTGTGTGTCTCTCTCGTCCACCGAAGCTGAGTATGTGGCAGCTGGCAGTTGTTGTTCTCAACTCCTATGGATGAGGTAAACTTTAAAGGATTACGGTGTCACTTGTGACAAAGTGCCTCTTTGGTGTGACAATGAAAGTGCCATCAAGATTTCTCTCAACCCTGTGCAACACTTCAAGACGAAGCATATAGAGATTCGGTATCACTTCATCCGGGATCATATACGGCAAGGAGAGATCGAGCTTCACTATGTCAACACTCATGATAACCTTGCAGATATCTTCACGAAGCCTTTGGATGAAGCAAGATTTTGCGAGTTAAGGCATGAGCTAAATATCATCGATTTGAGCAATGTGGCTTGAGACCTTGCACACACACCTCCCACTCAATATATTTATCTTGTCTAGATGTAGGCATGAACATAGGGGGAGTATTGTTCTCTCAATGAACTATTCCTCCCCTCATTATGCATAAATCGATCAATTCTTTTTCATTTTCCATGATAGATGGTATAAGTACTTCAAGACGAGTGTTGGTCATGGGCCTAAGGATAGTTCTTTGCGGTGCCATACCAAATAACTCAAACATAGGTGGCTTCGGCCACCGACCTCCTCCTTGGAGGAGTGTCTTGTGTGTTGTTTTTTGTGTGTGTTGTCTCTCTTTCCGTGTGCCTTTGCGTGTGCGTTTTTTTACTTTGCTCAAGCCTTTTGTCGAAACTTGCATTTTTCTTGGAGGGACGGTACTACAGTGAGTAGTCACGGTACTACTGCAAAGCGAATACGATACTACCGCGACCAGTACGGCAGTAATTTTTACTGCCGCTGGTCGAGCGGTACTACCGCTCCGTGTGCGGTACTTCCGCCCGGGCGGTACAACCACGATGACCGCGGTACTACCGCACTTATCCGAATGGCTGGGGGTTATAAGCAGGCAGGGGGAGTTCTAACTCCCCCATACCCATTCATCTCATATCCCCCACGTCGCCTCTCTCTCTCCCTCTCAAGAACGCCACCGGAGGACCTCACCGGATCTCCTCCCCCGGTCACTCTCCTCGCATTCCGACCGGTGGGATCGTTCCGCACCTCGACCTCTTGCCATGGATGAAGGTTTCTCCCCAAATCCCCTCTTCTTTTTGCCCGGTTGGTGTTTTTAGGTTTGGCGAGATGCTTGTTGTTTTAGTTTTCTTCTTGTTCTTATCCATGGAAGATTAGGATGTAGGAGAGTGGTTATGCAATAGAAATGCTAGTAAGTATGCTGCTACTAAGTTACTATGATCAGCCATAGTACCATTCGTCATTCTTCACGTTCTAGTCTAGATCCGTTTTTCAGATCTGACCCGTGCGGTACTACCGCTGGCTAACCGCGGTGCTACCGCTTTGTCGCGTAGCGGTACTACCGCTCTACTGAGCGGTACTACCGTGACGAAGCGGATGTAAATTTTTAGTAGCGCGTTCTGCGCGGTACTACCGCCACTCTTCCAAGCGGTACTACCGCTTCCTAAGCGGCACTAATATTTTACATCCGTCTTTGTCAAGCAGTACTACCGCTTGGTTCATATTTTCTTCGTAGCGCATGCATATTATCCTTTCTACATGTTTCGTTTGCCTTTTGGTGGCTTTTGCATTGATTCTCTTTGTGTTTTCGTCGTGTTCTTGTGTTTGTGTCTTAGGTGGTCGCTCCGGTTCCAACGTTCGTCGCACCAATCCCAGCCGTGACACCGGGTCCAAGCGTCTGCACACCCCAAGTGATGTGCCAGAGGGCTCCAATCCCCAACGCAAGTTCAAGACCGCCGCCAACAAGCACAAGGAATCAACTATGACCATGGAAGAGATGCCAACTAATGAGTTCATGACAAGGAGGAAGATAAAACCTTATGGAGAATCCCAGGCTCAATTCCATGGAGATGAACTATTCTAGACCAAGCAGCAGTATCATATCTACACAGAGGTACTCAAGAGCCAGCACAACCTGTATGTGGATGCTCATTGGATTGACATGGCCCACATGCGGAGGGATGATCACCGTGCCTACTTTGCCGAGGCTCTAGATCTGGTGGAGCAGTTTGGAATTGAGCACATCATGTCTTTTCAGATGGATTTTGACCCAGAAATCGTGGCTCAGTTCTATGCTTCGGTGCACTTCCTTAGCAAGGAAGACCGCACCATGACTTGGATGACCAATGGTCACAAGATGACTGCTACTTGGAAGGACTTCATGGATCTGATTCAGGTAGCTGACGAGGGGCTCCACAACCCTATTGGAGCTCGGCCTCATGCCAACGCAGAATCTGCCAACAAAGACCGTCTATTACCTTTTTATGTGGAGAAGACACTTGCGAGTGGCAAGAAGACATGGGTGTTGAACCCCTTCCTGGACATCATGCATAGGATCTTCCGCAACACCTTGGTTCCTCGAGTTGGGGACAAGGACAAGATACATGCATACCTCATTGACATGCTGCTGCTGTGTGAGGAGGCTCGCAATGCTCAGACTCCACCACTTGACATCTCCCATATCATGTGGTGTAAGCTTCGCTTTGCGATCTACACTCGCAAAGTTCCCATCTACGGTCCATTCCTGTTTCTACTTATCTCCAAGACTTGGGAGAAGCTTTACCCTAATGAGGAGTTCGAGGCCCCTCAGTGGATTCGTCATGAGCCTATCCGACTTCGCATCAAGAGTCGTTGGGCTAATACCACTACCCGTGCAGAGGCTACTGCAGCACAGATGGGTACAGATGAGGAGCCTGTGGAGGAGGAGCCAGCTGAGGATAGTTCTGGAGGATATGCTCCTTCCTTGTCTGAGCCATCTTGGGCTAAGAAGCTGAAGAGGAAGATGAAGGCACTATTCTGTATGCAAGCACAGGGACAGTACAAGGCTCATGTGACTCACAAGCAATCTCGCCAGCGCGACAAGAAGATCATGAGGATCTTTGGTGAGGATGTGTCTAATGGATCCGATGAGAACATCACTCCAGAGGCAGAGTGGATGGCCCAACAGGGCTACAAGTGGTATGAGTCTGAGGAGGAGCAGCAGGAATCTGATGGAGAGCATGACGACTGAGATCTTCTGCCAGAGCTACCACCTATCTTAGGCCATCTTTCCCTTTGTGGTGTCTCGATGCCAAACGGGAAGAGAGTGTTAGGATTTGCGTCTTGTGCCGTGTCTATTTGCTTTTCGTTTGTCGAACTTTGTTTGCTTGCTTGTGTTTGTGTCGTGTGCGTGAGACTTTCATATGGTGTAAGGCATATGCTCCTCTATCGTTGAACTCGTTATTATGTCTATGCTATATTAGGTTGTGAGCAGTTAATTTACTTACCATTTATATGTGCTCACCTTTTCCTCCTTACTATTGTGCGTAGGTTCTTATTCTTTGTATGCAAGGAGTATATTATTTGTAGAATATAGGGGGAGCATTGATCCTAGTATGTGTGTTGTGCAGTCCAAAACACTCTCCCTTGTATGCACACATCTAGGGGGAGCTTACCTATATTCTATTGCTTTACTAGGTTTGCCTACTTACTTATATATCCTTGTGCAAATCCCGTATTGTCATCAATCCACCAAAAAGGGGGAGATTGTAAGGGCATATTTCTCCCTAAGTAGTTTTGATGATTGATGACAATGCATTTGCGGACTAATCATGTGCTCTAAGCTCTTTCAGATATATCTCACCTAGGCACAAGACGATTATGTGCCCCTCGGAACCTACGGAAGACGGTGTTTCCTTTTGCTTCTTTTTCGGTTGATTTGAGTAATAGGAAAGCCGTACTATTAAGAGGGGGTCCGCTTCGGAAAGGTTTGAGTGGAATCAACACGTACACGTCTACATTTTCGCACCACCTTTCCTTTGCTTCTCTAGAGCTCCGTCTGTTTTCATCGTCAGTACAAAACCATGGCTTCCTACTAATACAACTACCTGGCATGCGGTAGTACCGCTCATAGTGAGCGGTAGTACCGCACAGCCACGCGGTAGTACCGTCTCAGGACAGCGGTAGTACCGCACAGAGCGGTAGTACCGTCTCATGAGCACGGTAGTATCGTGTAGCTGGCCCGGTGTCGTAACTAGTACGGTAGTAGGTGCGGAAGTAATTTTTTACTTCCGCATCCTACGCGGTAGTACCGCTTGGGTCAAGCGGTAGTACCATGTCGTGTTTTTGCTGCTACCGTATTTCTGCGGATGTAGCTACGGATGTATTTTATTTCATCCGCACTTGTCCTCGGCCTGCTTATCTCTGCCTTGCGGTAGTACCGCAGGGACGTGCGGTAGTACCACTCAGGCAGTACTTCTGCCCGTTGTGTCAATGCAACAGAGTTAAGTCTGGGCTAGTACTGCACCAGCGGTAGTACCGCACCCAGAGCGGTAGTACCGCTGGCCCAGCGGTAGTACCGTAACTTACGTGCGGTAGTACCGCGCTCTGCGGGAAGAAATGTGGGATAACGGTTGGATTTGTTCTCCCACTATATATAGGGAGTCTTCTTCTCCAAGAAGACTTACCTCTTCCTCCCCAAAGCTCCATTGTTGCTCAAAGCTCCATTTTCGCCCGATCTCTCTCCCTAGCCAATCAAACTTGTTGATTTTCTCTGGATAGCTTGAGAAGGCATCGATCTACACTTCCACCAAGAGATATTTGATTCCCCCCACTAATCCCTTGCGGATCTTGTTACTCTTGGGTTTTGAGAACCCTAGATGGTTGAGGTCACCTTGGAGCCATATTCCATTGTGGTGAAGCCTCGTGGTGTCGTTGGGAGCCTCCAATTCGGTTGTGGAGATAGCCCCAACCTTGTTTGTAAAGGTTCGGTTGCCGCCTTCAAGGGCACCACTAGTGGAATCACGGCACCTTGCATTGTGTGAGGGCGTGAGGAGAGTACGGTGGCCCTAGTGGCTTCTTGGGGAGCATTGTGCCTCCACACCGCTCCAACGGAGACGTACTTCCCCTCAAAGGGAAGGAACTTCGGTAACACATCCTCGTCTTCACCGGCTCCACTTGTGGTTAACTCTTTCCTTTACTTGTGCAAGTTTTCCTTGTTTATCATATATAGCTTGCTTGTGAGGTTGTTATCTTTGCTTCCTATAAGTTGTCATCATAGTAGCATATCTAGACAACTTACTTTGTTGCTTAATTTAAATTGGTTAAGAAAAGCTAAAAATTGTTAGTTGCCTATTTACCCCCCCCCCTCTAGTCAACCATATCGATCCTTTCACCCTATGCATAGATTCCCAAGGTCACGAAACTCGCAAGTTGATCACCAAAACATACATCAAGTGGACCACATGATATCCCATTGTCACCACAGATAAGCACGTGCAAGACATACATCAAGTGTTCTCAAATCCTTAAAGACTCATTCCGATAAGATAACTTCAAAGGGTAAGCTCAATCCATTACAAGAGAGTAGAGGGGGAGAAGAAGATCCAACTAGAATATCAAAGCTCGCGATACATCAAGATCGTGCCATCTCAAGAACACGAGAGAGAGAGAGAGATCAAACACATAGTACTCGTACATACCCTCAGCCCCGAGGGTGGACTACTCCCTCCTCGTCATGGAGAGCGCCGGGATGATGAAGATAGCCACCGGAGAGGGATTCCCCCCTCCGGCAGGGTGCCAGAACGGGTCTAGATTGGTTTTCGGTGGCTACAGAGGCTTTCCGCGGCGGAACTCCCGATCTAGGTTAATTTTCGAAGGTTTCAGTATTTGTAGGATTTTTTGGCGTAGAGCACACGTCAGGGGGGCTTCTGGGCTGTCCTCGAGATAGGAGGGCGCCACCACCTTCCCAGGGCGCGCCCTCCACCCTCGAGGGCAGCCCGTGGCTCTCCTGGCCCAACTCTTCTGCTTCGGGGGCTTCTTTTGGTCCAGAAAAAATCATAAAAAATTGGCTCGTCAATTGGACTCCGTTTGATATTCCTTTTCTGTAAAACCCTAAAACAGGAGAAAAACATAAACTGGCACTGGGCTCTGGGTTAATAGGTTAGTCCCAAAAATCATATAAAAGTGTATAATAAAGCCCATAAGACATCCTAGAAGGATAATATAATAGCATGGAACAATAAAAAATTATAGATACGTTGGAGACGTATCACTGACCCAGGCGACAGTTTAGAGTATTGTGCCCTAGATGTCCACACTTGCGGCGTAAACCATCATTATGGGGAGGTGCCACATCATTGGACTGTCCACCCTGAATCGTTAGACATCTCGGCGAAGGAGGCAGACGAGGTGCAATATAAGACGGCATTGGTGTTGGAGCAGGTCGGTGATGAACATTGTGTGGGATCCAGACTCGACGTTTCTAAGCAGGCTGACCAGAGGATGGGCCAACATCTCGAGTATTCTTGAGCGACTCCTGGTACTCGGTCAGACCAGTTTCAGTTCGGAAAGCTTGGCTGATAAGCATCGCAAAGTCCGCGCAATCATGAGCAACAAGTGCGAGCTTTATGTCAGGACGTAGTCCTTCACGGAATTTCTCCTGCTTGCGAGCATCAGTGTCGACGTCATCCTTATCATAGAGGGATAATTCAAGGAATTTCTGCTAATATTCATCCACAATCATTGTGCCATGTGAGAGTTTGCGGAACTCCTTCTTCTTCTGGTCCATCAGACCTTGAGGAATGTACCGTGCACGGAAGGCTAACTGGAATTCATGCCAAGTGGTTACAGTTTCTACAGGCAGCATACCCCCGTGGCTTTCCCACCATTGAGCAGCTGGACCTTTCAAGTGAAATGTCGCAAAGGTGACGTAACTGGCAGGTGCTACATTAGATGACTCCATCTCAAATAGGATGTCACGAAGCCAATCATCAGCATCCATTGGATTGGTGGAGTTGCAGAAAATGGACGGGTTGAGGCGCACAAATTCTGGCAGTGTTATTGGGGCAGGCTGTTGATGAGCATTCTAGTTTGGAAGCTGAGCCATTACTCCAGTCATAAACTGACGATTCAACTCAAACTGTTGCATCATTACGGCAATATAGGGTGGAGGTGGAGGATCGTCAGCCATGTTGCTAAAAATGTAACATGGGGTAGTTTAGCATTGAGCAATTGCTAAGACTAGTGACCGTTCATGACGAAATTCGCATTGTGAAAGAAACACTATGAATGCATCGTAGTAGTCAACATGACATAGTGTGTACTAATCAAAGCTACTATTTTAAGGAAAAACTAATGCTTTATCCAACTTTGGGGTGGATGTGGTCTCGGGATCCTAATGTTAGAGTCAGTAAATTAATTTAACCCGAATAGAAGATAGATCAGAGTCCCAGAGTATAGACGAGTAAAAGATCCTAATACCACCCATTGGCGATGTGGGCCCATAAGCCACACGACCATGTTAGTAAAACATATTTTTCATTGACTATACTCAACTTTGGCCAAGGAGTTGGAAAGGGGGTTCCTACATGCACTCGACTCTGATACGAACTTGTGACGCCCCCGATTTGACCATACACTAATCATGCTCACAAATGTGTACGACCAAGATCAGGGACTCACGGGAAGATATCACAACACAACTCTAGACACAAATTCAAATAATACAAGCTTCATATTACAAGCCAGGGGCCTCGAGGGCTCGAATACAGAAGCTCGAGTACAAACGAGTCAACAAAAGCAACAATATCTGAGTACACACATAAGTTAAAACAAGTTTTGCCTTAAGAAGGCTAGCAAAAACATCAACTCTCAAAGAGGCAAGGCCTCCTACCTAGGACCTCCTAACTACTCCTTGTCGTCGGCGGTCTCCACGTAGTAGTAGGCCGTCGGGGTAGTAGTAGTCGACTAGGGTGGCATCTGGCTCTTGGGATCCGCCATCTGGTTGCAACAACCAGAAAGAAGAAACAGGGAGAAAAGGGGGATCAAAGAAACTGTGAGTACTCATCCAAAGTACTCGCAAGCATCATATCTATACTAAGTATGCATCAATATCAAAGGAATGAGCTGTATCTGTGGACTAAACTGCAAAATGCCAGAAGAGAAGGGGAAAGGCCTAGCCTATCGCAGACTAGCATCTTATGGAAACCACCATCGTGCAACAGTAGAAGGGAGTACAGAATAGCATTTTATAATTAACAAGCCTGAAGTAACAATATCCATCACATATCTCAAGTATCCAATTCTAGTTGTAATAGATCAGGACATAAGACTGAATGTCCGTTACCGTGGACACGGCTATTCGAATAGATAACTTCCCTGCAGGGGTGCACCACATTACCCTCACGCTCGATCATCTCCGGCCGGACACACTTTTCTGGGTCAATGCCCGACCTCGGAAGATAAACACGTCGCAGCCCTACCTAGGCTCAGTAGAGAGGTCCCCGCCGGTCTACATCCTAAGCACTCCGGGGTCATGGGCCATCGACCGTTGCACTCCGGGTTGTTACAAGTAGGGCAGACCAGGCACCACCTCTGTACTGGATGGTGCTGGCCCAGATGTGCCGCAATGCTGAACTGGACGTTTGACAAAGCTTCGGCTGCTACCGCGACGCCGAGGCCCATAACTATTCTCGTGTGGCGGTTAGTGCGTAAAGGCCAGAGGCCAACTCAGATCAAATACCCAAACCATTAGTGTGTTGGGGGCTCGCGGAGACGAGCAGATACTCACGATAATGTGACCCTGTCGCCCCGTCTCGAGGAAATACGGCAAGGGCTAGCCCAGCCCACTCGGGGGCGGCCTGCCTGCCCAGCCGTGCCTTGTAATTATCTCACGGGTGCTCTACGAGCCCGCCCGACTTTCACATCAACTCGCGGGTACCCCTTAGGGCCGACCAGACTTCAACAATGGTCTCCAGTAAAGTCAAGGTAACCATGTGTCCAAACATCAAGGGGGAAACCCCGAGGAATCCCCCTCGGTGGATTCTACTCGATGTAATCATCAAGGTGAACTTAGGAGGAATCACCCTCAAGGTTCACACTTGAGGTGTTGCACGACAGAGTCGTATCGGGAATGGTGAAAGAGGAATCACCCTCGATGACCACGACCGAATAGCTACACTACAGAGTTATCATCTGGAGTGCGTTACGAAGTATCACCCTCGGCACTCGATAGTAACTATGTAGAGTCGTACAACTAAGGGGGTGAAGTGATGTGAGGTGTCGAGCTCTGGTAGTCGATCACATCGATCGAGTCGTCGATGATGAAGCAGGGGCAACAAGGACAAGGTGGGGGTCACTGATGGATCACTATCCAACGTATACTAAGCAGTTTAGGATAAGCAGGTAAGGTACAATAGCAGGTTACCAAAAACAGGCTATGCATCAGAATAGGAGCAATCAATAACAGTAGCAAAATCTAATGCAATCATGAGAGAGAATGGAATGGGCGATATCGGGATGATCAAAGGGGGGGGGGCTTGCCTGGATGCTCCGCTGAAAGGGAAGAAGGCTCGTCGTCGACGTAGTCGATCACAGCGGCATCAACATCGGTCTCGTAGTCTACCGGAGAGAAAAGGGGGAATAAACAGTAAATACAAGCAAACAGATGCATGATAGGACTACAGACAGAGCTAGGGGTGTTCTAATGCAGTGTTACGCAATACCGGCGAAGGGGAATAACACCCGGGAAAGCATTCCCGGTGTTAGGCATTTTCGGACAGGCGAACCGAAGGGGGAATGTTGCATGTTCGCTATGCTTGGGACATGTGGCAGACGAACGGGCTGCGTATTCAGGTTCGTCTCGCTTTTCAGAGCAACTTTCATGTACTTTCATCTGAGTTACGAATAATTTTATATCACTTTTCAAAGATTTAATTCATTTCTGGAATTAATAGAATTAATTTAATTAGATAAAAGCAATTACCGTGTCGGCATGATATCAACATGATGTCATCAGTCAATAGCATGTTTGACTGGTCAAACTAACACGTGGGTCCTGGTTGCCATTGTCTGAACTAATTAACTAAAAGTTTAATCAATTTAACGAAATAGGTTATTTAACATGATTAATTAAGTTAATTAATTCATCCAATTAATTTAATTATTATTTACTATTTTTATTTTATTTAGTTTATATATTTTTAAGTTCCTAGGGACTGGGCCCCGCTGTCAATGGCCCAAAGGGCCATAGCGGGGCGGGCGTAGCGGGTGCCAAGTCGCCAGCCCGAACTAGGTGCGGGCGGGGCATCCGCCAGGCGCCGCGGCGAGCAGAGCCCCGAGGGAGGAGGGCGAGGCGCCGACCGGCGACAGGGGGAGTGGCCAGCGGCGCTGGTACGCACCCAGAGAGCGGCGCGGGGTGGCCGGAGCGGCATCGAGAGGCGGCGAGGCGGGCAGAGACGACGGGCGCGGCGAGCAGAGGTGGCCACGACGGGCGGAGGATGGGCGTCGGCGGCGGGGGCGTGGGATCGGGCTCCTCCCCGATCCAATCCAACGAGAGAAGGGGAGGGGACTGGGTTCGGTTAGGTCACAGGGGAGGGGGCCATATAGGCCAGTGGGGAGAGGTTGGCCAACTGGGCCGGCCCAGGTGGGCAGTTTTTTTCTAATTTATTTTATTTTTGGTTTTTCTGTCTTTTCAATTTTTCTATTTATTTGTTTCTGTTTTACTGTATTATTCATTTTAGATTGGTTAAACATTTTATAAAAATGTTGGCTCACCACCAATATTACCAACCAATATTTGGCACACGAGGAACATTTTATTATTGACATTTGAAAACCTTTATTGTTTGCCTTGATTTGAAATTAGAATTTGAACGGGGTTTGAATCAACGTGATTTCTATCAACAGTAAAAGCGATGACCTGACATCGTTAACAGGGGATTACTGTAGCTTAATTATCCGGGCGTTACATAACTCTTGTAAGGTATGTATTGTTGCAACTTTATATTTTGTAGATGAATTTGATGCATGTTGTTTGTAGTTTTATAGACTAGTTTAAATTCAATATTGTAGATGAGTTCATCCTACTATTCTTCCGACGAAGAATTTGATATTCAAGAGGAGGAGGACCTCATAATGATCCTAGCTATGCACGTCAATAAAAAATAAAAAGCCGAAGCACGATGGTTCGCTTATGGGTCGTCATAAATTTTGAAGGGATACGATCAATGCCCACAATAGATTGATGAAGTACTATTTTGCGAAGAATCCCACATACCTCGAGTCCTACTTTCGGCGCCCTTTTAGGATAAGCATCGAGTTGTTCAAACGCATTGCGGAGAAGCTGGCGAGTCATAATCTATTATTTCAGCAAAAGAGGAATGCCGCCGAAGAACTAGGGCATATCACCTTTCAAAAGGAGCCGCTTTGCGTATGTTGGCATATGGTATTCCGGCGCATCTAGTTGATGACCACTTGGCTATGGGTGAGAGTCAAGCCATCATGCGTGTCAAGCGCTTCGTAGTCGGAATTGTGCAAGTGTTTGGTCCGAAATATTTAAGAGCTTCCAATGCTGAAGACACCGCAAGGCTTTGGATGAACAAAGCTCGCGGGTTCCAGGTATGCTTAGCTCAATAAATTGCATGCACTGAAGTTGTAAGAACCGTCCTAAAGCATGGCATGGACAATTCCATGATCAGAAAAAAATATTTACTATGATCTTTAAAGCAGTGCCCGGTCAGGAGACTTGGATTTGCCATGCCTTTTTTGAAATGCCTAGATCTTTGAATGACATCAACGTTTTTAATCGGTGGCCACTCATGAATACGATTGCAAATGGTGAAACTACACCAGTGGAGTTCATAGCAAATGATTATATATACAACTATGGCTACTATCTTGCGGATGCTATCTACCCAAAGTGATAAACATTTGTAAAACCATTAAAAAAACCGAAAAAAAGAAAAAACTTCCATCATGCTCAGGCAGTGGACGTGAAATCTCAGGGCAACACGTATAACTACCCAAAGTGGCAAACAAGTTACCTGTTGCCGTGAGATCTTGTCCCCTCCCACTCCGGTCCCGTCCTCATCGCTGTTCGTCAAGGTAACACTCTTCTTCCTCTGTCCCAGATTCGTTTGATCATCATTCCCCCGCGAGATCTATCCGTTGCCCTTCTTTTCATCCCATTCGCGCGATTTTGATTGGATTTCTCAGGCGGAGATCCAATTTAGGCGAAAATGTCGTTACTACTTTCTCTCCAATGCCTACGAGTTGTTCAAGATCGTTCTCCCAGACTTGTGCCGCTGCTACCGGTTTTCCTCTCAACCTGTCCACCTCGTTGCCGGAGCCCCGGCCCTCCACCGCAACAGCACCATCGCCGTTGAGCCCTTTCTCCAGCACTGCGCCGCCCTGCGGTCGAGCAGTTTTTGTCCTCAGCTTCTTCCTTAACTTCTTCACTTCCCTAACTACAGCCGTCCACATCGAACATCTCATCCGGCTCCGGGCTCCCCCCTTCCCCCCTCTGCTTCAACTATCTTTCTCTCCTTTCTCGCCAACAAGAAGAGTTAATTCCTTTTATCATGCCCAGTTGTTTGCTTAATTGTTACTCCACTGCTTTGGATGGTCGCTCATTTTCTCTGATTAATGTTCACCTGGTATTTGTGCATGGTGTTAACGGCCAGATATTGTATGTAGTTCATGCTTTTGGTAACCAATTTTCTCTCTGTCGAGAAAACACAAAAAGCTTCGGCTGGATGCATTGATAGAAGAAAAGTTATGTACAAGCTCGAGACAGGCCAACACCCTAATTTACAATGCGGCACGCCGAAGTGCTACACAACACTAGCATGTTTAGTCCCACCCCATGACTAAGCCTCGGCCATGGTCATGTCGAGCAAACCGGCGATATTGTGCTGCACTTTGTGGATCACGACGGCATTGCGGTGCTTCCAGATGCACTTGCACAACATGGGCCGGGTGGCTTCAGCGGCCTACCGTCACCAGTTGATGATTTTTTCCGCGGCAACAGCCAGCCTGGCTATGGATTGGATCCACGAAAGGTGCTCTGGACCATATAGCTGCACTGTTCGATCATGTAGTCACTGTCTTCAATTATGCAAACAACAGGCAATTGACTTTTGCACATTGGAATAAGAGCTGATTTATATGAAACAATTAACTATGAATAAGTAAAGTGGCAAATAATCAAGGATAATATATATTATTCCCTCTGTAAACAAATATAAGAGTGTTTAGATTACTACTTACTGATCTAAAGACTCTTATATTTGTTTACGGAGGGAGTACAAAGTTAGCAATGCTTGTGTCTAACATGACAACGGGCGGAGTGACAGATTGTTAATTACCCCTTAATATTGGAAAATGTCAGACAATTACAAGGTGGGTTGATTCAGATTTGATCCACAACTGCCCTAGTTTCGTTCCAATCAAACTGAAGCTACTAGCATCATTGTCCACTTGGAACACGAACCTGCTAAAGTAAGGAGTTGATACCATGTTCCATTTTTATTCTTATCAAAAATTTCTCATGATTTTGTTAATAATCGACCTTTTTTCTTCTGAACCTTTTATCTTACTTGGTTGCATGGATCCCTCTGAGAATGGCATTGTTTCTATCTGATGACCGTCCTTGAACCTTCTATAAAAACCTTATTTGTTTCCAACTTCATCTCCTTTGATACCTTTTCTTGCCTGATTGGCCCTGATAGGCTGAAATGCTTGAACGCTAGTTACCTTATGTCACAGCTGTCAGTTGCTATTCATAGTTGGAACGAACACTGATGTTCGCATGTTTAACTTTTCTGCTGAACTGAGCCAGAAGTTTTAGACTTAGTACACTAAGAACTAGAGTTGCCCCTTTCTTTAGTATTTGATCGCAACTCCCCCCTGATGCTGCATTTGTATATGTTTTGCTTGAAGAGTTCAACAATTTGAAGATTTGTACTTTTATGTGCTGACCTTTTCTACTTATTTCAGTGCTATGTTTTTCTTCACTACCAAAGCCAATCAACTGAAGAGCAGCTTTGTATAGCCTGATGGCTGTGGAGAAAGACATCTTTGGTATCTCAGGGCCGACATATCTTGATCCTGTTAACTGGTATGTTACATAACATTTCCTATAATGTTTTGCGCGTGTTGATAGATTGCACTTGAATGTAACTTACATTTGAATCCAATATGTTTGCTATGTTAAATGCCGATACAAGTCCAGGTACAAAGACCTGTGTACTTTTATAAGGTTCTGTCGCTTTGTGTAGCTTAATTCGATCCCAATAGCTGTATACCTCATGTTTTTTCCTGATTACATAAATTCAGCATTTGCTTGGGTAAATAATCCCACAAAATCAGTGATGTTTACGGAACTTATCATAGTCATCAGTTATAATTGGTAGATCACAAAATGTGATATGTTCAAATTTATGGTGTTTATTTTCTTGCCAACGATTCCTCTAGAAACATAGAAAGGGGTGCAAGTGTTAGAAAACGGAATGTGTGATGTAAACTCCTCTCTCCATCTCATGTATATTTTCACCTTAGATCTCTATGTAATTATGTTCTTCATTTTATTCCAGCTAATCCTAAATTTGACCATGTAAAAGATCTTGAAGTTTTTTTTTCTAAAACAAGCAACAACATGTCGCCTGTCATTTCCATTAAGAGAGGAGTTTAATTACAAGGATTTTGGTGGGCAAGAACAAGTTCTTGAGCCCAACAGAAAGACCACACCCGCCTTTGATAAACAGCACGCACCCACTCCTCACGCACCCCTGCCCTAAGTCTCCATGCCTTCTGCCATGGCTGCAGTTCCTGAACTGCCAAGTTTACTACTGCCTGCACAGTGGAATAACTGTTGTCGAACACCCTGGCATTGCGTTCCAGCCATAGTTTGCGAAGGCCGACGATCAACATTGTAGCTAGGTCCTTTAGCTTAACCTGCTCCTTCTGCCTTCCATAGCACACTACCATTCTCTTGCCCTCGCCATAGAATCAGGAGTTAGCCTTTGAAGGCCAAATTTGCGAAGCAGAAGGAACCAGAAACCTCTCGCAAAGACATAATGAACCATAATGTGATATAGTGTTTCCGGAGCCTGATCACAGAATGAGCAACATGATGGATGTTGCATCCCTCTCTGTGCTAATCGGTCCGCCGTCCAACATCGATCCCGCATAACCAATCAAGTGAAATATCTCTCTTTCGGTGGAGCTTTACTTTCCAAAGTCGTGCGTAGTCAGCGGTCTCAGTGCCGAAGAAGGCCTGATATGCAGAACTTGCCGTGTATATGCCTTTACCCGTGAGCCACCAAGTGAAGCAGTCCTCCTCACTCGTGAGGGGTGGGCTCTGTTGCACAAATAGCCAAAGATCCAGGTATTCCAGGATTGCTTGGACAGACAAGGTACCTCTGATGTTGTCAGTTCATTCGCTTGATGATAAGGTCATCGCCACGGCTCTTCTTTTTCCACCTCGAGCTTTGACAACATGGTACAAGGATGGCGCAATTTCATAGGGGCTCCGCCCATCCAACTATCAATCATGCCAAAAACTAACCCGGTCTCCCTTTCCAACCGAACACTTTGTTGCCGCTAGGGACATTTGTGTGGCCTCCATTGAAATGGTCGCCGGCATTCCTGACCAAGTTCTCAACAGTCACATTTTCTCAAGCCAAAGCATCTCTTATATTTCAGTGAAGACCATATGATTTTAAGTAATTAATTTTATGATACGAGGCACTAATGAACCCCAAGTCATCAGCTTGTTCTTAACATGGCATCCACACCAGGACATAACTATGTTTGTAATGGGCCTGGCATTAGTTGCTTAATTTTTGCTATCCTACACAATCAATCTCCAGCCAACTCCACACTGGTTATGGGTTAACCCGAAGTGGCGTGAAGCTTCATCAGTATTGTCTTTGGATTATTCATCTTTTACGTAGGCTATTTTTCTCTAATGAAATAACTCTCATTTTTATTGAAAACCATTTAACATGGTCTCGGTAGACAGCATACTTACAGATATTATTACGCTGCTGGGGGTTGGTGAGCCCCAAAAAATTGTACCTAACTGTTGGCCTCCATTGGCAGCTTAGCAAATCTCCTTAGCCGTACATCTAGCGATGGATGAGTTATCTACCAATAACATCATGTACCTCGACCCAGAAAAGGATTACAAGATAGGGAAGACTACTTTGTAACCAAATAGAAGTAGAATTAAGCAATGCGAATAGTACTGGAAAAGTGAGAAAGGATTTCCGAACTTATTTTATTGTTGGGTTATAAAAAAATTGAAATGCATTGTTCGTTTGGATGGCATAGAGTAAGTTACCCTTTCAGGAAGGATGTCTTGTTAGGAGAAACATTTTGATAGAGTTCTCATACATGACTATATTGTCCTGTTCTCAGCTTGCACTTTTTGTCCTGTTCTCATAAGGTAGTAACTTTTTCTCTTTTCTATGGACCCCCAAAAGGAACTGCAAGAATAATAGGAGATCTGTGGCTGCGTGTTTAGTTCAGGCTGTGTATGTTTTGGAGAGAGACCGGCAACTAAATCGTCAATATATTGAAGCTGCAGCACCTCCTTGGTGGGAGTTCTTCCATTTTGAGATGATCCGCAAGCTTGTCGATGATGTTGACTTGTCTATATTCGGTGCAATATTTGAATCCAACCCTCCTTCAAGTAAAGAAGCTTCTGCCCAGGATGCCCCTAGATTTGTCATTGCCTTCAGAGGCACCATAACTGAGAAGGAAACTATTTCTAGAGATCTTTCCCTTGACCTCCAGCTTGTTCAAAATGGTCTCCATAAGACCTCAAGATTCTCAATTGCGATGCAAGCTGTTCAAAATGTAGCCTCAGTTTTCCCTGGATCCCCGATTTGGCTAGCTGGTCATTCACTGGGTGCAGGTACGGCCATCCTTACTGGACGAAACATGGTTAAGAAGGGCGCTATTTTGGATAGTTTTCTCTTCAATCCACCTTTTGTCGCTGCTCCGATAGAGGGAATCAGGGATGAGAGGGTAAAGCATGGTTTCCGCGTTGCAAGAAGTGTTATTACCGCGG
The DNA here is from genome assembly GCA_902687465.1 of Secale cereale. Lineage (NCBI taxonomy): Eukaryota > Viridiplantae > Streptophyta > Magnoliopsida > Poales > Poaceae > Secale > Secale cereale. The sequence continues at coordinate 303,462,454 of LR738711.1, forward strand.
GACTAACTATTGCAATGAAAGCAAAAACCGAGGGGAGCAATCAGAGGTCTGTTGCGGAAGAATCATTCAACATTTTGTCATCATGGACGCCATATCTGTTTGTTAATCCAGGAGACCATGTATGTTCAGAGTACATTGGGTACTTCCAGCATCGTCAGAACATGGAGGATCTCGGTGCTGGATTTATTGAGAAGCTTGCGACCCAAAATTCGATTGGGGACCTGTTTTACAAGGCATTAGGGTGGGAATCAGAACCGCTGCACCTTCTTCCATCTGCAGACTTGATTGTAAACGTGAGCCCTTCACCGGACTTCAAATATGCCCATGGCATTAGCCAATGGTGGCAACCGGATCTGAACTTGCAATGCAATAAATATCGGTACTCTTAGGTATGCGATGGTAAAATGAAGATGAAAATATGTTCGCAGTATCATATACTCCAGCTGTCCTTTTGATATCTCCATTTGTCCATTTGATTCATTTAGTTTACATTTATCAGTTAATTGTATACTGTGACATACTATTACTTAACACCTATATTGATGACTGCACTGACGGCCTGCACAAAATCTGTTGATTTCCTGAAGAGATGTTCAGACATCATGCATCTGTAACCCTGTACTGTACGTTATGATTACCTTTTATGATATTGAACAAATAATCTGTCTACATGCCTGTACCTGGATATACTCCCTCTTTTTTTCTGTGACACAAAATGCAGGACGAAAGTACCTGTATTTGTGCTCTGATTTTATTTGTATTCAAGGGATATGAAGAACCAATAATCTTCATATCCTAGGACAGCGTCTTGTTGCATTCATTGATAGAAGCCTGGCCGTATCCTTGACATTGGGTGCTCGTAGATATTGCTCTTCATAAACCCTCATGATTGTTTCAGTGAACGCTTTTGTGCATTTTATGATTTTATCTTCAGCCATATCATCCAATGGAGCTGAAGGCATGTCATATGCACTCGTCAAAGGTGCAGCATTCACTTTATGATAAGGGGAAAACCCAGGAGACCGGTGGTATTTCTCTGTTCCTGAAAGAATGGTTCATTAGCTTCCATGTTGACGGAACATCCATGGTACAACTGAATGTGTCATACGTTCAGTACTTGATCGATTGGATCGCGAAGAAGTTCGACTTCATCAACCGTGTTAAAAAACGCTTTCGCTTATAGTCTACGAGGATACGTAGACACACTCTCCCCTCTTATTTCTATGCATCTCCTTGGATAGATCTAGCGTGCGCGTAGATATTTTTGTTTTTGTTTTTCATGCAACGTTCCTCAATAGATTGGTCAAAAGTACGTAACGGTTGGATTTTATGTGAAGGCTATATATACCCCCACCTTCTCTTCCTTGTAGAGAGAGCCATCAGATTGTGCCTACACTTCCACCATTCATTTTTAAGAGAGAACCACCTAATCATGTGTTGAGATCAACAGATTCCAATTCAACCATTTGAACCTTGATTTGTAACCTTCCCAAATTGCTTTCCACTAAAATCCTCCTTCTACCGTGTCGAAATCTATGAGAGAGAGAGTTGAGTGTTAGGGAGACTATTATTTGAAGCACAAGTGCAAGGAGTTCATCATCAACACACCGTCTATTACCTATTGAAGAGTGGTGTCTCCTAGATTTGTCACTACAAGAAATATGTCAACGTGTGACCTTCTCTTAATGACCGTGGGTGAATTGGTCGTAAATCTACGACCATTTCAAACCAATTGGTCGTAAGCTGTTGGGGGGGGGGTCCAAACCCTAAATCATAACGACCATTCTAGTTAAAAAGGTTGTTATTTCCTCACACGAATTCTGATCGATTAGGACCAATCTAGACGGTCATAATTGCTAATTTGTGATGCGTTGAAATGAAGGGGCGGTCACCTTAACAGTTTCACCTACGTGTCATGTCCAGGTGTCAATTTTCGTCTACCTGTTATGCTCATGTGTCAATTTAAACCTAGCACTGACAGGTGAGGCCCACACATTGACTTGTTGACCATGAAGCCTACCTACACGGCTATCCAGTGATACATGGGTCCCATCAACCTTGACATGTAGGCCCTATGGATTTGTTACATGGACCCATTACCCTGCGAGCGGGACCCACCACCTACCTGGCAGGTTGGACCCGACGAACTGACATGTGGGACATACCATACATGGACCAAATACCCTGCAAGTGGGACCCGCCACCTACCTGACATGTAGGACCCACTACCCTACGGGTGGGACCCACCACCTACCTGATACGTAGGACCCACTACCTTGCGGGTGGGACCCGCCGCTGAACTAACCTAACAAGAAGGACCCACTTGCAAGGTCTCCTATCAAGTGGACGACGTTAAAAAGAAATATAAGTCTCGTGGGGATCGAACCCACGACCTCACGCACAACTCCTACAAGGATAGGCGAGCCATAATACAAGTAGCACATTCGTGGTAAGAAATTAACATAGTACTATTTGTATCAATCCAACGCGTCCCGGGCCAAAGCCCATTTGCAAGAAACGTGTAGCTAGGTCCAATGTTTGAGTCGGGCCACATTAAGCCCATACGAAAAATAGTTCGAGGCTCTCTTTTCAGCCCATCTACAAAGATAAATTTTCTTCTAAAAATATCTACAAAGAGAAAAAAGGCTATTTTAATTCGGGATTTCAAAAAGTTCCAAATCTAAGAACTTGCCAATTTCAAAAAATATTCAATAATTCAATAAATTTCTTTATTTCAAAAATATTTGAGAAATCATAAATATTTGCAGATTCAAAAAAAGTTCATGATTTTGAAAAAATGATGCATACGCAAAAAAAGTCCATGATGTTGAAAAAATCGTACTAAAATCAAAAAATGTTCATGATTTGAAAAAAATCGTATAAATAATCGTTCATGATTTTTAAGAATTGTTTGGGAAATTCATCGAAAAATATTTGCTACAAAAAAGTTGGTCCCAACTTAAAAAAAACTGTCGCTATAAAGGTTGTTAAAAAGGTTGTTATTTCCTCACACAAATTCTGGTCGATTAGGACCAATCTAGACGGTCATAATTGCTAATTTGTGATGCGTTGAAATGAAGGGGCGTTTACCTCAACAGTTTCGCCTACGTGTCATGTACAGGTGTCAATTTTCGTCTACGTGTTATGCTCATGTGTCAATTTAAACCTAGCACTGACATGTGAGGCCCACACATTGACTTGTTGACCATGAAGCCTACCTACACGGCTATCCAGTGATACATGGGTCCCATCAACCTTGACAGGTAGGCCCTATGGATTTGTTACATGGACCCATTACCCTGCGAGCGGGACCCACCACCTACCTGGCAGGTTGGAACCGACGAACTGACATGTGGGACCTACCATACATGGACCAAATACCCTGCAAGTGGGACCCTCCACCTACCTGACATGTAGGACCCACTACCCTACGGGTGGGACCCACCACCTACCTGATATGTAGGACCCACTACCGTGCGGGTGGGACCCGCCGCTGAACTAACCTAACAAGACGGACCCACTTGCAAGGTCTCCTGTCAAGTGGACGACGTTAAAAAAAATATGAGTCTCGTGGGTTCCCACAACCTCACGCACAACTCCTACTAGGATAGGCGAGCCATAATACCAGTAGCACATTCGTGGTAAGAAATTAACATAGTACTATTTGTATCAACCCAACGCGTCCTGGGCCAAAGCCCATTTCCAAGAAACGTGTAGCTAGGTCCAATGTTTGAGTCGGGCCACATTAAGCCCATACGAGAAATAGTTCGAGGCTCTCTTTTCAGCCCATCTACAAAGAGAAAATTTCTTCTAAAAATATCTACAAAGAGAAAAAGGCTATTTTAATTCGGGATTTCAAAAAGTTCCAAATCTAAGAACTTGCCAATTTCAAAAAATATTCAATAATTCAATAAATTCTTTATTTCAAAAATATTTGAGAAATCATAAATATTTGCAGATTCAAAAAAAAATTCTTGATTTTGAAAAAATGGCGCATACGCAAAAAAAGTCCATGATGTTGAAAAAATCGTACTAAAAATCAAGAAATGTTCATGATTTGAAAAAAATCGTATAAATAATCGTTCATGATTTTTAAGAATTGTTTGGGAAATTCATTGAAAAATATTCGCTACAAAAAAGTTGGTCCCAACTTAAAAAAAAAACTATCGCTACAAAGGTTGTTAAAAAGGTTGTTATTTCCTCACACGAATTCTGGTCGATTAGGACCAATCTAGACGGTCATAATTGCTAATTTGTGATGCGTTGAAATGAAGGGGCGGTCACCTCAACAGTTTCGCCTATGTGTCATGTCCAGGTGTCAATTTTCGTCTACGTGTTATGCTCATGTGTCAATTTAAACCTAGCACTGACAGGTGAGGCCCACACATTGACTTGTTGACCATGAAGCCTACCTACACGGCTATCCAGTGATACATGGGTCCCATCAACGTTGACAGGTAGGCCCTATGGATTTGTTACATGGACCCATTACCCTGCGAGCGGGACCCACCACCTACCTGGCAGGTTGGACCCTACAAACTGACATGTGGGACCAACAATACATGGACCAAATACCCTGCAAGTGGGACCCGCCACCTACCTGACATGTAGGACCCACTACCCTACGGGTGGGACCCACCACCTACCTGATACGTAGGACCCACTACCCTGTGGGTGGGACCCGCCGCTGAACTAACCTAACAAGAAGGACCCACTTGGAAGGTATCCTGTCAAGTGGACGACGTTAAAAAGAAATATGAGTCTCGTGGGGATCGAACCCACGACCTCACACACAACTCCTACTAGGATAGGCGAGCCATAATACCAGTAGCACATTCGTGGTAAAAAAATATAACATAGTACTATTTGTATCAACCCAACGCGTCCTGGGCCAAATCCCATTTCCAAGAAACGTGTAGCTAGGTCCAATGTTTGAGTTGGGCCACATTAAGCCCATACAAAAAATAGTTCGAGGCTCTCTTTTCAGCCCATCTACAAAGAGAAAATTTCTTCTAAAAATATCTACAAAGAGAAAAAAGGCTATTTTAATTCGGGATTTCAAAAAGTTCCAAATCTAAGAACTTGCCAATTTCAAAAAATATTCAATAATTCAATAAATCCTTTATTTCAAAAATATTTGAGAAATCATAAATATTTGCAGATTCAAAAAAAGTTCATGATTTTGAAAAAATGACGCATAAGCAAAAAAAGTCCATGATGTTGAAAAAATCGTACTAAAAATAAAAAAATGTTCATGATTTGAAAAAAATCGTATAAATAATTGTTCATGATTTTTAAGAATTGTTTGGGAAATTCATTGAAAAACATTCGCTACAAAAAAGTTTGTCCCAACATAAAAAAAAACTATCGCTACAAAGGTTGTTAAAAAGGTTGTTATTTCCTCACACAAATTCTGGTCGATTAGGACCAATCTGGACGGTCATAATTGCTAATTTGTGATGCGTTGAAATGAAGGGGCGGTCACCTCAACAGTTTCGCCTACGTGTCATGTCCAGGTGTCAATTTTCGTCTACGTGTTATGCTCATGTGTCAATTTAAACCTAGCACTCACAGGTGAGGCCCACACATTGACTTGTTCACCATGAAGCCTACCTACACGGCTATCCAGTGATACATGGGTCCCATCAACCTTGACAGGTAGGCCCTATGGATTTGTTACATGGACCCATTACCCTGCGAGCGGGACCCACCACCTACCTGGCAGGTTGGACCCGACAAACTGACATGTGGGACCTACCATACATGGACCAAATACCCTACAAGTGGGACCCACCACCTACCTAACATGTAGGACCCACTACCCTACGGGTGGGACCCACCATCTACCTGATATGTAGGACCCACTACCCTGCGGGTGGGACCCGCCGCTGAACTAACCTAACAAGAAGGACCCACTTGCAAGGTCTCCTGTCAAGTGGACGACGTTCAAAAGAAATATGAGTCTCGTGGGGATCGAACTCACGACCTCACGCACAACTCCTACTAGGATAGGCGAGCCATAATACCAGTAGCACATTCGTGGTAAGAAATTAACATAGTACTATTTGTATCAACCCAACGCGTCTTGGGCCAAAGCCCATTTCCAAGAAACGTGTAGCTAGGTCCAATGTTTGAGTCGGGCCACATTAAGCCCATACGAAAAATAGTTCGAGGCTCTCTTTTCAGCCCATCTACAAAGAGAAAATTTCTTCTAAAAATATCTACAAAGAGAAAAAGGCTATTTTAATTCGGGATTTCAAAAAGTTCCAAATCTAAGAACTTGCCAATTTCAAAAAATATTCAATAATTCAATAAATTTCTTTATTTCAAAAATATTTGAGAAATCATAAATATTTGCAGATTCAAAAAAAGTTCATGATTTTGAAAAAATGACGCATACGCAAAAAAAAGTCCATGATGTTGAAAAAATCGTACTAAAAATAAAAAAATGTTCATGATTTGAAAAAATTCGTATAAATAATCGTTCATGATTTTTAAGAATTGTTTGGGAAATTCATTGAAAAATATTCGCTACAAAAAAGTTGGTCCCAACTTAAAAAAAAACTATCGCTACAAAGGTTGTTAAAAAAGGTTGTTATTTCCTCACACAAATTCTGGTCTATTAGGACCAATCTAGACGGTCATAATTGCTAATTTGTGATGCGTTGAAATGAATGGGCGGTCATCTCAACAGTTTCGCCTATGTGTCATGTCCAGGTGTCAATTTTCGTCTACGTGTTATGCTCATGTGTCAATTTAAACCTAGCACTGACAGGTGAGGCCCACACATTGACTTGTTCACCATGAAGCCTACCTACACGGCTATCCAATGATACATGGGTCCCATCAACCTTGACAGGTAGGCCCTATGGATTTGTTACATGGACCCATTACCCTGCGAGCGGGACCCACCACCTACCTGGCAGGTTGGACCCGACGAACTGACATGTGGGACCTACCATACATGGACCAAATACCCTACAAGTGGGACCCGCCACCTACCTGACATGTAGGACCCACTACCCTACGGGTGGGACCCACCACCTACCTGAAACGTAGGACCCACTACCCTACGGGTGGGACCCGCCGCTGAACTAACCTAACAAGAAGGACCCACTTGCAAGGTCTCCTGTCAAGTGGACGACGTTAAAAAGAAATATGAGTCTCGCGGGGATCAAACCCACAACCTCACGCACAACTCTTACTAGGATAGGCGAGCCATAATACCAGTAGCACATTCGTGGTAAGAAATTAACATATTACTATTTGTATCAACCCAACGCGTCCTGGGCCAAAGCCCATTTCCAAGAAACGTGTAGCTTGGTCCAATGTTTGAGTCAGGCAACATTAAGCCCATAAGAAAAATAGTTCGAGGCTCTCTTTTCAGCCCATCTACAAAGAGAAAATTTCTTCTAAAAATATCTACAAAGAGAATAAAGGCTATTTTAATTCGGGATTTCAAAAAGTTCCAAATCTAAGAACTTGCCAATTTCAAAAAATATTCAATAATTCAATAAATTTCTTTATTTCAAAAATATTTGAGAAATCATAAATATTTGCAGATTCAAAAAAAGTTCATGATTTTGAAAAAATGACGCATACGCAAAAAAAGTCCATGATGTTGAAAAAATTGTACTAAAAATCAAAAAATTTTCATGATTTGAAAAAAACCGTATAAATAATCGTTCATGATTTTTAAGAAATGTTTGGGAAATTCATTGAAAAATATTCGCTACAAAAAAGTTGGTCCCAACTTAAAAAAAACTATCGCTACAAAAAAACCATTGATTCAAAAATGTTTTTGAGTTTGAAAAATATTCATTTTTTAGAGCACCTTTTGAAATATTCGCAGTATTCCAAGTTTGTTAACTTTCTTGGAAGGTCACATATAATGACACAATATCACAGTTTTTTTTGTGAATTCTTTTAATATATTTTCCAACAAATATTTGGTACTCCCTCCGTAAACTAATATAAGAGTGTTTAGATCACTACTTTAGTTATCTAAACGCTCTTATAATAGTTTACAGAGGGAGTAGGTTCTTTACAACAAAACACATTCTGCACACACGGAAAATGATAAAAAATTAATTTTTTTAGCAAACAAAATGAAAACTCCCTTTGAAAACATTCTTTGTCATTTCAAGATGCATACTTGTGCAAAATATGAGATCATTTGAACAAACTATGCCACAAATGTAGCCATAAGATTTTTTATTTGAATTTTTCATGCCCATTTCAAAATGCAGTCAAAACGACGAGCATGACCGTTGTGAATGAAGTATTAGCTAGGCATATCCTAATGAGTTGAATTTTTGCCACATCTTTTATATGCCCAAATCACAGCTCTCCACAAAATTTGAGTCCCATCTAACAATCCATGTGAGCTCACCATCCAATCTTTGTTTCCGGTAATATTTTCAGTTTGTGAAGCAACTATATTTTATATTGCTTTATATTAAATTTTTCCATGACATGACCTTGCCCATAGAACCTCGCTCCACCAAATGTTAGCTCATTTAATTTAGTCAATTTCCTCAAAATTTTCCCAATTTTTGGTTCAGTGGAGATCACTGTGAAGGAATTACCATTTTTATTTATCCAAATGGTATGAAAATTTTAAAGTGCCTTCATATGCCAAAATTACCATCCTCCTCCAAATTTCAGATCAATCCATTCATTCATTTGAGTCCAGCTTCAACATTCATATTTCTGTCGAGTGTGGTACTTTGCAAAGCAAGTGACACCTAGGCTCCTCCATTTGAGTTGCAAAATTTCCAAGACAATGTCCTTAGTAGATGATCATCATCGGCCAAAAATCAGGCCCATTGGCCATGTGCATTTTCTCCAATACTAATATACACCCTTGTGCATAATATTAGATCATTTGAAGAAACTACGCTATGAATGTGGCCATAAGATTGAGCATTTGGGTTGAAAAGCCATGAATCTTCACACATGACAACTTATTTCTAAGAAACACTTTATAAAAATAATTGCCGTATTACAAGTTTATTATTTTTTCTGGTAACTTCGTCACATATAATGACACAATGCGAAGGTTTTCCATTTTTTGGGTCTTTTTTTTAAATTTTTTATGCCTGTTTCAAAATATGGTCAAAACGACGGGAATGATCGTTCCCAGCTAGTAGTTAAATCTTGGAATTCTTTTGGTATTTCTCTAATTAAATAGATACTTATGTATCTAGAAATGATTTTTGTAAAAAATAAAGAGCAAACTATGAGGCAGTTGCAGTTCAAATTTGACCCTCTTCCTACTGAATCAGCTGAAATTTGTCATTTACACCGGAGGTGGATAAAAACTTTTCACACCCACCATTTGCTCAACTGCACATTAAGGCCTAGTATTTTATAAAATTGATTCGGTATAATTTTGCAACAAATATATGGTAGGTCCTTCACAAAAAAGCTCATTTTGGGCACTCGAAAAATGGAAAATGAATATTTCGTGAAAAGAAAATGAAAACTTCCTTAGGCCACATTGTTTGCCATTCCACGATGCACCCTTGTGCACAATATGAGATCATTTTAATAAACTATGCCATGAATGCTACCATAACATTGATCATTTGGCTTGAAAACAATGGATCTTCACACATGATAACCATTTGTGAGAACCCTTTTTAAAAATAATTTACGTATTACAAGATTTTTCCCTGGTAACTTGGTCACATATAATGACACAATGTGAAGATTTTTATTTTTTTCTCTCCATTTTTTTGAATTTTCTATGCCCGTTTCAATATGCTGTCAAAACGGCGGGTATGACCGTTCGTAGCTAGGGCTTGATTTTTGCAAATCTTTTGGAGTATCTATGAAGAAATATATACTTTTGTACCTAGAAATGATTTTAGAAAAAAATTAAGAGCAAACTATGAGGCAGCTGCAGTTCAAATTTGACCCGCTTCGAACTGAATCGGCAATTTTTTTCTTTTTCAGGAGAGGTGGATCAAAGCTTTTGACACCGAACCATTTGGTAAATTGTATATTAAATATGGAATGTTATTTTAGAAAATTGATGGAGTCCAATTTTGCAACAAATATTTTGGTAGGTTCTTCACAAAAAAGCCATTTTCGCCACTCAGAAAATGATTAAAAATAGCTAAAAAGATCATAAATGCATACAAATTGGTCCTTATCCATAAAATTTTTGTCTAACTCTAGTGAAAATTTGTGTGGTGCCCTTTTGCAAAATATTTTTGATAGCTATTTTACAAAATGCCTCTATTTTTAGTACTTAGAAACTATTTTAAATCACTGGTTTTCCGAACCAATCAGAACTCTTCCCACGGATCGATGACATGGCGCCCATCCATCCATCTCTCCATCCCACATCCATTCGTCCATCTATCTACAGAAAAATATATATGAAAAAGACACATCCCCACCCGCAGACTAAACCCTAGCTCAGATCCCATCGACCCATCCCCCCTATTGCGCCCCTCCTCCCTCGTCCCCTTCTCCTCGCCACCGCCGCCACCTTCTGCCCCTCCTCGGCCCCCTCCCGACCCAGTCCTTCGTCTCATTCCCCTCGTCCAAACCCTAGCACCCTGTCCCTCGCGGTGGTGCACCCACCAACCCACCCACCAACACGAGCTCCTCTCTTCCTTGTCTCTCCCTCTCTCCGTACCACTCCTCGCCGCCGCCACCACCACCACCACCTACGACGCCTGATCCCGCCTGAATCCGGTGTCCTTCGGCGGCGCCGAGCACACCACGGTGACCACATCCCTCCGCTACTCCCTCCCATCAGGCCAGGTTGGCCACGCGCGTTCTCCAGTGGCCAAGCGTGACCCCGTGCACCGGCTCGGGTTTGGGCAAACACGTCGTCGGCATGACTCCGATTTTGCTCTGATGACTCAGGTGAGTCCTTCCACTCCTCCTCGTCACATCCTGTCCTCTCTTCCTCACCTCGTACCGTCTCCCTCGCAGATCCAACAAGCTGGAGCACCGGAACGCGATGGACGGGAAGGCTACTTCCTACCCTGCCCGGACGCAATGCCATGGAGGACGCGGCTCCACCACTACCCGGATGCCATCCAGGTCCAGGTCCGCCGCCACGGACAGGCATCCAGGTCCAAGCCCACCGCCACGCTGCAGCCAGGCGACCCAATACACATCGAACTACCGCCGCTCCTCCTCGTCTTGTTCGTCTTCTTTCTCGAGGAGAAAGGAAGTGCCAGAGACCAGCCACCAATGGTGGTGCCGCTGGAGTTCCCATCGGAAGCTCTGGCATCAGCACCAACGCACCCCTCAACCTCCTTGCCCTCGGATATCGGCTCTACAAGCTTAGATTCCCAAGTGTAAGCCTTCTACGTGTGCATACACAAATGACACATCTGTGCACTTTTGAATTCTATCTGGCTGTAGTTGACACCAGTGGGGATAACAATAACACACTACTGTAGGTTGCTGCTAACGCGACACTACGATCAGAGACCCTTTGACGAAACTGTGTGCGATGCATTAATCACAAACGGGGATGTAAAAAACCCATCAAAAAGGTGCAAAACATTTGCGATGAATGATACATCAAACACGGTTCAGATTGTAGTTGCGTGTGCGATCCAGGGTACACGGTTGAGCCGTTCGAACTGTTTGCGAAGAGGCAGAACAATAGAAACGGGCAGCCAGATCAATGTGTGTGCGATAGACGGGACACAGTTTGCTTCGATGAATTGTTTGCTATTAGGGAGTGCAACAAAAACTGTTAGCCAGATCAAGGTGTGTGTGATATAGGGCATACAATTCACCCCGACGAACTGTTTTCTATTAGCGAACACAATAGAAACGGTTCAACTTAACAAGATGTGTGTGATATGTGGCAAACATCCGACTCAACGGCGAGCAACCACGTGGTCAACCTTCTGCCATCAATAAATTTTGACCTTGTTTCTCGTCACATTGTAGATTACAACGCAATAAGTAATTGCAAATCTGTTCACACCTATCAAACTAATATGTCTTCACACTTAGCACCAGGCTATAAAAACTACCCACTAACAAATTACTTCAAAGTTCCTCTCCTCATCACCCACAAAACTAGGTCTTTCCTGTCAAGTCGTTCCGCCATGATCGGTAGGAGGAGTTTAGGGTGGACATATAACCAGGCAGCAAAGACCAAGGCCACAGAAGCACTAGAGAGATCTCGCCGCAAAGCCGCAGCCGCAACAGAGATTTCCCGGCGCGGCGCGGAGCCCTCGAACTAGCTCTCACGGACACGCGAGGGCTCTCACAAGCGCATTCGCGACGTCGGCCATCGTGACGAGCCGACATTTCTGAAGTCCTTCACCGGTGACGACGACATTCTCGCCGGCATCACTACACAGCAGGAGCTGGTTGACGGCTTGATGAAGCTGCTCAAGATCAGTGATGCCTCGGCTGACAAGGCGACCAGCCTCGTCGAGCAACTCATGGGTGACAATGCGAAGCTCCTTAAGGCGCTCGCCGAGAAGGAGGAGGAGGCCACCGGCTGGAAGATGCTTCATGAGCAGAGCAGTGCCTCGGGGATGATGCTGACAGCGGTCGTCAAAGAACTGATGGGTGACTTGAGGAAGCTCCGGATCGAGCGCGAGCAGGAGGTGGAGGAATCTGTGGATCCTTTCAAGCAAAGTCGTGAGGAATTGAAGAATGAGCCGGAGGATGTCGTCGCTCGGCGATCCATCGACGAGTAGAGACAGTAGCGACCCAGATCGTGTCTGCAATTTCCTTCTTCTCTTGCCCCCGTGTCTTCCGGACTGTGCCGCATGTGGCATTTTAAGTTATCCGGAATATGTAAGACAATTATTATCCGCTCCATTGTAAACTTGTCGTCGTATATTTGTCGTCGTATAATCCATTGCCATTTTATTTGTGGTCGTATTATCCGTTGCCCTATATGGCAATTTAAATTTGGCCTAATATGAGTTGAAAACATGAACAAAGCAAATGCTGCCATGGGATCACAAGCAAACACCATTCGTCCAGGTGTTTAATTAATCCATTAATGGAGAAGTTGTGAGTGAGGCGGGCGGCGCCTGGTGCATGGAGGTTAAAAAGCTCGCTTCCCGGTGAGCATGGGCGGCCTTGCTGCTCGCACGTGTCTCGTCGAGCCTCCGAGGTGGACAGGATGCACGCGTCCCGTCGAGCCTGTGCGACGGACTGCTCACACGCGTCCCGTCGAGTCTGCACAACGGACTTCTCGCGCTCATCCCGTCTAATCAAACAGCTGCACGCACGCTACCGAGTATGGTTAAATTTGGACACAGTTAATATAATACAACTGTTAGCAATATTAAAGTGTCAACTTTTTGTTTCAAAAAGGACTTCGTTGGCTACTAATGTGGGCACCTCTTCTCAAACTGGTCATTTTTTTACCATGACATATATGTGCCATGTCATGAAACCATGCCAAGTCTCATGCTTTTGGGTGAGTTTTTTATTTACTTGGATTTAAAAATCGAGATTCTCAATGTTTCAGGACGACGACAAGTTTGTAATTCATTCCCATCCCTTAAATGATACCTAAACATGCACCCAATGACAGACCTAAACTTGCACCCAATGACACATGTACGATTTCCCACCCATTTTGCTTCACTGGAGCATGTGCTTGTAGTTCAAATTTGAATTATGGACTACATTAAATGCGTAGTAAAGTTAGTAATTGGTAATATATATACAATGGCCAAACGAACCCTGAATAGTTTCAAATTTTAGCCCGACACTCCTGTTATTCTATGTTGCCTGTAGAAAACAAAGTTCAAGGCTAGAAGAGGTAGCGATTATCGTTTTGCCCACAAGAGGGGCAAGTTTCCCTACCGGAACCAAGAGGGTTACGACAGGCTCTGGTTTGTAAGAGGCTTGTAATATAGCTTCGCCCAAATTGGACAATTATATGTACTATGTAGTGACACCATTCCAAGTTTCATGATTTCCTAATGAGTTTTGGATTTACTGAGATTTAAAAACCAAGATTCGCAATGTTTGTGGCCCAGCCAGGACGGCGAGATGGTTGAATTCGTTCACATTCATTCCATGGGACCTAAACATGCACCCAAAGAAACATGTACATTTTTTCTAGCCATTTTGGTGCACTGGAGCATGTATTTGTAGTTCGGATTTGAATTATGGACATTAAATGCCTAGAAAACTCAATTAATGAATAAAAAGGTCAAATGAACCCTGAATAATTTCAAAGTTCAACGCGAATATCCCGTTGTTCCATGTCGCGTGTAGAAGAAAATACGAGGCTAGAAGAGGAAGTGATTATCGTTTGGCCCACAAGGGGACACGTTTCCCTATCGAAACCACGAGGGTTCTTGCAGCAGGCTCCGGTTTGTAATAAAGCGTGGCCCAAATTGGCAATGTTTTTACCACGACATATATGTGCCATGAGGTGACACAATGCCACCTTTGATGACTTTCTACTGAGTTTTCAATTTATGGGGACTTAAAAACCGATATTCAAAATGTTTGAGGACGAGCTAGGACACCGGTATGGTTGTAATTCATTCCCATTCCTGGCATGGGACCTAAACATGCACCTAATGACACATGTATAATTTTTCTAGCCATTTTGGTGAACTGGAGCATGTATTTGTAGTTCAGATTTGAATTATGGACATTAAATGCCTAGGAAACTCCATTAGTGTATAAAAAGGCCAAATGAACCCTGAATAAGTTTAAATTACAACACATATATCATGTCGTTCCATGTTGCCTATGGAAGAAAATACAAGGCGAAAGAGGCAGTGATTACGCTTCGCCCACAAGGGGAACATGTTTCCCTATCGGAATCACGAGGCTTCTTTGAGAGAAGCTCCGGTTTTTGTAAGAGGTTTGTAATAAAGCTTGGCCCAAATTAGACAATGTTTTTACCACGACATATATGCGCCGTGACGTGACACCATGCCACCTTGATGACTTTCTGGTGAGTTTTGGATTTATGGGGACTTAAAAACCGAGATTCGAAATGTTTGAGGACGAGCCAGGACGCGGGTACAGTTGTAATTCGTTCCCATTCCTGGCATGGGACCTAAACATGCACCCAATGACACATGTATAATTTTTCTAGCCATTTTCATGAACTTGAGCATGTATTTGTAGTTCAGATTTAAATTATGGACATTAATTGCCTAGGAAACTCAATTAGTGTATAAATAGGCCAAACGAACCCTGAATAAGTTTAAATTACAGCACAGATATCATGTCGTTCCATGTTGCCTGTGGAAGAAAATACAAGGTGAAAAGAGGCAGTGATTACGTTTCGTCCACAAGGGGAACACGTTTCCCTATCGGAACCACGAGGCTTCTTTGAGAGAAGCTCCGGTTTTTGTAAGAGGTTTGTAATAAAGCTTGGCCCAAATTGGACAATGTTTTTACCACGACATATATGTGCCATGACGTGACACTGTGCCACCTTTGATAACTTTCTGGTGAGTTTTGGATGTATGGGGACTTAAAAACCGAGTTTCAGAATGTTTGAGGACGTGCCAGGACGCGGGTATGGTTGTAATTCGGTCCCATTCCTCGCATGGGATCTAAACATGAACCCAAGGACACATGTATAATTTTTCTAGCCATTTTGGTGAACTGGATCATGTATTTGTAGTTCAGATTTGAATTACTGACATTAAATGCCTACGAAACTCAATTACTATATAAAAATGCCAAAGGAACCCTGAATAAGTTTAAATTTCAGCACATATATCCTGTCGTTCCATGTTGCCTGTAGAAGAAAATACAAGGCGAAAAGAGGCAGTGGTTACGTTTCGCTCACAAGGGGGACACGTTTCCCTAACGGAACCACGAGGCTTCTTTGAGAGAAGCTCCAGTTTGTAAAAGGCTTGTAATAAAACTTGCGCCACAATGGACGAAAACAATTCCTCGACATATAAGTGCCATGACGTGACAACATGCCAGGTTTCATGATTTTTGGCTTAGTTTTGGATTTACGGGGATTTAAAAACCGAGATTCTTCTCACGAAATGTTTTCAAATAGCATACGATTCACTCACGAAAGCCAATATTCAATGAAAACTTCGTGGAAACCATATTTCAAAGTTTCATAAAAAATCTAAAAAATGTGGGATGTTAAGAATGTGATGTTTTATTGCGACACAAAATTTCAGGTTGAAAAGCATTACGAGATGTGAGCTATAAAAAAGACAAATTGAGACCGGAATAGTGACATTACTATTCGGCACTATTCAACGATGATTTTGTCTTTTTCATAGCTCACATCTCGTAATGTGTTTTAACTTGAAATTTTGTGTCGCAATAAAACATCATCCTCTTAACATCCCGCACTTTTTTTTTTCCATTTTTTTGAAACTTCAAAACATCCTTTTCTCGTGGTTTTCACCGGTTTCCACCGAATGATGGTTTTCGTATGATATTCTTCCCCCTGCTGCGCACAAGATCTGAATTGTGCGATCTAATTGGCCAGAACTCAAACCCCACAGATCGTACGTGTGGACCATTGGATACTCCTAGATCGAACGGGAATCCTGAGCCCTTTCAATAGCACCTGCAGAGCTTCCTTCTCTACTAGGTTTTCAGAACAGGCTACCGTTTCTTGCCACTCCTCTCATCGGTTTCCCGCCTCTTCACCCATCGTTTTCCCGCTAATCAACGATTTCTTATATAGAGAGAACGGTCCTCACAAATTGAAAATACTAATTTGTTAAGAATCAATCGGATTGAAGTCATAGTGTCATCGTTGGCTGGAATCGATATATTCGATGAGAGGAAACAAAAGCTCTTTTTACCTGTTGGGTAATCATTCAATTAAGTCTTAAATGAGCCCCTCTAAAGTTTGAGGCAAATGAACGCATTTTTGTTTGTCGTCTGCGGGCTATATATCCTCGCGGAACTCTGGTCATTGAATCAAATTAACCTTAATGAATAACTAATGATTTCTCTTCTTTTAGGCACCCTTTTTCTCAGCAAGGGACGTATAATTTATAGACTTCCCCATAAGGATTCGAAGCGTATCGAAGACTCAAAGGATAGCGAAGATTTGAAGGATAGCGAAGATCTAAAGGATACCAAAGATTCAAAGGATTAGGTTTTTCTTTTCTTTTTTCTAGGGTAATAAATTCTAAGTTCTAAAATTCAAGCGAAGAGACTTATTTTTTTCCAACTTTCGCCCATTGCGGAAAATTCCCCACTGCTGCCTCCCGTAGGAGTCTGGGCCGTGTCTCAGTCCCAGTGTGGCTGATCATCCTCTTGGACCAGCTACTGATCATCGCCTTGGTAAGCTATTACCTCACCAACTAGCTAATCAGACCATCCCCATTGTCCATTGAGCCTGCTCTGAATAATCCCCCTTTTGCCGGATTATTACCAATATAATCATAAAAGGCTAATTTTTCGGGAATTTTAGACCAAGCTTCTGATAAACTAAGATTTTCGGCCCTCAAAAATTGAAAATACTAATTTGTTAAGAATCAATCGAATTGAAGTCATAGTGTCATCGTTATGTCAGTGCTCATTGAAGGCTAGCGGCGACACACCAGCCATGTAAAATATCCCACACGGTTTCTAAAAGCACAAATGTGTGTGATAGGAGGGAGTAGGTCCCATAAGATGACCATCGTGAATCACCATGCTTGCGCAAGCGCGAGAAAAGGTGGAGGTACTGGTTCAACCGTGTGCGATGCAAGTGCGCTGTAAAATCATCACGACCGCACAAGCACGAGCAAAGGGTGGATGTACTGGCTTAACCGTGTGCGATGTAAAACCACGCAAGCTAAAGGTGGGTAAGTTTATTTGGAAATTAGGACGAACCTTGTGCGATAGACCAGGTAGCTAGAAATATAAAAACAAACTACCCGCCTTGAGCATTGCAAAAATCGGCGGTTCCGTGCCACTTTTCCTTATTATCATACACGCATATTGTTATTGGACTGTGCACGATCTTGGGCACTCCGGCACTCCCGCCCCGCATCAATTTCTTTACCCAATTTTTAGTAGCTGTCGTACTTCAACCGTCGCCCACACTCCTCCAACACCTACCTTATAGTAAAATTGAAGTAGCCGAGGCATTTGAATTGTCGCCCTCCCTTGTCCACCACCATCTCCACCCACCATTACTAAAAATTTCAGTAGCCGCAGCGTATCCTCAAACACCCGCCCCTCCCCCTCGAACCCTAGCTCGAGGCCGCCGCCGGTGCCGCCACCAACCACCGCCGGACTACCCATTCCTCCTAGCTTAGATACTAAAGTTCAGGTCACCCGGTGATCCCCATACATTTGCCCCACTCCCGTGAGTTTTTAGATGAGGCCCGCGGTGTTCCTCCCCGCCAGATCCACATCCCCTGCTCCAGAATATCGCAGCCCAAGCTCGACCATGTATCCCGGGGAGCCCGACGAGCGTTCGGCCAAGAAGAGGTTTATCATGGCCTCTCCGGCGGACGTTGGCGAGGTGGCCACCATTCGCCCCGACCTGTCGATCCTGGAGCAACACGTCGCCGCGGATGCCAGCGAAGACATTGACTACATTGCCATGCCGAAGGCTTCATGTCAGCGGGCTAGGGTATTACTGCATCTCGGGAAATCTGGCTACGACATCAAGCTCCTCCACAATGACGGCTTCACTCAAGCCATGTCACAGGTTAAGTGGTCCATCCCCAACCCCTTTGGTTCAACCGCCGTCGATCTCTTGTACGGCCCTGCCGCTGATCTCCTCTGTCAAGCGGTTAAGGATTTGCGAGCTTTATACGCCATCAAGCCTATTTTGTCATTTCTGAAGGACACGTTCTACGGCGGCGACTTGGATCCTCAATTTCCAAGTCAGATCTCATCGACCACGACCACGACCACGAGGAGGGCACCCATGAAGGTTCTTCCAAGGGGAAACAACCCATCTGTGACATCAGAGAGCGCACCATGGGTCTGTGCTCTTCCAACTGGAAGGGTCCCGTCCATGAAATGTGAGGCAACATTCTATCAGCTTTAACTGTGCCGTGTTTAATTATTTTAGTTATGCAAAAATGTATTGTTCAATAGGGCTATGTGATGTTTAAGTATGAATTGTCCACTCCAGTTTCACAAATGGCTATATTTTGCTGTTTATAGTGAGTAGATGCCTTGTTTATCTGTATTTGGTTGTTAGGTTGGTTGGAGTGAGCATTTTTCTAGTTATCGAGTAGATGCCTTGTTTATATGTATTTGGTTCTTAGTTTGGTTGCAATGAGCATTTGTCTAGTTATCAAGCAGATGCCTTGTTTATCGGTATTTGGTTGTTAGGTTGCTTTTTTAGCATTTGTCTAGTTATCAAGAAGACACCTTGTTTATCTATATTTGGTTGTTAGGTTGTTTTTTTAGTCCAGTTATCAAGCACATGCCTTGTTTATCTTTATCTGCTTGTTAGGTTGGTTGCAGTGAGCATTTGTCTAGTTTTCAAACATATGCCCTATTTATCTGTATTTGCTTGTTAGGTTAGTTGCAGTGAGACTCTGTCCAGTTTTCAATGGCTATATTTGGTTGTTATACTGGTCATTTATGCCTTGTTTATTTCAGTCATTCACAATGTGTTGTTCATTATGAGCAAGTCAGAACTGTGCCGCTCGACTACATCAATACCAGTTTGAACGGCTGTATTTGGTTCCAGTTATTCCTGGTGTAGTTAACACATGCTCTTTATTTCAGTTTTACACATTTATCCAGCGTGATGTTTAAGCATTACCTACGATCTATTCATTTTCAACAATACCAGTTTGAATTGCAATATTTGATGGCTGTTAAGCCTGCTGTCGGTAACATTGCCTTCCATTTTATATCTGCTTTAACAGCATGCTGAAACCAACACATTGCTATCATTTGGAGATGATGTTGTTTACCTTTGCTATATTTGTTTGATGTTAAGGTTGTTGTACTTATCACGCCTTTCTACTACTTATGCAGGACAACAACGGTAGTGGCCACCAATTTCCGCCGAGGTTAGCTTCATCCCTCGGCTTGTACTCCCCCTGTCATTCCATAATGTAGTGCATATAGATCCAGGCCTGGACACTTATTAGCTTCTAATATTGACTTGTTGCTTGTAGGTACATATGCCCTTGGCAAGGATCCATGCATCGACCCTTTTTGCATATGGGGCAATGAGATATTCATGAACAAGCATCAAGTGAGGAAACTAATTAGGATTATTAGAAAAAACATACGAATGGTGGCAAGCAAATTATTTGTTTATGCTCTATCCAACACAAAAGTGAGCTGTAGGATGGTAACTGCAAACTCTGCAACCTTCTCTTTTTACTTCCCATAATGAGTTGTTAAACAACAATGTATGAATCTTTTTCCTTCCCAGTGGTTCCCGAAGCAGTTCACTCAAGATTACCTCGCAAAGTACATGACTGGTGGACACGCAAGGAAGGTTAAAGTATTTCATCCAGACTACAATGAGCATCAAGAAGTCGTAATGAAGACAGTGAAGGATGGATGGGCAGCCATCACAAGGGGTTGGCCTAGAGTCGTGCGCACATTATGCATGGAGGAGGGCACAATATGGGCATTCTGCTTCACCTTCTCCAGCAACCAGAATGTCTTTCGCCTCTCTCTTTACAGTCTTTAGTACAACTATGGTTCATCATTCTTTACTTGTGCTTCTGTAGTTCTTCAGTATATGTACCCGCGCATCGAATTATGCATTCGTGGTTGAACCTGTATTTGTAATAAACATGGTTGGATATGAAATAAGTGATTGCCTACTTTCAAATTCAGAACATGTGATTTTTAAATTAGGGATTAATTACTGATTAATTAGGGATTACACTGCACACGGTTTGCGAAAGCGAAATGTGTGCGTTCGATGTGGAGATCAGAAACGTTTATAGGATTCACTACGTGTGTGATCAATCTCCACTGCACACACGACATCCTCATAAAAACTATGTGTGATGGACAACCTCTGCCACATAGTTTCTTCTATGCACCGTGTGTGATGCATTCAACAACGCAAACGATAAAATTGTTAATATCGTGTGCAATGGCAACACTATCACAAACGATTTAACGGGAAAAATTGTGTGTGATTTACCTGTGAACGGAAATGTTTTCCTTGGAGCGACTATGTGGGATGTACATACAAACGGAAATGTTTAGCGGGGACTGACTATGTGGGATGTACTTGCGACCGGAAACAATTTTACCTGTATAATTTTTTTTAGCTCTATTGTACGTTTTTCCCTATTTGAGCGCTCGCCGATCGCACACGACCTCATTTTGCCGAGCGTGTGTGTGCCAGAAGGGCATATCCCTGACGATTTCTGGGTCGTGTGGGAAGGACCCCCCTATCGTCGTCACTCACTAGGCGATGGTTCCAAATGCCGTCGCTGAAAGGGGTTTAAAACCGTTTGTATAGCATCGACGCATACTAGTGACATAACAATATGAATGTGCTATGTAGGTTGCGAAATGCATCGATATCGGTCTTCTAGTGATCATACTGCTGGTGGCTCTTTCCCAGGTAGTACATGCATCGTCAATCCTATATAGCTGTTGCTCATGTACTCATTTTGTTCTAGGAAAGTGGGAGGGCGGGGGTCCTTGATTTTCTTTTGCTAATTCACATCCCCTTTCAGGAATCAGGCTAGACTAGAGTTCAGAGATTGATAAAATTGAATTCTCACATATGATGGCTAAATTTAGGATTCAGAAATAAATTTATGCACAGTACATGTTTTCTCCTTGTGCACAAGAGTTCTGACATAATTTTCTGAAATCCTGATATAGCTTTGGTTTATGTCACAGCAGTAAACTTGAGATTAAGTCAGCCTATCAAGTGTCAACAAACACTTCAACATTCGTTGCACACATTCTTGCATAATTTCGCAAAATTTGTGGTAAATTGCAAAGACAATTTCTCACTCTGGCTAGCTCTGTTTTCAGTTTAGGGCTTTAATTGGAAATGGAGCCTTTTATTTCCAGTTTAAAGTTTTAATTGCAAGGATGGGAGGTGGATGCCCGCATGGATCTGGCGTCTCCGACCTCGGCATCCACAAGGAGGAGCGGCGACAACCCCGAACCCGTCCGCTGGTGCTACTGATCCTGCTTGGATGGACATGCTGCCTCTTCCACGTCGGCTACATGACAGCAATGGTGAACTCTCTGCTCCCTACATCTTACAGTAGTTGGCCTAAGATTATAGTTGCGCTGGAAAGGATCTTATTCAGTTCGATTTGTAAGATATAACACCCGTGTAAATCAGTGGATCATGGGTGATATGATATTCTAACTAATTCCTTAAGTTTGTTTCTTTAAACATATGTGTAAGTAAAATCCTGGTTCATTGCATTTTAACAATGCAAGCTATACCATGAGTCATTCAACAATTACATGATATTGTGACTTTATGGATATTATGGTGCGATCTGCAACTCACTAAGCAAAGATAGTACCATATTACATGATTACTATACAAATGCTATAATCCTGGAGAGAACCTAGCTCCATTTTCTGTTATATAAGATGAACAAATGTGATGTATATAGTGTGAGCTCACTAGTAATCCTAGAGAGAACCTAGCTCCATTTATGCAAATGTATGTTTACACATTATATGGTTTCTTTAGCTATGCGATGCAACAAACTTATTTTTAGACTTCTATTTGATGTAAATTTTGTTCTGATTTCTCAGTTTTGGCGCCTCTTGTTGATGTAGGTGCACATGAGTGTTGTTGAGGACATGGTCTTGTTTTTGGCACGCCCAGTTATTGGGTGATGCTTGCCCGCATGGTTACTGCAGCTCTAGTTCAGGTGGGCACTCTAGCTCTTCCTCCTCACGCCCTACATGAAGGTACACCCTTCCATTAGTACCTACTTGGACACACAAAATATGAGTAGATATAATTGACTTCTGGTTATATTATGTTGTCAGCTTCATCTCTTTTGATCTTTAGAATATTGCCTTCATACTATCTAATTTCTGTAGTTATTGAAGTTAAAATACACGATGCTCGTGACTAACCAGAAAAGTTCTTTGAGTTCCATACATTGAGTAAAACATTTCAATATGTCATAGAGTTAGCTATATATATATATTTGTGATACCATTTCTGTACTGTGATAGTTTCTCATATTTTTGTATTATACTTGTATACATTAGTCCTATTTGAAGTCATCAACTGAGACGTTGTAAACATTCCTTCCATGTGCTTCTTCCTTTTTTATGCTTTCCTACTAGATCATTTGCTTGAACTGAGATGGTTGATGTATTTGTAATTATAATTATGCTTCTATGTGATTGTTGCAGCATGACTTTCATGCCCAACCAAATAAACATTTGTGCCTTGATCAAGCTCTAAAAGTGTGGCATTACCTCTCTCTTTTACAGGAGCTCCGGGCTGAAGAAATTTGAAGAAGCTTGAAGCTCGACAAAGTAAATAGTAGCTAGTTATAATGTAGTGCTAGTTATGTTGTATATTGGCCAGCATATCTGGTTGTATGAACACTATGTAAATACTGCAATTTCTTATGTTTTACAGTAGTCAACATATTTGGTGCTAATTTTGGCTATCATTACAACAATTTCGATTGTTCTATTGCCATTTGAAATATTTTTCATTTGTTTATTGTGAAACTGTGAGAAATAGAAAGATGACCAGTGGAACAAACTTATTGAAAAGGCCAAGGCCCAACAAGTAGATGGACTATAAAAAGGCTGAGGCCCAAAATAGAAATGAATTATAAAAGGGTTGAGGGCATAAAAATGGATTATAAAAGTAAATGGTCTAGAAAATAAAAAGGCCGAATTATTGGGCTTGACTCATGTAGCTGAAAAAAATAACAGGGACAAAATACATTAAAATGGGCTAAATTACTGGGCTCGGCCCATATAAACGGTCAAATTGGACCGGGCTGATTCTAATCAACGACCTTTTCATTTGGTCACAATTTTGCCACGTGAGCTTGCCACGTCGGATCCGACGTGGCCTAGGCTGACAACCAGCGACCAAAGCAATTGGTCGTAGGATCAACGACCTTTTGTTTTGGTCGTTGCCTTCAACGATGTTATCACAAAGAAGATCGTTTATTATCACTAAAGACGGTCAGCTTTTGACCACCTATTTTTGGTCACAAAAGGTCACAAATGAAAAACAATGACCATTCAACAACCAATAGTGATGGTCGCAAGTTGACATATTTCTTGTAGTGGGTTAGGTGTCGCTTGGGAGCCTCCGACATGATGTGGAGTTGAACCAAGAAGTTTTTAAGGGCAAGGAGATCACCTACTTCGTGAAGTTCTACCCAAGTGAGGCAAGTCCTTCGTGAGCGACAAGGTTGCATCTTCGTGGACCCTTCGTGGGTGCATCCCTCCATGGACTCGCGCAACCATTACCCTTTATGGGTTGAAGTCTCCATCAACGTTGACGTATGATAGTACCACCTATCGGAACCACGCCAAAAATTCTCCGCGTCTCCATTGCATTTGCACACTCCAATTCCAACCCTTCACATTCTTGCACTTGCATGCTTTACTCTTTCCGGTTCTCATACTCTTGCCATGCTTGCGTAAAATGTATTGTGTGCCCATTAACATGTGCTAAACTTAACCTTAACTTGAAAAAACTAAAAACTGCCACTTTTACTTGATAAGGGTCTAATCACCCCCTCTAGACCCCTCTTATCGATCCTTTCAATTGGTATCAGAGCATTGGTCTCCATTCTTTCATTTAATCACCATTGGAGGAAGATGGACGGGTCTATGTTCAGGAGTATTAGACATAGAGTGCCTATTCTTGATGGAGAGTTTTATGGTTCTTGGAAAAATGATATGCTTGAGATCTTCAATCAATATGATTTGAGAAAGTATATTCTTAGACCTTATGTGCCCCACATTGATCCTTTTCATCCTACGCCCGATGTGTATCTTGACATGGTTCGCAATATTAGGACTGTTAATCTTATCATAAACTTGCACATTGTCATGATCGAAATTCTTCTGAATCACTTGAACTAGGTGATGATCATATGCATCATGATGATATTGAGCATGGCTATTATGATGAAGTCGGAGAAAGTGACATTGAATATGAGAAGACTATGAGGAATCTTTGTCTCATGGAAAATCTTCACAATTACATATCTGGAGGAAAGGAATGATTTCTTTATAGTGGATGTACCGATCACATGACCGGAGATAAAGACATGTTCCGAGAGCTTGGCAAAGATGATGGTCTATGCAAGTATGTAACTTTTGGAGATAACTCCAAGGGAAAGGTCTTGGCCTTTGTAAGGTCACCATATCTAATGATAGCTCTATTCAAAATGTTATGGTCGTTGAATCTCTTGGTTACGATCTTCTTTCCATATCTAGACTACCCGACTTCAGTTTCATTGTTCTATTTATCAAAGTACATTGCCAAGTGTTTTGTCAAGATAATCATAATATGGTCTTTGCCGGCATCCGTAGAGGTGATCTATACATTGTTGATTTCACTAATAAAGCCCAACCTCGTACTTGTTTAATTGCCGGCATTTTCGAAAGGTTGGTTATGTCATAGAACGTTAGGTCATGTTGGTATGAGAAATCTTGATAAACTTATTAAAGGAAATCATATCCTTGGTGTTAAAGATGTTATATTTGACAAGGATAGACTTTGTGGTGCTTTCCAAGCAAGAAAACAAGTTGGAGGAAGTCATCCCTTGGAGAACATCATGACCACGAGAATACCACTTGAGATTATACGAGCCTTGGTGGTAACTCTTTCGATTTGGTCATTGTTGATGATTTTTCCCGATTTATGTGGGTGTTCTTTCTTGATGACAAATCACATGCCCAAAAGATCTTCAAGAACTTCTCTAGGAAGGCCCAAAATCAATTTGAAGTGAAGATCAAGAAGGTTTAGAGTGATAATGGAATGGAGTTCAAGAATGCCAATATGGATACCTTTCTTGACGAAGAAGGCATTTCACATGAGTTATCGGCTATGTACACACCTCAACAAAATGGAGTTGTTGAGAGGAAGAACCAGACTCTTATTGATATGGCAAGAACGATGCTTGATTAATACAAGACGCTAAGACACTTTTGGACGAAAGTTGTTGAGATAGCTTGTCATGCTACAAATCGACTTTATCTTCATAAGCTTCTTGAAAAAACGGCACACGAGCTACTCACCGGTAACAAACCTCAAGTTGGATACTTTCGAGTATTTGGCTCAAAGTGCTACATTCTTGATAAGCATCATCGTTCAAAATTTTCACCTAAATCTCATGAAGGTTTTCTACTCGGCTATGGATCAAACTCTCACACTTACCGTGTCTACAACAATTTCACCCGAAAGGTTGAAGAGGCGGTAGATGTGAAGCTTGATGAATCTAATGGCTCGCAAGTAGAGAAATTGACAATTGATGTAGGATACATATACCCCTCAGAAGCAATTCAAGATCAATCTATCGGGATGATCCGTCCAACGGAGGTGAAGGAGAGCACTTCGTCTATTCAATTGGAAGCCTCAACTTCACATCAAGGTGAACCACAATTTGACATGGAGGCATCCACAAGTGGGACACGTCAAGACGAAGGGACTAAGGAAGTTGAAAGGATCGAGAAGTGGGGTCTAGGGGGGGGGGGTGATTAGACCCTTAACAAGTAAAAGTGGCAGTTTTTTGTTTGTTCAAGTTAAGGTTGAGTTTAGCACATGTTAATGGGCACACAATACATTTTACACAAGCATGGCAAGAGTATGAGCAGCGGAAAGAGTAAAGCATGCAAGTGCAAGAGTGTAAAGGGATGGGATTGGATGTGCGAACACAATGGAGACACGAATAATTTTGGCGTGGATCCCATAGGTGGTGCTATCGTACGTCCACGTTGATGGAGACTTCTACCCACGAAGGGTAACGGCTGCATGAGTCCACGGAGGGCTCCACTCACGAATGGTCCATGAAGAAGCAACCTTGTCCATCCCACCATGGCCATCTCCCACGAAGGACTTGCCTCACTCGGGTAGATCTTCACGAAGTAGGCAATCTCCTTGCCCTTACAAACTTCTTGGTTCAACTCCACATCATGTCGGAGGCTCCCTAGCGACACCTAACCAATCTAGGAAACACCACTCTCGAAAAGGTAATAGACGACGTGTTCATGGTGAACTCATTTCTCTTACTCTTGCCTACCTATGTTATGGAGGTCGTTGACAGAAACAAACATGTTTTTTATTTGTCTGCTAGTGCACACAGAGAGAAATAGTCCATGCAGAACCGAAGAGAATGTTGTCTCTAGTGTAAAGTTCGAGGAACTTCACCGAAAAATATCTGTGTTGAAGAGAAGAACGAGCTATATTTGTTGAAGTCATGATGACAATAAGATTGATGTGAAGGAATTAACCCCTCGAAAGTTTACTGCTGAAGCGAAGCTTTTGGTTCGGTATTATCGTCTGACAAAATTGACTGCAACGAATGGAAGTCGAAGACAAGGTGAAGACATAGTATTCATTTCGTTCTCCTTCTTTCATTTACTTGAGTCATAGGACTCTGTACTATTAAGAGGGGTATAGGCTCTCGAAGCTTAGATCCGCTGTGATGGTTATCCCAAAACCTATGAAAGATGGGAGATAAATATCTTTATGATCTGAATGATTACATGACATCAGTAGACGTTGTTCTTCAAGGTGTAGGAGATATCTTTCGGATTGAGGAGTTAGCTTTACTTGCTCCGCAAGTATTGTTACTGTTGTGCTCAAAATCCGATCATTGGACTCATGTCGTTCGACCATTGGCTTCTCCACACGTCCAATTTGGCCTTTTCCCTTCAGGGAAGGCTGCGGCTATAAATAGCCACCCTGCTCCAACATTGTTTGTTGGCTGCTCTACTCGAGATATCTGAGAAGATTGATTTGAGCAACCTCTCTTCGAGTGATTTGAGATTAAGATCCATCTTGAGAAAAATCAAGAGCCCAAACTTAGACAGGGGTTTAGCATCACAGTAATTCCGTGTTAGAGTTCTTGTACCTATTACTCTTGAGAGCCGCGCACTCTCTAGACGGATATGTTTCGTCTTGAGTATTGAAGAGTTGTTGTCTTCACTAAGCTAGATCTTCAGCAACCAAGAGTGATTGTGGTTCGCGTAGATCGACCAAAGGTTTGGAGATCGCCGACAAGGATCTACCGCGAGTGAAATCAACCAGAGTCTGGTCAGATCTGTGTTGAAGGAGAATAGGGTGAAGAGAATTTATCTTTTGTGTTAAGTCACAGCCCCTCCAACCAAACATAGGGCTTTGACAGAAGGGTGAACTGGCCTACCAAATTCAATTGTCGCCTTCAAGCACCACTGGTTCAATCTACTTCACTGGATTACTTTCGGTAGTTTCCTTTCATGCTCTGTGATGATAGTTTACCTAATCTTTATATGCTTCTTGCAAATCCTTCAGTCATATTTTTCCGACTGTACTAACTATGTTGTCTGTCATTTGGTCAGTATCTTTCACTTCACTCGATTGGTGTGTGGGAACCCCGACTTAGAAGTCGAGATCACCGAATGCACGTGTACAGTGATCCCAGAGATCAATGCTCACTGAACACACAGAAGCTGAATAACAAGAGTCTTACATCCATACAAATAGTCTTACACGAATTATGGCCATTATGGCCAAGTTTTACATAGATAGAGCCTCACGGGCTGAATAGCAAATAACTCAAATAGCGGAAGTCTTCGATGGTAGGTAGAACCCATGCCATCTGCCTTAACCCTACAGGCATTCTGACTGGGATAGCGTCCTAGTTTGCATGTTTGTCTCCAAAGAACTCTTCCTCATATTCCTGTTCTTCCATGCCTGGCCAATTAAATAACCAGTGGCAAGCCAATGAGTACTTTGAATGTACTCGCAAGCAACCCATGATGTGGTAATAATGCAATGGAACATTAATGAACAATCTAGCAAGGGCTAGAATGAATATTCTACCATCAAGTTTATGCATCAGTAAACTCGCGTAACCTCGAAGACAGGTTACCGATATCAACATGAATATGATTCAACTCATCGAGTCAAGTCACCACCTTGACTCATCACACACATACTATCACCGATGAAGTAAAATTTTGGACATAGTTTAAGTAGCACCACCCAACTGTCCATGACCGTGGACACGGCTATTCAAATAGTTTTACACTCTGCAGAGGTTGCGCACTTTACCCACAATATCCGGGGAACTTCCGTGTCATCCACGACCCGCGGTACCTCAAGTACCCGGGGTAAGCACCCGGTCATTACCTTTCCTTAGACGACACTAACATAGAGTCCACTCGTTGGTACACGGCCCTCGGGTACAAACAATAGATCACGGGACTTGCCCTAATTTCAATGTCATGCGTACCCGAAGGGACCAATGGTGTGTCCGGTGCCCTGTGAAAACAGTCATGGTCGTCTATCCAAGCACGACCCCGTCCCGGGAAAGACCTCAAGTCTTCCCGTCACTAGTAATGCGGGCACCATGCTAGTATCGACCTAAGTAATCAATAAAGCCCCGTCCCATAAGGGGTAGTGTGGTTGCACATGTTTGGTTGGGACGGTAGTCACACATAAATCTAATCCATTATTTCACCCATGCACAAGATTTTACCGGCACATCACTTCTTTCTCAAGTGATGACCTAATTCAACATCACCCTCGGGCATTAGGGGCACCCGATGGGTTCATGCAAAGATTTTAACCACGAAGGTTCAAATCACACATGCATCATTTAAGCATCAAGACTAACTATTTGCAGGTCATCTAGCACATAGCAAGATCAAGTTCGAGCATGCATCATGTGGTGGTTCATCTAGGTCACCATCGTGAATCTATCATCATGCATCGGAAACAAACGGGTTCCGAGAACAAGTGTATCATGGTCAAAGGGCTGCTTGCCTGGATTGGCTTGGTCTTCAAAGTCTTCAAATCCTTCTCCTTCTCCTTCTTCAGCAACTTCGTCAAATGCGGTATCTATACGTCGCATAATAACAACAGAAAAATAAGACCACAAATAAAACAAAAAAATCAAAGTGCTCAGAAAAATGTCAACTCATTTTTATAAAATACTAGAGGAATTTCTAAGATGGGAAAAATATTTTGTTGGAGTTTTGAAGCAACAGAATGGATTCTATTGATTTTAGAACATGAGTTTTACTGCTCAAATTTGAATTTAAATTTGAACAGAACAGAAAAGTTTCATAGGTGTGAGTGAAAGTGGTACCATTAAATAGGTTGGAATATTACAAGAATTTAGGAGTTGGAATTATTTTATTTGGACCATTATTCTTTTCTGTAAAAATGTTTAAAACAATTACAGAAAAGAAAAAGGAAAAGTGCCCTGTGCAACTGGGCCAGAGAAGGCCACAGTGCATGGCCCAGGGCGGACCAGCCCAGCCGCACGGGTGCCTGCGCGCGCACGTCAGGTTTTTAAACCTGACGGGCGGGGCCCGGCGGTCAGTGGCTGAGAGGAGGGGGAGAGAGATGTGGGGATGACAAGCGGGGCCCGCCCGTCATCTCCAACCTCACGGCCACGGCGACGGCGAGCTCACCGGCGAGGTTTCCGGCCACGGCGACGGCAACGGAGGGCAGGGATGGGTCCAGCGTAGAGTGGCGGATGCAGTGGAGGTGGTGCGGCACGCCGGGGAGGTCGGGTTCGCCGGCGGCGAGGTGGGACGGCGGAGGGTCGTCGGGAGGTCGTTGCTCTGGTCGTTTCCGACTACAACAGGAGGGGGAAACAGAGGGGAAATGGTCAGTGTTGCACTGCGGTTCTAGATCGGGCAAAAGGAAGGGCAGAGGAGGCCCGTACTGCGAGATCACCGGCGGCCCGACGCGGCGGAGCTCCGGTCGATCCCGAGCACTGGGACTTCCTGGGGTTGAACTGATGGTGCTGGGGGACTCACGGAGGTGTGGTGGAGCTGCTGATGCTGTTGGAGAGGCCCGGGGGGGTCCTATTTATAGGGGGACGGCGGAGCCCCGTGGTCCAGTGCGCCGTCGAGCTCCGGCTCGACGCTACAGCGCACGGGGGGCGATGGGAATGAGTCCATGGTGTTGCTGGACGAGCTCTACGTCCAGTTGAGGTGAGAGGAGGAGCGGGGGAGCTTCTAGACCGTGCGCGCGTGCGAGGCCGAAGAGTGGACGCTCCGGGCGGCCAGCGCGCGTGCGACGACGGCCACTGGAGGGCGCAGGAGGAGGGGGGACAGCGCCGGGGTGGTCGCGGACGTCGAGGAGCATCGACTGGCGCGAGGGAGAGGCCCGAGGCTGGCGGGGGACGGCGATTGGCTGGAGCTACAGTGCGGTGGCGCACTGTAGCGTGCTCCAGAGCGCCCGAATGGCTGGCACCTTCGTGCCCTTGCCGCTCTGGTCAAGTCCAACGTGCCCAAGAGTGTCTAGAAGGTCAAGGGAGGAGTAAAGAAATGGCCTGAGGCCTTGGATGCCCTGGAGATGCTGAGAGAGAGGGAGGATGCTGGTGACTTGGTGAAAATTTGCTGTCCAGCAGGGTAAACTAGGGTTCTTACCCCTCAATCATGGAGCTGGGGTGCTGGGGAAGTTACTGGGGGTAGCCAGTAACTGAATGAACATGTGGTAAAAAGTTGAGGCCAAGGAGAAGAGTAAAAGTGATCAAGATGAGGGTTTTAGTAATTCTGCAGAAGGTGTTTGATCAGTGTTTGGTCCAGTAAATGACCTCCACTTGACATGGCACTTAACAGGATTGAATAACATGTGAAAATAGGGTGCTTCACCAAATTTGGGCTCATTTGAAGAAACTAGCCAATGTAACTTTGGTGAACCCTAGAAATCAACAGAAATAGCTTCATCTTGATTGAGTCAAGCTAATCATCTCCCCTTGATGCACTACTTGGTGTAGCATCATCATTTGGGGTTATGATCATGCCCACAAAGTTTGAAGCTCCAGATAAAAAGTTGGTAATGTAAAGTTGTTCAAATTTGCATTTGAACAGAAAGGGTTTTAGGGTGATCTGATCAAGTTGCTCTATTCCAAATCTTGTGCCATTTGGTCTAGATGCCTTATTAGGCCATTCTAGAATGTGCACCAAGTTTGAGAGCATTTGGACAAGTTTGGCAATGTAAAGTTGCTCAAACTTCAAATATGGACAGAATGGTTATGAAGGGGTTTGAGGATGATTTCTTGCTTCCCAAGGCATGGGACTTGGCAAGATCATCAAATATGTCATATATGACATGATAGAATTTCTCTAGAATTTTTGGAGAATATTTCCTTTGTAAATATTTCAAAAGCTTGAAATATCCAGAAAGGGTTTTAGAGGGTTTAGCCCATTATTTTGAACATGACCAAGTGCTGAAACTCTTATATATGGACAATATATGTCCTCTGAGTCTCCCTGAATTTTGGCAAATATTTTTGAAATAATTAAATAATTTTCCCCTATTAAAGACCATTTCTGGCCTTAAGAAAAAGCTTCTATATAAAATAGGAAAATAACTTTTAAAATTATACCTTTGTGGTTTCTGGGAGTCCTATGACCACCAGGTCTCAAATAAACCTTTTGAAATAATTTTCTCACCCTAAATCAAGTACTTGCAGTGCAAATCTCAATTCAGGGTTTTTTGGAAAACTAAATTTATAAAATACTTTTTGGCCAAGTTAATTTTGTAAGAAAATACTATACTGTTATATAACACTTGGCATGATCATTGGGCAGAAGTTTTGGGTATGGAGATGAATTCTACAAGAGGTCATAGTTGACTTTAATGAGCACATGAAAAGCATATGAAGAAAAACTCAAATCCAAATAAAAGCCAAATGATGCTAAAAATGTTTGCTGGTCCAAATTTTCATGCTTCAAAGGTACAAATAACATGTTACAAAATGCAGGGTGTGACAGACCTACCCCCCTTACAAGAATCTCGTCCCCGAGATTCCTA
Organism: Secale cereale; assembly: GCA_902687465.1. Taxonomy (NCBI): domain Eukaryota; kingdom Viridiplantae; phylum Streptophyta; class Magnoliopsida; order Poales; family Poaceae; genus Secale; species Secale cereale. The sequence goes on from LR738711.1 coordinate 303,495,320, forward strand.
AACTAGGGCTTAAAAGAGATCGGGAAACTCGGATCTAAGGTAGTCTTCTCGTTCCCAGGTTGCTTCAGCTTCGGTGTGGTTGCTCCACTGGACCTTGAAATACTTGATGGTACGGCTTCGCGTACGTATTTCTGCTTCGTCCATAATGCGAATGGGCTTCTCGCGGTAGGTCAAATCAGGCTGCAGATCAATGGCTTGGTGATCAACATCCTTGTAGAGATTAGGCTTGTCTGGAACTTGGAGAAATTTCCGGAGTTGTGAAACATGGAATACATTGTGCACATTGGATAGCTCAGGTGGTAGCTCCAACTGGTAAGCCACTTCTCCTCGTCGTGCAGTGATCTCAAAGGGTCCGATGAACCTTGGTGCGAGCTTCCCCTTGACGTGGAAACGCTTGGTTCCCTTCAGAGGAGTTACCCGCAGGTACACATGGTCCCCGACATGGAAACTTATGTTCCGACGGTGAGTGTCAGCATAGCTCTTCTGCCTTGACTTGGCTGCCTTCAATCGCTCTCTGACTAGTTGGACTTGCTCTTCTGCTGCGCGGAGATTATCCGGTCCAAAGACTAGTCCTTCTCCAGTCTCTGACCAGTTGAGGGGTGTGCAGCATCTGCGTCCGTACAACACCTCAAATGGTGCCATCTAAAGGCTCGACTGGTAACTGTTGTTATAGGAGAACTCGGCAAAAGGGAGACAATCTTCCCACTTGGTTCCATATGCCAAGACACAGGCTCGGAGCATATCTTCGAGAATCTGATTGACTCGCTCTGTCTGACCTCCGGTCTGTGGGTGAAAAGCCGTGCTGAAAGACAACTTGGTTCCCAAGGCTTCTTGGAACTTCTTCCAGAACCTTGAGGTGAACTGGGTTCCTCGATCTGACACAATCTCCTTGGGAACGCCGTGAAGACTTATGATTCGGTCGATGTAGAGAGCTGCCAGCCGGTTGCCATCATAAGTGGTCTTGACAGGAATGAAATGGGCCACCTTGGTCAAATGATCGACTATGACCCAGATGGAGTCATGTCCTCTATTCGACCTTGGTAATCCAGTGATGAAGTCCATTCCGACTTTATCCCACTTCCACTCAGGAACTTTGAGTGGTTGAAGCAATCCAGCAGGTCGCTGATATTCAGCCTTGACCCTTTGGCACACATCACACTTTGCAACATAGGTTGCAATTTCTCTCTTCATCCCGTGCCACCAGAATCGTGTCTTCAAGTCTTGGTACATCTTGGTTCCTCCGGGGTGGATGGAATACAGAGTGTCGTGGGCTTCTTGCAGAATCAGGTTCTTCAGTTCTGTGTTGTTTGGTACACAGATGCGGCCTTTGTACCAAACAATCCCGTGCTCGTCTTCGGAGTATCCTGGGGCCTTGCCCAGCTTCATCTTCCTCTTGATGCCTTCAATGCTTGCGTGTCCATCTTGTGCCTTCTTGACTTCGTCCATCAGGGTCGGTCTGACTTCGAAATGATCCAGAAATCCAGGGGTGACCAATTCCAAACTGAATTGTTCGATCTCCTTAAACAAGGCTGGCTGCCTTTCTTGAATAACGGCATTCAAAGAGCAAGCCTTCCTGCTTAAGGCATCGACCACCACGTTAGCCTTCCCGGGGTGATATTGAACACTGAGGTCATAGTCTTTGATGAGTTCCAACCATCTCCGCTGCCTCATGTTCAATTCCTTTTGGGTGAAAATGTACTTCAGACTTTTGTGGTCTGTGTAGATCTCACACCGTTTCCCTAGGAGGTAATGCCGCCATGTCTTCAAGGCATGAACTACTACCGCTAGCTCAAGATCGTGAGTAGCGTAGTTCTCCTCATGGGGTCGTAGCTGCCTGGAGAGGTATGCTATGACGCGGCCTTCTTGCATCAGAACGCTTCCCAATCCGGTTCGAGAGGCATCACAATATATCACGAACTCCTTGTGAATATCAGGTGTTGCCAGAACTGGGGCGGTGGTCATTCTCTTCTTGAGCTCTTGGAAGCTTTCTTCGCATTTTGGCGTCCACTCGAACTTCTTGTCCTTCTTGAGGAGCTGAGTCATTGGCCGTGCAATGCTAGAGAATCCTTCCACGAACTTGCGGTAATAGCCCGCTAGTCCGAGGAAGCTTCTGACTTCCTTGACGGTCGTTGGAGATTGCCATTGGGTCACAGCTTCGATCTTCGCAGGATCAACAGATAATCCTTCTTCGGTCAAGACGTGACCTAAGAATCCAACCTTATGCAGCCAGAACTCACACTTGCTGAATTTGGCATATAGTTGGTGCTCACGAAGCTTGTCTAGGACCATCCTCAGATGCTGCTCGTGCTCTTCCTCCGACTTCGAGAACACAAGAATGCCATCAATGAAGACGACAACGAACTTGTCCAAATATTCTATGAAGACTTTATTCATGAGATACATGAAGTAAGCTGGGGCATTGGTTAACCCAAAGGACATGACCGTGCACTCGTACAGGCCATATCTGGTTACGAATGCCGTCTTCGGAATATCTTGGGGTCTGATCTTCAGCTGGTAGTACCCAGATCTGAGGTCGATCTTGGAGAATACCTTGGCTCCGCTGAGCTGATCAAACAGATCTTCGATCTTGGGAAGTGGATATTTGTTCTTGATTGTAACTTCATTGAGGGAACGATAGTCAATGCATAAACGGATGGTACCGTCCCTCTTTGCCACAAACAGAACGGGAGATCCCTAAGGGGAGGCACTTGGGCGGATAAATCCCTTCCTTAGTTGCTCTTCCAGCTGCTTCTTCAACTCAGCTAATTCTTCCGTCCCAATTCTATAAGGCTTCTTATAGATGGGTCCTGCTCCGGGCACGAGCTCGATGATGAACTCAATGTCATGGTCAGGGGGCATTCCCGGTAGTTCATCCGGAAAGACATCAGGATACTCACATAACACCGGTACTTGATCTAGCCCAACTTCAGACAGACAGTTGACTTTAGCGGCTTGAGCGGAAGAGGAGTTGGAAGCAAACTTGACTTCGACTCCCTGGTCATTGGTCACAGTGACTGTCCGATTGGCACAGTCTAACAAGCCTTGGTGCTTACTGAGCCAATCCATTCCTAAGATCACATCCAAGCCTTGCGATCTTAGGATGATGAGGTCTGCTAGGAAGTCTACACCGTTAATGGTAATACCGACTCCTTTACAACCTATCTTGGCTCTCATCTCGGCTCCGGGGGTTTGTACCACCATAGGGTTATTCAGGGGTGTAGGGGTCATGCCACTTTTTAATGCAAATCTTTGAGTGACAAATGAATGCGTTGCTCCAGAATCAAACAAGACAGTTGCAGGTGCTGAGTTGACAAGGAACGTACCCAGCACGACGTCTGGGTCTTCCTGGGCTTCTTCAGCAATGACGTGATTCACACGCCCCTTCCCATGGTTAGGTGGATTGCGAGGAGCTGGGTTCCTTGGTGGCATTCCGCGGCCTTGTCCCTGGTTCTGCGCATTGGGGCGCGGGGCATCAGGCTTCTTGTTGGGGCACACCCTTGAGATGTGTCCGGGCTGACCACATCCAAAGCAAGTGACTTGGTTTGGATTGATCTTGTTGCCACCACTGGTATTGGGGTTGAAAGCTGGCCTGGGGTTGGTATACTGCTGAGGCTGAGGATTGGCACGAGGTGCAGGAGCTCTTGGTTGCTGATAGGTTGGCTTGGCCGGGGCTGACTGCCACGGACGAGGCTTTTGGTTGCTGGAACTTCCCTTACTGACCAACTTGCGCTTGCGAGTGTCTTCCAAAACACGCCGCTTGTCTTCAAGCATAAGTGCCTTGTTCACCAGGTCAGGGAAGGATGGACAGTCGCACACGACAAGCGAGTATTGCAGAGTCTGATTGAGGCCTTCCGTGAAGCGCTCCCTTTTTGCAGCATCAGTGCTGACATCTTCAGGGGCATACCTTGACAGAACACTGAACTTATGCATGTACTCCTTGAGAGTGCCACTTCCTTGCTTCAGGGCTCGGAACTCACGCTTTTTGATAGCCATGATTCCGGAAGGAATGTGGGCCTTGCGGAATTCTGCCTTGAAGTTGACCCAAGTGATGTCTTGTTCAGCATGCATGACCTTGAATCCATCCCACCAAGCTCTAGCGGTCCCCCCGAGGCAGTGGGCTGCATAAGCCACCTTCCCGCGGTCTTCGGTGCATCCGACTAGTTCTAGTATTTCCTCAATGGATCGGACCCAGTCGTCTGCATCCAGGGGTTCAGCAGTCTCGATGAAAGTTGGCGGTGCATGCTTCTTGAACTCTGCCAACGTGGAACGTCCATTGCCATTCCCCGCCGGCTGGCGGTTGTTGGTGACAGCTTGAGCAATCAGCTGAAGAGCTGCAGTGTTGGCTTGGCGTTCCTCTCAGAAAGCTTGGAGAAGCTGAGCCATGTCCATGATCGGAGGAGGTGGTGGAGCTTGGTCGTTGGTTTGGTCGTGGCCTGCCTCTGGCTGAGCGGATGCTCCGGCTTCGGGCTGCTGGGTAGAGGTACCAGTACGAGTTACAACAGGCATCCTGTTGGAGCGGTATAAGGTCTCATGACTCGGAAGAGGGAAAGCAAGATAGATGGGTGCCTAGTAAGGGAGTGGGTGTGACACTAAATCAAATCATGCAAGGGCCGAAAGGCCAAAACTCATTCATTAAAATCCAAATGGGTGATGTAGTCGTTTACACATTCCCGAAGGAAGAATACGACATACATCCAGACACAACAAAAGCAAACACTAGATGGTTTCATATGAACCATACAAGGACTCGACTGCGCATAGAGGTTACACGACCTATCCTACCGTAGAGGTCACAACTGGCATATCCGAGTAGCGAATAATGCCTAAGCGGCGGAATGCTCGGTCGCGTATTCCGGCTCTTCTGGGTCTTCCTCCTTGTCTTCATCTGTCTGGGCCCCCTTGTCACTAGAGGGTGTGGGGGAGTGGAGGAGTTGGATACGACGGTGCTTCGTCGGTGGTGCAGGGAAAAGCTTGCGATATTCCCTCGCCGTCATCCGGCGTCGCCGAGGTGGTTCTTCATTCTTGTAAGATACATCCTCGGAGGGCCTTCCGCCTCGATATGCGATAGCGGACTGTCCTGAAGGTGCTCCTTCCTTCTTGATCCTATTTGTCTTCTCTTGAGCTCGACGAAGAAGTGCCTTGGTCTTGTGAAGTTCTTCTCGAAGCTTCATTGATTCCGAGGCCAAGTCTTGTGCCAAGCTGTCGGCACATAGACTGAAGTAGGTCTGGAACCGAAGCGAGAGTCCTTCCTTCAGTGGAGGGGCTAGTGCGCTGCTTTCTTCTTCACCTTCCTTCCGGTAAGGTAAGAAGCGAGTTGTCATCTTGGCTGCCATCTCCGGAAGAAGTCCGCTGAGACGGGTTAGTGCCTTGAGTGCAGCAGCCTCGACAGCGAGAGGTAGTGTTGCCATCTGGGGTCGCTCGAAGAACCAACTTGTGGGAGGATCGTTTGCCTTCACGATCACTTCCACATGGTACTCCACCTTAGTGTCGCTCACCCAATGCTCAAGGTAGGTGAGGATGGGCGCTCGGTGGAACTGACACTCCTGGAGGCTATCCTCGAGAAGTAAGGGAAACCCAGTGGTCAGGTGCTCTTCGGGTACAGCGGCCATCTACAAAGGTGGAATAGGAGGGGTTAATAAGCTGATGAAATCTCAGGTTTAGAAAAGAAGAGAGGTTCAGAAGGTTTTTGAAAAAGGGTCTCATCTAACTAACGCCCATGATAACTAAGGCTTCCTACAGTCAGGATGGCTCTGATGCCAGCTCTGTGGGAACCCCGACTTAGAAGTCGAGATCACCGAATGCACGTGTATAGTGATCCCAGAGATCAATGCTCACTGAACACACATAAGCTGAATAACAAGAGTCTTACATCCATACAAATAGTCTTACACGAATTATGGCCATTATGGCCAAGTCTTACATAGATAGAGCCTCACGGGCTGAATAGCAAATAACTCAAATAGCGGAAGTCTTCGATGGTAGGTAGAACCCATGCCATCTGCCTTAACCCTACAGGCATTCTGACTGGGATAGCGTCCTAGTTTGCATGTTTGTCTCCAAAGAACTCTTCCTCATATTCCTGTTCTTCCATGCCTGGCCAATTAAATAACCAGTGGCAAGCCAATGAGTACTTTGAATGTACTCGCAAGCAACCCATGATGTGGTAACAATGCAATGGAACATTAATGAAAAATCTAGCAAGGGCTAGAATGAATATTCTACCATCAAGTTTATGCATCAGTAAACTCGCGTAACCTCGAAGACAGGTTACCGATATCAACATGAATATGATTCAACTCATCGAGTCAAGTCACCACCTTGACTCATCACACACATACTATCACCGATGAAGTAAAATTTTGGACATAGTTTAAGTAGCACCACCCAACAGTCCATGACCGTGGACACGGCTATTCGAATAGTTTTACACTCTGCAGAGGTTGCGCACTTTACCCACAATATCCGGGGAACTTCCGTGTCATCCACGACCCGCGGTACCTCAAGTACCCGGGGTAAGCACCCGGTCATTACCTTTCCTTAGACGACACTAACATAGAGTCCACTCGTTGGTACACGGCCCTCGGGTACAAACAACAGATCACGGGACTTGCCCTAATTTCAATGTCACGCGTACCCGAAGGGACCAACGGTGTGTCCGGTGCCCTGTGAAAACAGTCATGGTCATCTATCCAAGCACGACCCCGTCTCGGGAAAGACCTCAAGTCTTCCCGTCACTAGTAATGCGGGCACCATGCTAGTATCGACCTAAGTAATCAATAAAGCCCCGTCCCATAAGGGGTAGTGTGGTTGCACATGTTTGGTTGGGACGGTAGTCACACATAAATCTAATCCATTATTTCACCCATGCACAAGATTTTACCGGCACATCACTTCTTTCTCAAGTGATGACCTAATTCAACATCACCCTCGGGCATTAGGGGCACCCGATGGGTTCATGCAAAGATTTTAACCACGAAGGTTCAAATCACACATGCATCATTTAAGCATCAAGACTAACTATTAGCAGGTCATCTAGCACATAGCAAGATCAAGTTCGAGCATGCATCATGTGGTGGTTCATCTAGGTCACCATCGTGAATCTATCATCATGCATCGGAAACAAACGGGTTCCGAGAACAAGTGTATCATGGTCAAAGGGCTGCTTTCCTGGATTGGCTTGGTCTTCAAAGTCTTCAAATCCTTCTCCTTCTCCTTCTTCAGCAACTTCGTCAAATACGGTATCTATACGTCCCATAATAACAACAGAAAAAAAAGACCACAAATAAAACAGAAAAATCAAAGTGCTTAGAAAAATGTCAACTCATTTTTATAAATTACTAGAGGAATTTCTAAGATGGGAAAAATACTTAGTTGGAGTTTTGAAGCAACAGAATGGATTCTATTGATTTTAGAACATGAGTTTTACTGCTCAAATTTGAATTTAAATTTGAACAGAACAGAAAAGTTTCATAGGTGTGAGTGAAAGTGGTACCATTAAATAGGTTGGAATATTACAAGAATTTAGGAGTTGGAATTATTTTATTTGGACCATTATTATTTTCTGTAAAAATGTTTAAAACAATTACAGAAAAGAAAAAGGAAAAGTGCCCTGTGCAACTAGGCCAGAGAAGGCCACAGTGCACGGCCCAGGGCGGACCAGCCCAGCCGCACGGGTGCCTGCGCGCGCACGTCAGGTTTTTAAACCTGACGGGCAAGGCCCGGCGGTCAGTGGCTGAGAGGAGGGGGAGAGAGATGTGGGGATGACAGGTGGGGCCCGCCCGTCATCTCCAACCTCACGGCCACGGCGACGGCGAGCTCACCGGCGAGGTTTCCGGCCACGGCGACGGCAACGGAGGGCAGGGATGGGTCCAGCGTCGAGTGGCGGATGCAGTGGAGGTGGTGCGGCACGCCGGGGAGGTCGGGTTCGCCGGCGGCGAGGTGGGACGGCGGAGGGTTGTCGGGAGGTCGTTGCTCTGGTCATTTCCGACTGCAACAGGAGGGGGAAACAGAGGGGAAATGGTCAGTGTTGCACTGCGGTTCTAGATCGGGCGAAAGGAAGGGCAGAGGAGGCCCGTACTGCGAGATCACCGGCGGCCCGACGCGGCGGAGCTCCGGTCGATCCCGAGCACTGGGACTTCCTGGGGTTGAACTGATGGTGCTGGGGGACTCAGAGAGGTGTGGTGGAGCTGCTGATGCAGTTGGAGAGGCCCGGGGGGGGGGGTCCTATTTATAGGGGAACGGTGGAGCCCCGTGGTCTAGTGCGCCGGCGAGCTCCGGCTCGACGCTACAGCGCACGGGGGGCGATGGGAATGAGTCCATGGTGTTGCTGGACGAGCTCTACGTCCAGTTGAGGTGAGAGGAGGAGCGGGGGAGCTTCTAGACCGTGCGCGCGTGCGAGGTCGAAGAGTGGACGCTGCGGGCGGCCTGCGCGCGTGCGACGACGGCCACTGGAGGGCGCAGGAGGAGGGGGGACAGCGCCGGGGTGGTCGCGAACGTCGAGGAGCATCGACTGGCGCGAGGGAGAGGCCCGAGGCTGTCGGTGGCCGGCGATTGGCTGGAGCTACAGTGCGGTGGCGCACTGTAGCGTGCTCCAGAGCGCCCGAATGGCTGGCACCTGCGTGCCCTTGCCGCTCTGGCCAAGTCCAACGTGCCCAAGAGTGTCTAGAAGGTCAAGGGAGGAGTAAAGAAATGGCCTGAGGCCTTGGATGCCCTGGAGATGCTGAGAGAGAGGGAGGATGCTGGTGACTTGGTGAAAATTTGCTGTCCAGCAGGGTAAACTAGGGTTCTTACCCCTCAATCATGGAGCTGGGGTGCTGGGGAAGTTACTGGGGGTAGCCAGTAACTGAATGAACATGTGGTAAAAAGTTGAGGCCAAGGAGAAGAGTAAAAGTGATCAAGATGAGGGTTTTAGTAATTCTGCAGAAGGTGTTTGATCAGTGTTTGGTCAAGCAAATGACCTCCACTTGACATGGCACTTAACAGGATTGAATAACATGTGAAAATAGGGTGCTTCACCAAATTTGGGCTCATTTGAAGAAACTAGCCAATGTAACTTTGGTGAACCCTAGAAATCAACAGAAATAGCTTCATCTTGATTGAGTCAAGCTAATCATCTCCCCTTGATGCACTACTTGGTGTAGCATCATCATTTGTGGTTATGATCATGCCCACAAAGTTTGAAGCTCCAGATAAAAAGTTGGTAATGTAAAGTTGTTCAAATTTGCATTTGAACAGAAAGGGTTTTAGGGTGATCTGATCAAGTTGTTCTATTCCAAATCTTGTTCCATTTGGTCTAGAAGCCTTATTAGGCCATTCTAGCATGTGCACCAAGTTTGAGAGCATTTGGACAAGTTTGGCAATGTAAAGTTGCTCAAATTTCAAATATGGACAGAATGGTTATGAAGGGGTTTGAGGATGTTTTCTTGCTTCCCAAGGCATGGGACTTGGCAAGATCATCAAATATGTCATATATGACATGATAGAATTTCCCTAGAATTTTTGGAGAATATTTCCTTTGTAAATATTTCAAAAGCTTGAAATATCCAGAAAGGGTTTTAGAGGGTTTAGCCCATTATTTTGAGCATGACAAAGTGCTAAAACTCTTATATATGGACAATATATGTCCTCTGAGTCTCCCTGAATTTTGGCAAATATTTTTGAAATAATTAAATAATTTTCCCCTATTAAAGACCATTTCTAGCCTTAAGAAAAAGCTTTTAAATAAAATAGGAAAATAACTTTTAAAATTATACCTTTGTGGTTTCTGGGAGTCCTATGACTACTAGGTCTCAAATAAACCTTTTGAAATAATTTTCTCACCCTAAATCAAGTACTTGCAGTGCAAATCTCAATTCAGGGGTTTTTGGAGAACTAAATTTATAAAATACTTTTTGGCCAAGTTAATTTTGTAAGAAAATACTATACTGTTATATAACACTTGGCATGATCATTTGGCAGAAGTTTTGGGTATGGAGATGAATTCTACAAGAAGTCATAGTTGACTTTAATGAGCACATGAAAAGCATATGAAGAAAAACTCAAATCCAAATAAAAGCCAAATGATGCTAAAACTTTTTGCTGGTCCAAATTTTCATGCTTCAAAGGTACAAATAACATGTTACAAAATGCAGGGTGTGACATGGTGATACCATTCGTTCACATTATTCTTCACTCTGATCATGTTATACTAAATTGTCACTCACTGCCTTATTTCTCTTCCTCTTCATCACAACTATTAATCATGTATTTCCATCGTGCCATTTACTTTGTGTTGTCATGTTATTGTTCATGCTTACCTTCTGTATTGTCATCGTTATTGTCGAGCCTTTAATATACTATACTTCAGCTATTGTTGCATCTTACATCGATTACTTTGTTCCTCAATAGTATGCTTGATTGAGCTCGTGTCTACCAGACCTTAAATCCGCTGCTGTGTTTGGGATAAGTTCAAAACTTTCCAAAGAAAATTTGAATCTCCCATTCACCCCCTCTGGTTGATATACTCTTGGTCCTAACAATTGGTATCAGAGCGGGCACTCCCTGTCTCTGTTTATTAAAGGTCTAACATCCTTGGAGTTTTGAGTATGTCATATGCAGGTAGATCCTCGCACTTTGAAAGATTTCCTATCTTTTATGGAAATGACTATCCCTATTGGAAGGAAAGAATGAGAAGCAGAATTCAAGCGATTGACATAGATCTCTGGTAGATTGTGGAAAACGGATACACCATTCAGTAACCCGATGCTCCAAATGTTGATGACAAAATCGATATGCAGCTGAATCCTCAAGCGAAAGATATCATCTACGGTAGTATCTCGAAATACATCTTCATTCGATTCCGTGAACTTGATACTACGAAGCAAATCTGGGATGCCATCAAAAACACTCATGAAGAGTTCATCACCAGAAAAGATCTGCACACTCAAATGCTTAGAGCTATGTTTGGAAGTTTCAGAAGTCTTCGTAAGGAAAGTGCTATGGAAGTCACCGATCGATTGGCAAATGTGGAGTAAATGATATAACTGACAGAGATGTGGTCAACAAGCTTATAAGTGCTCTTGATCCAACCTTCAGTTCCATTGTAGCGGAAATCAAGCAAATACCAGACTATGAAGAACTTCACTATGTAGAGGTCATGACGTTGTTGTCCATTCATGAAGAAAAGATGGAAATGGAAAATGTTGATCAAGAATCTTCTTTGGAAAGAGAAGGAGAAATTCTATCACACTATGGCAGATTGCAAGAACAAGAAGATATCGAGAATCAACACATTATCACAAGAGATCTTGAGATGCTCACAGAAAGGCTAAGTGATCTCAGAAGACATAATTTCTGCCTCACAAATGATGACGAATTTGATTTGACTGAAGCATCAATAAAGTTACCTCCAAAGGAAATGAAATGCGTTAAGTGCAAACAATTCGTACACATCATAGCTGACTGTCCTTGCTGGAAGGAAAACCTAGCAATAGATGGAAATATCTTCACTTCACTAGATTCACTCAATGAATCATCATACTAAGCTCCCAAAGGAAAATGAGTCATCCTCATCTTTCTCAACAAGACCAGTCGCTGACATGAATGCCAGAGCAGTCATCAAATCAAACATGAAGAAACTATCACAGCTGAACAGAGCATGTGTTGATTTGAACTTTGATACCGAAGATGAAGGAACAGATTCAAATTCTGAAGATGAAGAACTAAACAAGCTGATAGGCAGAAGCAATGCTTACATCACAGCTGAGTCATTTGTGAAATCTTTCGAATCTCACATTGATGATGATACTTCAAGTGATGATGAACCTATCACATTCTACCACATGGAAAAAACTTCTAAGGATCTGGTATCATCAAAACACCAAAAATCTATGAATGAGTATTCCCCTAAACACTTTGCCTATGCTAAACTGGTTAAAATTGCTAAATCTCAACAAGATGAGCTCGAAAGGCTTGAGAACAATCTTATAAAAACCAAAGGATTACTGCTCGAATAGATAGAGAAGAATCAAGAGTTGATCGAAAAGCATGATCTTTTTCTTCAACCTTTGATGATCTTTCCTATCGATATGATTCACTTACAATTGACTACGAGATTTCTCAGATGAACTTCTTCATGTGAATCAAGAACTTGAGTCACTGAAAAAGTCTCATAATGAACTTGCAAAGGAAAAAGGTTCTCTCTTCGCCGATCAATCTGAACGTGTTCCTGAAAATTTTGTGCATCCATGCTTATAATGCCTATAACATAGTAATGTTGATTCTCATGCAGAAACTTCTAGTGATAACATCAAGAATATTGCAACTACTATGAATGATATCGCTACCCCCTCTCCCGCTGAACTTGTTGCTATTTCTGATGAAAATTGCAGACTAAAGAACTTGCTTGAGACATGAATGCTTAAGAGCCTCAAAGGGCATCAAATGCTCTGTGATGTGCTTAGAAAGTCAATACTGCATAAAAATTCTCGAAAGGAAGGATTGGGTTTCAAATGAAAACTCAACGTTGATGGAACCTATGTTGGGGACCGTTGCATGGGAAATAAAAAAATTCCTACGCTTACCAAGATCAATCTAGGAGATGACCATCTACGAGAGGAGAGTTGGATCCACATACCGTTGTAGATCGCTAAGCGGAAGCGTTAAAGAACACGGTTGATGTAGTGATACTTCTTCGCGATCCAATCACGATCTGTCCCGCGAACTCCAATCTAGTGCTGAACGGACGACACCTCTGCATTCAACACATGTACGGCTAGATGACGCTTTCACCTCCTCGATCCAGCAAGCGAAGGTGAAGTAGTAGATTGGGTCCTCCGGCGGCTATGGAGAAGAGAAGAGCTACGAGGGCTACGCTGTGCGTCTATGGAGAGGAGAAGAGCTACGAGGGAGAGGAGGGGCAGCGCCGTGGCCTGTAGATGTGCTCAAGGGTTCGGCTGGCCTCTCTCTACCTCTCTCAATATATAGGGGAAGGCAAAGAGGTGGATCCGCCCTAGGGTTTCCCCCTAGGGGGCGGCGGCCACAAGGGAGAGGCGGGCGACTAGGGTTTCGGTGCCCCCCCTTAGGTGCCTTGCCCCCAAGCCAGAGGGGGCCGGCTTCCCTAGGGTCGCCCCACCCTCCGGGCTGTGTGGAAAGGGGTGAGGGGGCGCACAACCCCGATGTGGGCTCATGTGTGCCTCACCCGTTTTGGCCCATGAGGCCCGCAACACTTGCTGGGACCCCCGAAAGTCCTTTTGGTCTTCCGACGACTCCCCGGTTCTCCCCGAAACACTTTCGGACTCCGATTCCCATCATCCTATATATCAATCCTCACCTCCGGGCCATTCCGGAGTTCCTCGTCATGTCTGCGATCTTATCCGGGACTCCGAACAACCTTCGGTCACCAACACAATGACTCAACTATACTTGTAACATCACCAAACATGACCCTGCGGGTTCAAGAACTTTACAGACATGATCGAGACACCTCTACGGTCAACAACCAATGACCTGGATGCCCATATTGGTTCCCACATATTCTACGAAGATCTTATCAGTCAAACCTCGATGTCAAGGATTCAGTTAATCCCGTATGGAGTTCCCTTTGTCTATCGGTATGTTACTTGCCCAAGATTCAATCATCGGTATCTCCATAGCTAGTTCAATCTCGTTACTGGCAAGTCTCTTTACTCGATCCGTAATATAAGATCCCATGACTAACTCATTGGTCACATTGCTTGCAAGCTTATTGTGATGTTGCATTACCGAGTGGGCCCTGAGATACCTCTTCATCACACGGAGTGACAAATCCTAGTCTCGATCCATGCTAACTCAACAGACACCCTCAGAGATACCTGTAGAGCACCTTTATAGCCACCCAGTTACGTTGCGATGTTTGGTACACACAAGGCACTCCTCCGGTGTCAGTGAGTTGCATGATCTCATGAGTTACATGATCTCATGGTCATAGGAACATATACTTGACATGTGGAAAACGGTAGCAATAAACTGGATATGATCACATGCTACGTTTATAGTTTGGGTCTCGTCAATCACATCATGCTCCTAATGATGTGACCTCGTTTATCAAATGACAACTCATGTCCATGGCTAGGAAACCATATCCATCTTTGATCAATGAGCTAGTCCGGTAGAGGCTGACTAGGGACATCTTGTTGTCTATGTATCCACACATGTATTTGAGTTGCCGATCAATACAATTCTAGCATGGATAAGAAACGATTATCATGAACACGGAAATATAATAATAACTACTTTATTATTGCCTCTAGGGCATATTTCCAATAGTCTCCCACTTGCACTAGAGTCAATAATCTAGTATTACATGGTAATGAATCTAACACCCATACAGTCCTGGTATCGATCATGTTTTGCCCGTGGAAGAGTTTAGTCAACGGATCTGCAACATTCAGATCCTTGTGTACTTTGCAATTGTTTATGTCGTCCTCCTTGATCGAATCGCGGATGGAATTGAAGCGTCGCTTTATATGTCTGGTCCTCTTGTGAAACCTTGGTTCCTTTGCCAGAGCAATGGCACCAGTGTTGTCACAGAACATAGTCATTAGATCCAGTGCACTGGGCACAACTCCAAGATCTGTCATGAACTGCTTCATCCATACAGCTTCCTTCACTACTTTCGAGGCAGCTATGTACGCCGCTTCGCATGTAGAATCAGCTACCATGCTTTTCTAGGAACTGCACCAGCTTACCGCTCCCCCATTTAGAATATATACATATCTGGTTTGAGACTTAGAGTCATCCGAATCAGTGTTAAAGATTGCATCGACATAACCCTTTACGACGAGCTCTTGATCACCTCCATAAACGAGAAACATTTCCTTAGTCCTTTTTAGCTACTTAAGGATATTCTTGACCGCTGTCTAGTGTTCCATTCCAGGTTTACTTTGAAACATTCCGGCCATACTTATGGCAGGGCTGACATCTGATCTTGTGCACGACATCATATACATGATAGAGCCTATGGCCGAGGCATAGGGGATGACACTCATGTTTTCTCTATCCTCTGTAGTCGCTGGGCATTGACTCTTACTCAACTTCACAGCTTGCAAAATAGGCAAGGACCCCTTCTTGGATTGATCCATTTTGAACTTCTCCAAAATCTTAACAAGGTATGTGCTTTGTGAAAGTCCTATTAAGCATCTCAATCTATCTCCTATATATTCTGATGCCTAATATGAAAGCAGCTTCTCCTAGGTCCTTCATTGAAAATCTCTTGTTCAAATATTCCTTCACATTTTCCAAAAGTTCTATATTGTTTCCAATCAGCTATATGTCATCCACATATAATATTAGAAATGCTATAGAGCTCCAACTCACTTTCTTGTAAATACAAGCTTCTCCGAAAACTTGTATAAACCCAAACGCTTTGATCACCTCATCAAAGTGAAGATTCCAACTTCGAGATGCTTGCACTAGTCCATAAATGGATCGCTGGAGTTTGCATACTTTGTCAGCATTCTTTGGATCGACAAAACCTTCCGGTTGCATCATATACAACTCTTCCTTAAGGAAACCATTAAGGAACGATGTTTTGACATACATTAGCCAGATTTCATAATCGAAACATGCAGCCATTGCAAACATGATTCTGACGGGCTTAAGCATCGCTACGGGTGAGAAAGTCTTATAGTAGTCAACTCCTTGAACTTGTGAAAACCCCTTCGCCACAAGTCGAGCTTTATGGACGGTGACATTACCGTTCGCGTCCGTCTTGTTCTTGAAGATCCATTTATTCTGAATGGCCTTTCGCCCTTCAGGTAATACTTCCAAAGTCCGCACTTTGTTTTCATACATGGATCCCATCTTGGATTTCATGGACTCTAACCATTTGTTGGAATCCGGGCCCACCATCGCTTCTCCATAGCTCATAGGTTCATTGTTGTCCAACAACATGACCTCTAAGACAGGGTTACCGTACCACTCAGGAGCAGTACGTATCCTTGTAGACCTACGAGGTTTAATAGTAACTTGATCCGAAACCTCATGATCACCATCATTAGTTTCCTCTTCAACTGACGTAGGTGGCACAGAAACTTCATTCTGCACTGTTCTACTCTCTGGTTGAAGTGAAGGTTCAACAACCGCATCAAGTTCTGTCTTCCTCCCACTCAATTCTTTTGAGAGAAACTCTTTCCCGAGAAAGGACCCGTTCTTAGTGACAAACACTTTGCCCTCGGATATGAGATTGAAGGTATACCCAACCGTCTCCTTTGGGTATCCTATGAAGACGCATTTGTCCACTTTGGGTTCGAGTTTTTCTGGTTGACGCCTTTTGACATAAGCATCCCAGCCCCAAACCTTAAGAAATGACAACTTAGGTTTCTTGCCAAACCATAGTTCATACGGTGTCGTGTCTACAGACTTAGATGGTGCCCTATTTAAAGTAAATGCAGCTGTCTCTAATGCATAATCCCAAAACGGTAGCGGCAGATCGGCAAGAGACATCATAGAACACACCATATCCAATAAGGTATGATTATGACATTCAGACACACCATTATGCTGTGGTGTTCTAGGCGGCGTCAATTGTGAAACAATTCCACATTGTCTTAAGTGATTGCCAAACTCATATCTCATATACTCTCCCTCTGGATCATATCGTAGGAAATTAATCTTCTTGTTACAATGATTCTTGACTTCACTCTGAAATTGCTCTAACTTTTCAAACGTTTCAGACTTATGCTTCATTAAGTAAATATTCCCATATCTACTCAAATCATTGGTGAAGGTGAGGAAATAACGATATCCACTGCGCGCATCAATACTCATCAGACCGCACACATCAGTATGTATGATTTCCAACAAGTCACTTGCCCGTTCCATTGTTCTGGAAACGGGATTTTGGAAGGGGGAGAAGTACATCGAGTGATAGATGAACGGGGTATTTGCAGGGTGTTTTGCATTCGCCATTTGCCTTTTGCACTCGAACGTTTTGCTTTTCCTTGAAATATTTGCTTGATGAACTTATCTCACCGCCTGTGATGTTGAAATACCCGGTCACCATGTAATGTTAATAACCCCACCTGCAATATTATCTGCTTCCAACTATCTGTCTGTAGGTGCCATCGAAAGCTTTCTCCCTTGTAATGATTTTCCTCAATATTTATCTATCGCACAGGGAAAGTAATAGTTCTACAAGGAGAACAGGAAATCATCGAGTGACTGTACAAATGGTGAGAAGTACATTAAACTATATTTTTCATGGTTGGATATGCTTTGATTGTTATCCTTCATTGTCTAACCCTGTAGGAAAAGGAAGTCAGTTTCAGTATAAATTTCTTATGACTTGAAAGCTATCCTTATGACTGACCATGTTTTTCCTCACTTATATATTTCGTATCATCTTTGTTGCAGGAAAATCACATATGAAGTATATCCACCCCGAGCAATATACTCATGTTTATGTTGCTCTGTTTATTCTCAAATACCTAACTTGCCGGAAGTTACATCTGGTGTGTATTACAATCCTGATCTGAGAAAATACTCATGACATATCCTTCGTCATAAATCTTTTCAATGTATTCATTATTTATATCTAATTCATTTCAAGATTGTGTGACAAGAATTTCCTCAAACACCATCGAGTGCATTGAAAGAAACCTCAAATAAGATCATAAGTCAATGTCACTCATACGAAGATTTACCTCGCTAACTTCTAGTTTATTTTATGCTCTGATACATACCTTCAGGGGGAGCGTGTTTTATCTTCGTAATTATTGTGCGTCTTTAATTATCCTTCGCACTACTTTCCTTTCATTCTCTATCCTTCGATGTGTTCTGTTTTGTCAACAATCGTCCAAAAAGGGGGTGATTGTTGGTGCAATATTTGCCTACCTATGTTTTTGAGATTGTTGACAGAAACATGCATGGACTGATTTGTTTTCTAATGCACATAGAGAGAAGTAGTCCATGCAAAAATGAAGAGAATGTTGTCTACGGTGTCAAGTTCCAGGAACTTCACCGAAGAATATCTATGTTGCAGAGAAGAACAAGCTAAATCTGTTAAAGTCATGATGAGGAGAAGATTCATGTGAAGGAATTAACCCCTCGAAAGATTACTGCTGAAGCGAAGCTTTTAGTTCGGTATTATCGTTCGAACAAATTGAATGCTTCGAATGGAAGTCGAAGACAAAGTGAAGACGTAGTATTCATTTTGTTGCTCTTGTTTCATTTATTTGAGTCATAAAACCTCCGTACTATTAAGAGGGGTATAGTTTCTTGAAGCTTAGATATGTTGTGATGCTTAGCCCAAAACTATGAAAGATGCGAGAGAAATCTCTTTACGCTCCGAATGATTACCTGGCAGCAGTAGACGTTGTTCTTCATGGTGTAGGAGATATATTTCGGACTGAGAAGTTAACTTTACTTGATCCGCAAGTATTGTTACCGTTGTGCTCAAAATCCAACCGTTGGACTCGTGTCGTTCAGCCATTGGTTGCTCCACATGTCCAATTTGGTCTTTTCCCATCAGGGAAGGCTTCCACTATAAATAGCCACCCCGATCCAACATTGTCCGTTGGATGCTCCGCTTAAGATTTCTGAGAAGATTGATTTGAGAAATCCCTCTCCGAGTGATTTTAGTTTAATATCCACCGATAGAAAAATCAAGAGCGAAAACTTAGACGGTGGTTTAGCATCATAGTAGTTCCGAGTTAGAGTTCTTGTACCTATTACTCTTGAGAGTTGCACACTCTATAGACATTGTTTTCGGCTTGAGTGTTGAAGAGTTGTTGTCTTCACCGAGATAGATCTTCAGCCACCAAGAGTTATTGTGGTTCGCGTAGATCGACCAAAGGTTTGGAGATCGCCGACAAGGATCTACCACGAGTGAAACCAACCAGAGTCTGATCAGCTCTGTGTTGAAGGAGAATACGGTGAAGAGAGTTTATCTTCCGTGTTAAGTCACAGCCCCCAACCAAACGTAGCCCTTTGGCATAAGGGTGACTGGTCTACCAAATTCAACTGTCGCCTTCGAGCACCACTGGTTCAATCTACTTCACTGCATTACTTTCAACAGTTTTCTTTCGTGCTCTGTGACAATAATTTACCTGATCTTATATGCTTGTTGTGAATCCTTTAGTCATTTTTTTGCCTATTGTACCATCTGTGTTGTATGTCATTTGATCAGTATCTTTCACTTCACTTAGTTGGTGATACCATTCGTTCACATTATTCTTCACTCTGATCATGTTATACTAAATGGTCACTCACTGCCTTATTTATCTTCCTCTTCATCACTACTGTTAATCAAGCATTTCCATTTACTTTGTGTTATTCGTGCTTACCTGCTATATTGTCTTCGTTATTGTCAAGCCTGTAATATTTATACTTGAGCTATTGTTGCATCTTACATCGATAGCTTTGTTCCCCAATAGCATGCTTGATAGAGCTCATGTCTACTGAACCTTAAATCCACTGTTGTGTTTGGGATCAGTTCAAAACTTTCGAAAGAAAATTTGAATCTTGCATTCAAACCCTCTGGTCGATATACTCTCGGTCCTAACACTTTTCTATGGACTCAATGTGACCTTGGATCACTAAAATGAAAATTTAGAGTCTTGAGCTTTTGTCAATCCTTGTCCTTAGCATTTTGAAGGGGTTCCACATCCCCTTGTCCTTGCCACGCCATTGTTGAACTTATCTTAAATGTACTAGGTAAAATTGTTAGTCCAACAAAAGATAAGTTGACATTAATTACCAAAATTACCCAGGTACCACTTGTGCTTTCAATCTCCCCCCTTTTGGTAATTTATGAGAACATACATGAAAGCTTCAACTAAATAGTATGAAGAGTAGTAAGCAAAGCTTTGGAAGAACATGTAACCTGTATGAGCCCCCCTATATGTGTGCAATCATGTAATAATAGAATTGAACAACATGTGAATGCACAACATGACAGATTAAGTAATGAGTTACATGTATTTCCATGTTTATGATTCTCTCTTGCATACAATATGTGCAAAAGCAAGAGATCATCATGCTCATGAGTGAGATGCATATACTTACCTTAGATATAGACATGTAATAGATGAGCATCACAAAGTGGGTACTTCACTTAGATATAGACATGTCCCCAAAGAGTTAAGGATTTGAAACGAATTCCAAGTTTTTTTCTCCCTAAGCATGAACATCCTCTCCCCCTGAATCTAACACTAGATATTGGGAGTAGGTAGGGTGAGAAACAATCATAGAAATCTTAAAGCTTAAGCTAATAATCAAAGATAACTAAAGATAGCTGACATGTCTTTCGCCTCTTGAAGACATGCAAATTCTCTCCTCTTATTAAAGTGCATATCTCTTCCTTTCTTAGAAGATCTTTGAAAGGATAAGCTTTGATTTGCTCTCTCTCTCTTTTAGCAGTTTTAGAGAAGATCTCTTCCCCCCTTTGACATTGATTTCCAAGAAGGGTTCATCATGGATATGAGACAAGTGAGTATGGGCCCGGAGAGACACAATCAAGTAGAATGCAACATAAGATGCAGGTAGAGGGAAAGAATCATTGAGTGGAGCTGGAAAGAACAAGCAGTATAAGATGCCAAAAAGTTTTCTGAGTAGTGAAACCGGTGGCGTCGATTCATATCAATCGGTAACATCGAGATGAGGCAGTCACATACATTGCATATCGAAGAGACCGAGTCAGCTCGTTTCGCTAGAATCAATGAGCTGGGTACAAGTAGAACTTGTGCTTTGAATGGGCCGATAGGCTTGGATCGATGGAACCGAGTTCGATGCAGATGAAAAGGTTTTTCAACTCAGCTCACCAGCAAATGAAATTTCACAAATATTTTCAAGGAATTTGATAGAGTTTGCAAGGACTTAAAAATGAAAAAATAGAAAAGAAACACAGACAATAGAAAAGATCTAGATGAAGTTTTTTTTGATTAAAAGAGAAACACTCTAGCAAAGGAAATCAAAGTAAATGCAAAATAAATGCAACTAAGAACAAAACACTAGAGAACTTCATCTAGAGGAGGGGTCGGTGACAAAGTCACCTATGTTAGAGTACATTGACTAAGGAGTCAAATGAGATCACTTGATCATAGGTCATACTCATCGTTAAGCTAAAAATGGGTTTGCCATTTTGCATTTAAGCATCTTGATGTATTCACATCTTGTTGAGTTGCTTTATCTCATGACTTGGTGCAAAGCTTCTCTAAGATGGAAAATAAATACCTTGGGTTTGTTGTTGAACTTGTGGTGATTTCTCAATGTTGATGTAGTCCACCAAGAGTTGGGAGCATCCTATGAATCAGAAGTTCATCTTCCTACATGGGTTAATCTTGCAAGGAATAACTATTGCCTATCCAAATTGACAAGATTGAAATTCATCATATAAATGTTGTCAAAGGATATGTTGAGTGTAGACTTGCTTCTTGATCTCAACAACCAAAGCATAGATGCTTGGTGATGTAGAAATTGCTCAAGATGTGAGTGATTTTCGATCTCATAGATTGGGGCTCATCCAAGTACCTACAAGGATTAGATAACATACAAGGGTGCAAATATATCCAAAACAAATTATCATCATCATAAGATAAACATCAAGAATTAGTCACATAGGCTCATGCCTTGCATGTATCCAAAAAGAATCCCTATTCCAAATTTGAGACATCAATGATATTCAACTCACTCCTCAAACGAAAAAAATATTTTTTCATCAAGCGGTTTTATGAAGATATTCGCCAATTGCTTGTCGGTACGCACAAGCTTAAGATTGAAATTTCCTTTAGCAACATGATTACGAATGAAATGGTGACGAACTTCAATATGCTTTGTTCGTGAATGTTGTACATGATTGTGTGCAATATTAATGGCACTCTCATTGTAGCAAATTAATGGAACATGTCTCACATGTATTCCACAATCTTTGAGAGTTTGAGTCATCCAAAGTAATTGAGCACAACATGATCCCGCGACAATGTATTCCTCTTCGGCGGTGGATAATGATACTGAGTTTTGTTCATTGG
The DNA here is from genome assembly GCA_902687465.1 of Secale cereale. NCBI lineage: Eukaryota > Viridiplantae > Streptophyta > Magnoliopsida > Poales > Poaceae > Secale > Secale cereale. Next base: position 303,517,303 of record LR738711.1, read on the forward strand.
AGGACCAAGAGATAAGAGATCTACCAAGAAACTGACATGTACCTGAAGTGGACTTCCTATCAACCTTGTCACCGGCATAGTCCGGGTAAGAATAGCCAACATGATTGAAAGATTACCTCTTAGGGTACCAAATGCCAAAGTTTGGTGTATGAATTAAGCATATCACTATTATTTTCATAGCTTTTAGATGACATTCTTTCAGAGTAGCTTGGTATCGTGCACACATGCACACACTTAGCATAATATCAGGATGGGAGGCACAAAGAAATAATACTGAACCAATCGTAGATCGGTAAACGTTTTGATCAACCAGATTGCCATTCTTAGTCAAGTCAAGATGTCCACTAGTAGGCATGGGTGTTTTCATACCTTTGCTTTCTTGCATGTTAAACTTCTTGAAAATATCCTAGGTATACTTTTTTTGTCAAACAAAGGTACCTTCCTTGGTTTGCTTGATTTGCAAACCAAGCAAAACTTTGAGTTCACTCATCATAGACATCTCAAACTTCTCCGACACTAGCCTTCCAAACTGTTCACTAAAATGAGGGTTAGTAGAACCAAATATGATATCGTCAAAATATATTTGGCGCACAAGCAATACTCCATTGAACCTTTTAGTAAAAAGAGTAGAATCAATTTTGCCAATCTTAAAACCTTTTTCAGTGAGAAACTTAGTCAAGCATTTGTACCAACTGCAAGGGCTTGTTTAAGATCGTAAAGAGCTTTGTGAAGTTTGTAAGCAGGATTAGGTTTCTTCGGATTAACAAAGCTGGAAGGTTGATTTGACCATTTAGAAAAGCACTTTTAATACCCATTTAATATAAGGTGATATCATGGTGACTGGCGTAAGCAAGTGCAATGTGAATGGACTCAAGTCTAGCAACATGGGCATATATCTCACCATAGTCCATACCTTCGACTTGAGTGTAGCCTTGAGCAACAAGACGGACCTTGTTGCGTCCAACTTTTCCATCCTCATCTTGCTTAGTTCAGAACACCCACTTTGTTCCAATGATGTTTTGATCATCATTGGGATTCTCAACCAATGTCCACACTTGGTTTCACTCCAAGTTATGTATCTCTTCGTGCATATCATTTATCAAATCTGGATCCTCAACGGCTTCTTCTACCTTCATAGGTTCAATGCTAGAGATGAATGAGTAATTTTCACAAAATTTAGCCAAATGAGTTTTAGAGCAAGTGATTCTCCCGGAATTGATGTCGTCAAGGATTTGTTCAATGGGATGATTCTTTGAGACTCTTACTCTAACTCATGAGAGCTTTTGCTTGGGTTGTGGTGGAACATCCTCATCGTCATCTTCTTCTTCATTGTTGCTGGTGTTGTCGTTCCCTTGTGGAGGTGGAGAAGGAGGTTGAGGTGGATCATCTTGGTGTACATCCACATTCCCTTCGTATTGACGTGTCCCACTTATGGATGACTCCATGTCAACTTGTGGTTCACCTTGATGTGAAGTTGAGGCCTCCACTTGAATAGATGAAGTGCCCTCCTTCACCTCTGTTGGATAGATCTTCCCAATAGATAGATCTTGAATTACTTTCGAGGGGTCTTTGTATCCTACATCAATTGGCAATTGCTCTACTTGCGAGCCGTTAGATTCATCAAACTTCACATCTACCATGTCTTCAACCTTTTGGGTGAAATATTGTAGACACAGTAAGTGTGAGACTTTGAGCCGCAGCCGATTAGAAAACCTTCATGAGAGTTAGGTGCAAATTTAGAGCGATGATGCTTATCAAGAATGTATCACTTTGAGACAAATACTCGAAAGTATCCAACTTGGGGTTTGTTATCGATGAGTAGCTCGTATGCCGTTTCGCCAAGAAGATTATGAAGATATTATCGATATATAGCATGACAAGATGTCTCAACTGCTTTCGCACAAAAGTGTCTTAGCGTATTATATTCATCAAGCATTGTTCTTGCCATCTCAATAAGAGCTCGGTTCTTCCTCTCAACAACTCCATTTTGTTGAGGTGTGTACGTAGCCGAGAACTCATCTGAAATGCCTTCTTCATCATGAAAGGTATCCACATTTGCGTTCTTAAACTCCATTCCATTATCACTCCCAACCTTCTTGAGCTTCACTTCAAATTGATTTTGGGCCTTCCTAGCAAAGTTCTTGAAGATCTTTTGGACCTGTGATTTATCATCAAGAAAGAACACCCACGTAAATTTGAAAAAATCATCAAGAATGACCAAACCAAAAGAGTTACCACCAAGGCTCTTATAAGCATTGGGACCAAAGAGGTCCATGTGAAGCAGCTCAAGTGGTCTTCTCGTGGTCATGATGTTCTTCACGGGATGACTTCGTCCAACTTGTTTTCCTGCTTGGCAAGCACTACAAAGTCAATCATTGTCAAATATAACATCTTTAACATGAAGGATATGATTTTCTTTAATAAGTTTATCAAGATTTCTCATGCCAACATGACCTAACCTTCTATGCCATAACCAACCTTTAGAAGATTTAGCAATCAAACAAGTACGAGGTTGGACTTTCTTAGTAAAATCAACAATGTATAGATCACCTCCACGGATGCCGGTAAAGACCATATTATAATTCTCTTGAAGAAACACTTGGCAATCTATTTCGGTAAATAGAACACTGAGACCAAAGTCAGCTAGTCTAGATACGGAAAGAAGATAGTAACCAAGATATTTAACGAGCACAACATTTTGAATAGAGCTATCATTAGATATGGCCACCTTACCAAGGACAAGTACCTTACCCTTGTAGCTATCTCCAAAAGTTACATACTTGCATGTACCATCATTTTTGGGAAGCTCTCAAAACATGTATTTATCTCCGGTCATGTGATCGGTACATCGACTATCAAGAACCCATTTTATTTCCTTCGACTATGGAATTGCGAAGATTTGCCATTAGACTAAGATTCCTCATAGTCTTCGCATGTACAATGTCACTTTAGTTATCTTCATCATAATAGCCATGCTCAACATCATCATCGTGCATATGATCACCACCTAGTTCGAGTGATTCATTAGAATTTTGATCATGACAATGTGCAAGTTTATGAATTCTAATAGTTTCCATAATAATTCTACCAATGGTTCCAACATCACCCTTAGCACACATAAGATCACGGAGCTCAAATAGACATTCATAAAACTTGGGATCACTAGGCTTCATCTTATGAAAAGAATGGACTTTTGAAGAATTTCATCTAGATTTTTCAAACAATAATTAGGATAGCGCATCTCAAGATTCTTCCACAAAGTGTAAGCACATTCAAAGTTTTGCACTCTTCTAAGCACAATGTTTGGTAATCCTTTAATGATAAGATTGTCGGTTCTAAGATTATGAAGCGTGTCAATTTCCTCTTCATGAGTATGATGCAACGGATCAATAGGATGCACATAAGGTCTAAGAATATACTTTCTCAAATTATATTCATTGAAGATATCAATAATTTCATTTTCCAAGAAACATAAAACTCGCCATCAAGAATAGGCAATCTATGTCTAATACTCCTGAACATAGACTCGTCCATCTTCCTCCAATGGTGATTAAACCAAAGGAATGGAGACTAATGCTCTGATACCAATTGAAAGGATCGAGAAGAGGAGTCTACAGGGGGGTGATTAGACCCTTCACAAGTAAAAGTGGTAGTTTCTAGTTTCTTCAAGTTAAGGTTGAGTTTAGCACATGTTAAGTGCACACAATACATTTTACACAAGCATGGAAAGAGTATGAGCAGCCGGAAGAGTAAAGCATGCAAGTGCAAGAATGTAAAGGGATGGAATTGGAGTGTGCAAATGCAATGGAGACATGGATAATTTTTTGCGTGGTTCTGATAGGTGGTGCTATCATACGTCAACGTTGATGGAGACTTCAAACCACGATGGGTAACGGCTGCACGAGTCCACGCAGGAATCCACCCACGTGTTGGGGACGTTGCATGGAAAACAAAAAATTCTACGAACACGCAAGATCTATCCATGGAGATGCATAGCTACGAGAGCAGGAGAGCATCTTCATACCCTTGAAGATCACTAAGCGGAAGCGTTGATCAACGCGGTTTATGTAGTCATACACCTTCACGATCCACCCCGATCAAGTATCGAATGTACAACACCTCCGAGTTCGGCACACGTTCAACTCGATGACGTCCTCGCCTTCTTCATCCAGCAAGAGGGACGAAGTAGTAGATGAGTTCCGGCAGCACGACAACGTGGTGGTGAAGAACAATCTTCGTAGGGCATCACCAAGCACAATAGAAGCTATGAAGGATGATAAACTAGAGGGGATGGGGTTGCCGCCACATGGCTTGGTGAAGATGTGATTTGGGTGCTAGCCCCGCCCCACTATTTATATGTTGAGCCATGGGGTCGTACATTGGAGAAAAAGCCTCCTCAAAGTCGGTTTAGCCCACAAGGAAGAGTCCTTATCGGACTTCCAGGACCAGATGCCATGGTGCTCGGCGTCTGGCCCAAACGCCATGGTCCTCGGCGTCTGGCCCAGGGTCCCTGTCGTCTGGTACCGACCTCCGCAAAACTTCATTTCGCTTGACCTAAAGCCCCGTGGGACTTACCCCTTGTCCCAACCATATCATCAAATATATCAATTTTATCCCCGGACCACTCTGGAGCTCCTCGGCATGTCTGTGATCTCATCCGGGACTCCTAACAACTTTCGGTCACCAACATATATAACTCATATAATACTATATCGTCAAGGGGTGTTAAGTGTGCGGACCCTACGGGTTTGAGAATGATGTAGGCATGACGAAACGCTTCTCCGGTCAATAATCAATAGCGAGACCTGGATGCCCATATTGGTTCCTTCATATTCTACAAAGATCTTTATCGGTCGAACCTTTATGACAACATACATAGTTCCCTTTGTCCATCAGTATAATACTTGCCTGAGATTTGATCCTTGGTATCTCCATACGTAGTTCAATCTCGTCACCGAAATGTCTCTTTACTCGTTCCGTAATACATCATCTTGCAACTAACTCCCTAGTCACTTTGCTTGCAAGCTTCTTGTGATACTGTATTACCGAGAGGTCCCAGAGATACCTCTCAGTCACACGGAGTGACAACTCCCAGTCTCGATCCATGCCAACCCAATAGACACCTTCGAAGATACCCATAGAGCATCTTTATGGTCACCTAGTTATATTGTGACGTTTGATGGCACACAAGGCATTCCTCCGAAGTCCGAGAGTTGCATGATCTCATGGTCGAAGAAACATGTATTTGACATTAAGAAAGCAATAGCAATAAACTGAAAGATCATACGCTATGCTAACAGTTGGGTCTTGTCCATCACATCATTCTCCTAATGATGTGATCCTGTTATCAAATGACAACTCATGTCTATGGTTAGGAAACCATAACCATCTGTTGATCAACAAGCTTGTCTAGTAGAGGCTTACTTGGGACATGGTATTTGTTTATGTATTCACACATGCATTTAAGTTTGCGGTCATTACAATTCTAGCATGAATAATAAAAAATGATCATTAATATGGAAATATAATAATAAAAACTTTATTAATGCTTCTAGGGCATATTTCCACCAGTCTCCCACTTGCACTAGAGTCAATAATCTAGTTCACATCGCCATGTGATTAACATCCAAAGAGTTCACTACAGTCAATAATCCAGTTCACACCGCCATGTGATTAACACCCAAAGAGTTCACTAGAGTCAATAATCTAGTTCACATTGCCATGTGATTAACACCCAAAGAGTTTCTAAGGTGTGATCATGTTTTTCTTGTGCGAGAGGTTCTATGTGTATGCAACATTCAGATCCATGTGTACTTTGCATACCCTTATGTCATACTGTAGATGATGATATCACGCTTTACTTGGATCTACTCCAAATGAGTGCTCCATTATACATATCTGGTTTGCTACTCAGAGTTATCCGGATCGGTGTCAAAGCTTGCATCAAGGTAACCCTTTACGATGAACTCTTTAGTACGTCCATAATCGAGAAACATTTCCTTAGTTCTTTAGTTAGTAAGGATAATTTGACCGCTGTCTAGTGATTTACTTTTGGATCACTCTTGCACCCCCTTTGTCAGATACATGGCAAAGCACACATCAGGTATGGTACACAACAAGGCACATCGCATAGAGCCTATGGCTAAGGTATATGGAATGAATTTCATTCTCTCTCTATCTTCTACAGTGGTCTGACTTTGAGTCTTACTTAATTTCACACGTTGCAAAACAGGCAAGAATCCCTTTGTGGACTGATCCATATTGAACTTTTTCAAAATCTTATCAAGGTACGTTCTTTATGTAAGTCTTATTAAGCATCTTGATCTATCCCTATAGATCTTGATGCCCAATATGTAAGCAGCTTCACTGAGGTCTTTCATTGAAACATTCTTATTCAAGTATCCTTTTATGTTATTCAGAAGGTCTATATCATTTCCAATCAACCATATGTCATTCACATATAATATTATAAATGCTACAGAGCTCCCACTCACTTTCTTGAAAATACAGGCTTCACCGTAAGTTTGTATAAAACCATATGCTTTGGTCACCTCATCAAAGCATATATTCCAGCTCTGAGATGCTTGCACCGGTACATAGATGGATCACTGGAGTTTGCACACTTTGGTAGCACCTTTAGGATTGAAAAAACCTTATGGTTGCATCATATACAACTCTACTTTAAGAAACCCATTAAGGAATGCAATTTTGACGTCGATTTTCCATATTTCATAATAACAAAATGCGACAATTGCTAACATGATTCAGATAGACTTAAGCATCGGTGAGAAACTTTCATTGTAGTCAACCCCTTAAACTTGTCAAAAACCTTTCGCAAGAACTCGAGCTTTGTAGACAGTGATATTACCATCAGCGTCCGCCTTCCTCTTGAAGATCCATTTATTCTCAATGGCTTGTCGATCATTGGGCAAGTGCACCAAAGTCCAAACTTTGTTCTCATACATGGATTCTATCTCATGTTTCAGGGCCTCAAGCCATTTTCGGAATCTGGGCTCATCGTAGCTTCTGCATAGTTTGTAGGTTCGCCCTTGTCTAACAACATGACATATAGGACAGGATTGTCGTACCACTTTGGTGCGGAACGTGTTCTGTTCAACCTACGAGGTTCAGTAGTAACTTGATCCAAAGTTTCATGATCATTGTCATTAGCTTCTTCTTTAGTTGGTGTAGGCATCACGGGAACATTTTTGTCTGATGTGCTACTTTCCAATTCGAGATAATGTACAATTACCTCATCAAGTTCTACATTCCTCCCACTCACTTCTTTTGAGAGAAATTCCTTCTCTAGAAATGACCCATTCTTAGCAACAAATATATTGCCTTCAGATCTATGGTAGAAGGTATGCCCAATAGTTTCTTTAGGATATCCTATGAAGACACACTTCTCCCCTTTGGGTTCGAGCTTATCAGGCTGAAGCCTTTTAACTTAAGCGTCACATCCCCAAACTTTGAGAAACGACAACTTAGGTTTTTTGCCAAACCACAGTTCATATGGTGTCGTCTCAACGAATTTAGTTGGTGCCCTATTTGACGTGAATGCAGCTGTCTGTAATGCATAACCCCAAAATGATATAGGCAAATTGGCAAGAGACATCATAGAACGCACCATATACAATAAAGTATGATTACGACGTTCGGACACACCATTACACTGTGGTGGTCCAGGTGGCGTGAGTTGTGAAACAGTTTTACATTGTTTTAAATGAATGCCAAACTCATAACTCAAATATTCACCTCCACGATCAGATCGCAGAAATGTAATTTTCTTGTTACGACGATTCTTCACTTCACTATGAAATTCTTTGAACTTTTCAAATGTTTCAGATTTGTGCTTCATCAAGTAGATATATCCATAGCTACTTAAATCATATGCAAAGGTTAGAAAATAACGATACCCGCCGCATGCTTCAACACTCACCGGACCGCATACATCGGTATGTATTATTTCCAATAAGTCATTAGCCTGCTCCATTGTTCCAGAGAATGGAGTTTTGGTCATCTTGCCCATGAGGCATGGTTCACAAGTATCAAATGATTCATAATCAAGTGATTCCAAAAGTCCATCTGAATGGAGTTTCTTCATGTGCTTTACACCAATATGACCTAAATGGCAGCGCCACAAGTATGTTGCACTATCATTATCAACTTTGCATCTTTTGGCATCAATATTATGAATATTTGTATCACTACGGTCGAGATTCAATAAGAATAGACCATTCACTAAGGGTGCATGACCACAAAATATGTTACTCTTATAAATAGAACAACCATTATTCTCTGACTTAAATCAATAACCGTCTCGCAATAAACAAGATCCAGATATAAAGTTCATGCTCAACGTTGGCACAAAATAACAATTATTGAGGTGTAAAACTAATCCCGAAGGTAGATGTAGAGGTAGTGTGCCGACAGCGATCACATAAACCTTGGAACCATTCCCGACGCGCATTGATGTTTGCTAGAACTACGTCGGTATTTACCCAAAGAGGAAGGGATGATGCAGTATAGTAGCGGTAGGTATTTCCCTCAGTGATGAAACCAAGGTTATCAAACCAGTAGGAGAACCAAGCAACACAACGTAAACGACACCCGCACACAAATAACAAATACTCGCAGCCTGACGTGTAAAAGGGGTTGCCAATCCCATTCGGGTAACGGGCGTGATAGAGATGTAAATATTGATAGATTGAACGCCAAATAAGATAAACTGCAGCAAGGTATTTTTGGGTTTTTGGTTTAATAGTATGAAAATAAAAGCAAAGGAAAATAGATCACAAAGGCAAATAATATGACAAAGGGACCTGGGGGCCGTAGATTTCACTAGTGGCTTCTCTCGAGAAAATAACAAACGGTGGGTGAACAATTACTGTTGGGAAATTGATAGAACTTCAAATAATCATGACGATATCTAGGCAATGATTTTTATATAGGCATCACGTCCAAGATTAGTAGACTGACTCGTGCCTGCATCTACTACTATTACTCCACACATCGACCGCTATCCAACATGCATCTAGTGTATTAAGTTCATGGAGAAACGGAGTAATGCAATAAGAACGATGACATGATGTAGACAAGATCTATTTATCTATAAATAGACCCCATCGTTTTATCCTTACTAGCAACGATACATATGTGTCGGTTCCCTTTCTGTCACTGGGATCAAGCACCGTAATATCGAACCCACTACAAAGCACCTCTTCTCATTGCAAGATAAATAAATCAAGTTGGCCAAACAAAACCCAAATATCGGAGAAGAAATACGAGGCTATAAGAAAATATGCATATAAGAGATCAAAGAAGAGTCAAATAACTTTCATGGATAAAAAAGATAGATCTGATCATAAACTCAAAGTTCATTGGATCCCAACAAACACACCACAAAAAGAGTTACATCATATGGATATCCAAGAGACCATTGTATTGATAATCAGAAGAAAGAGAGGAAGCCATCTAGCTACTAACTATGGACCCGTAGGTCTACAAGGAACTACTCACGCATCATCGGAGAGGCACAAATGGAAGTGGTGAACCCCTCCGTGATGGTGTCTAGATTGGATCTGGTGGTTCTGGACTCTGCGGCGACTGTAATTGATTTTCATCGACTCCCCTAGGGTTTATGGAATATTGGGGTATTTATAGAGCAAAGAGGCGGTCCGGGGGGCACCCGAGGTGGGCACAACCCACCAGGGCGCGCCTGGGCCTCCTGGCGCACACTGGTGGGTTGTGCTCCGCTCGGAGCACCCCCAGGTGCTTCTCCGGCCCACTGGATGTCTTCTGGTCCAAAAAAATCCACAAAAAGTTTCGATGCGTTTGGACTCCCTTTGGTATTGATTTCCTGCGATGTAAAAAAACATGCAGAAAACAACAACTGGTACTTGGCACTATGTCAATAGGTTAGTACCAAAAAAATGATATAAAATGACTATAAAATGATTGTAAAACATCCAAGAATGATAATAAAACAACATGGAACAATCTAAAATTATAGATACGTTGGAGACATATCAGGATCCCCAAGCTTAATTCCTGCTCGTCCTCGAGTAGGTAAATGATAAAAACCGAATTTTTGATGTGGAATGCTGCCTATCATGTCATATCATATTCTTTTCTTTCTAACATGGACATTTTGGACTTTTATATGGTTCAAAGCAATAGTCTAGTTTTGACATGATATTTAAATACTCAAGCATATCAACAAGCAATCATGTCTTTCAAAATATCAATGCAAAAATAAGTTATCTCTAGCCCATCATACTCAACCGTTGATCCATTCCTAAAACACACTCGCATATTAGTTACACCCAATGCTCAAGTACGATCATAGTGCTTCCTAGTTGGTGCTTTATAAGAGAAGATGGAGACTCAAATTCAACTTTTTTGCATAAAGTTAAAGAAGGGACCTTCGCAGAGGGAAGTAGGTATTTGTAGAGGTGCTAGAGCTCAAAGCTTAAATTGAGAGATAAAATTATTTTGGGAGGCACGCTTTTCCCACCAACGAAAACGACTTAGAGTTCCCAACACTTTCCTTGCTAGATATATCATAGGCGGTTCTCAAACATAAAATAAAGTTTATTCCTTTTTCCACCAAACTTTCACAAGCCATGGCTAGCCTAATCCACGGTTGTCTTCCATACCAACACTTTCCAAGGAATTTATCATTTGACAACATAAAGTAAATTTATTTTTCATTTCGGGACTAGGCATCCCTAATACCTTTGCCTTACTCTCATCCAATGACAAGTGAATAAACACTCATCGTGAGAATAACACATCTAACATGGAAAATATTAGCCACCCGTCACCGCCTCGCGAGTGGTACGAGCACACAAAAGGGTAATTTATTTTGAAAATTGGAGATGGCACATACAAATTTTCTTAGAACGGCGAGGGAATACCGCATATAAGTAGGTATGGTGGACACATGTGGCAAAACTGGGTTAAAGGATTTTGGATGCACAAGTAGTGATCATACTTACTGCAAAATGAAGACTAGCGAAAGACTGGGAAGCGACTAACCATGAAGCAACTAATCTCATAAGCGAACATTAAGCATAATTAACACCGAATAATGCACCACAAGTAGGATGTAATTTCATTGCATGACTATTGACTTTCATGCTTGCATAGGGAATCACAAACCTTAACATCAATATTCTTACTAAAGCATAATTACTCATTAACATGACTCACATATCACATCATCATATCTCAAAAATATTACAAGGAATCAAATTTATTTTGTACAATGATCTTCATGAATGTTTTTATTATATCCTTCTTGGATATCTATCACTTTGGGACTAATTTTCATGTGTTGCTTTTGATAAGCTCAAACAAATATAAGTGAAGATCATGAGCATATTATTTATTTTTTCTTCTCTCAAAATAATTTAAGTGAAGCAAGAGAGAATTTCTTAAATTTTTTACTAACTCTCAAATAAATCTAAGTGAAGCAAGAGAGTATTTATTCAAAAAATAATAAAGCACACCGTGCTCAAAAAGATATAAGTGAAGCAGTAGAGCAAATCCATAACTCATAAAAATTTGAAGCACAGAGAGCTATTCTAACAAGTCATGGCATAATTTTGGCTCTCTCTAATAGGTGTGTACAGAAAGGATTCAAGACTTAAAAAGCAAAACAAAACAAGAAAACACTCATATCATACAAGATGCTCCAAGCAAAACACATAGTATGTGACGAATAAAAATATAGCTTTGAGTAAAATACCGATGGTTGTTAGAAGAAAGAGGGGATGCCACTCGGGGGCATCCCCAAGCTTAGTTGATTGCTTCTCTTTGGATAATAGTTTGGGATGCCATGGGCATCCCCAAGCTTAGGCTCTTCTTACTCCTTATTCCTTCATCCATCATAAGATAACCCAAAACTTGAAAACTTCAATCACACAAAACTTTCGTGAGATCCGTTAGTATAAGAAAACAAATCACTACTATAGGTATTGTAGAAAACCAATTCATATTTTATTCTTACATTATATCTACTGTATTCCAACTTTTCTATGGCAAAAACTCATTACACAAAACCATAGAATCATCAAAACAAGCAAACAACGCAAAGAAAACAGAATCTGTCAAAAACAGAACAGTTTGTAGCAATCTGAAAATTTCGAATACTTCTATAAATCTAACTTTTTTGAACAATTAGGACCACGTGAACAATTTGTATATTAACCTTCTGCAAAAAGAATCAACTTAAAAACACTCTCCTGTGAAAAATGAGAATTTTTCTCGTGAGTGCAAAAGTTTCAGTTTTTCAACAAGATCAAATATTTTAACACCCAACATGATCCTAATGGCTTTGCTTGGCACAAACATTTATTCAAACCACAAAAACACATCTAAATAGAGGTATTAAAGGGTATTTTATTGAAAAAAACAAGGAAATCAAAAGCAAAAAGATACAAGTTGGGTTGCCTCCCAACGAGCGTTGTCGTTTTACGCCCTTAGCTTGGCATGAAGCAAGGATCTAAGTTTTGTCATCCTTGTTTTCCAATTCCTTATTCACACATTTCTTCAAAGATTTAGCATATAATTCTTCGACAAAGATACTCCTAGGAATAAGTCAAATAATTTGCTTTTGTAAAGAGGTATTTCTATTACTTCAATAAAATTGGGGTGAATACTAATCATTTTAAGATCCCCTTTGTCATTACTAGAAGAAGCCCCTTTATTCTTGTGACTTTTTACGGGTGTTTTCTCAATGGTATTAATAGAAGAAAAAACGGTACCCAAGTTACTAAGAATTTCTTCCAATTTATCAATCCGAGAAGGACTTTCTTCCATTCTTTCATTGCCTACGGGTTCCTTCTCTTTTAGCAATTTAAAAACCTCACCCGCCTTAGATCCAAATTTATTAGCAAGATCATTCATCTTTTTGTCCAAATTTTCAATATGTTCTTTAGTAAGCATCCATTTTTCTATAACATCTAATCTTTGCATAACATGCTCAAGAGTCAAAGTTGTTTCATTAACTATAATAAGAGGAGATCCCACTAAACTTCCCATAGCATTCAAAGCATCAAAAGGAGGGCAACTTAAGAAATTTCCTCCGGTAATGGTATCAAGAACGAATCTATACCAAGTAGTGATTCCCACATAAAAATTTCGAAGAAGAACAATAGTGGGTTTCTTGTGAATACATCTGTTACTACCATTGCAAATCCAGTACCATGTATCTTTTAGGCTTTCTCCTCCTCTTTTATTAAAGTTGAGAACTTCGTTCTTGGGGGTGCAAATGATGAGGGGAGGACTAGCCATGATGACAAGGAATCAAATAGATCTGGCAAGAAAACGGCGAGCGAAAAAGAGGGCGAATAAAAATGGCAAAATTTTGTGCAGTGTGGGAGATGAAAACGAGAGGCAAATGGCAAATAATGTAAATTGCGAGGAGATGAGATTTGTGATTAGGAACCTGGTATATGTTGAAGATCCTCCCCGACAACGGCGGCAGAAATTCCTTTTGATGTCTGCTAGAACTACATCGGTATTTCCCAAAAGAGGAAGGGATGATGCAGTATAGCAGCGATAGGTATTTCCCTCAGTGATGAAACCAAGGTTATCGAACCAGTAGCAGAACCAAGCAACACAACATAAATGACACCTGCACACAAATAACAAATACTCGCAACCCGATGTGTAAAAGGGGTTCTCAATCCCTTTCGGGTAATGGACATGATAGAGTTGTAAATATTGATAGATCGAACGCCAAATAGGATAAATTGCAGCAAGGTATTTTTGGGTTTTTTTTAATAGATCTGAAAATAAAAGCAAAGGAAAATAGACCGCAAAGGCAAATATATGAGAAAGAGACCCGGGGGCCATAGATTTCACTAGTGGTTTCTCTCGAGAAAAATAGCAAACAGTGGTTGAACAATTACTGTTGGGCAATTGATAGAACTTCAAGTAATCATGATGATATCCAGGCAATGATTTTTATATAGGCATCACGTCCAAGAGTAGTAGACCGACTCCTGACTGCATCTACTACTATTACTCCTCACATCGACCGCTGTCCAGCATGCATCTAGTGTATTAAGTTCATGGAGAAACAGAATAATGCAATAAGAACGATGACATGATGTAGACAAGATCTATTTATGTTGAAATAGACCCCGTCATTTTATCCTTAGTAGCAACGATACATACGTGTCGGTTCCCTTTCTGTCACTGGGATCAAGCACCGTAAGATCGAACCCACTACAAAGCACCTCTTCCCATTGGAAGATGAATAGATCAAGTTGGCCAAAAAAAACCCAAATATCAGAGAATAAATACGAGGCTATAAGAAATCATGCATATAAGATATCCAAGAAGACTCAAATAACTTTCGCGGATAAAAAAGATAGATCTGATCATAAACTCAAAGTTCATCGGATCCCAACAAACACACCGCAAAAAGAGTTGCATCATATGGATCTCCAAGAGACCATTGTATTGATAATCAAAAGAGAGAGAGGAAGCCATCTGGCTACTAACTACAGACCTGTAGGTCTACAAGGAACTAGTCACGCATCATCGGGGAGGCACCAATGGAAGTGGTGAACCCCTCCGTGATGGTGTCTAGATTGGATCTGGTGGTTCTGGACTCTATAGCGACCGGAACTGATTTTCGTTGACTCCCCTAGGGTTTCTGGAATATTGGGATATTAATAGAGCAAAGAGGTGGTCCGGGGGCACCCGAGGTGGGCACAACCCACCAGGGCGGGTTAAACGACTTGCAACTTAAGATTCAGGTTTAGTGAAAGGCAACTATTTAACAAGGTAATTCACGTTCAGAGCAAATTGGACATGGGGGAGGGCGCCTACAAAGCAAATTGCAAATGTCCAAACCAATTTGACATGTTAAGAAAAATGAAAATCTAAGGAATTTTACACATCTTTATACCAATTTGTCACTGTTCTTCTACTTGAGAAACTAAAACTAGTACATGATGCTATCTTAATTATATAAATTATAGTTTAGCAACATTTTTTGATATTGACATTATGTTATATCGTATAAATTGATCTAGGGTTGAACGCCGTATGTATTGTGTATATAAATACCATCATGTTCTGATCTGCAATATATATCATTCTTAGTACTATTTACTATGAACATTAAGGGTGTATAGTATATCTTAATTCTGGGTTGAACGCCAAAAAGTTCACCATAGTGAAAGACGTGTATAATTCAGTGCTATTTTGACTACTACATACTCTTTACACTATACAGGATCTTTATATTCACACACACCTTGGGACTGAACTAGGAGTTGGCGCACATGGATTTTGACCTGCACGCCACCGAAACAACATAGTGATGGCATACGAAATACGGGCACGCCACCAGTATTTTTAAAAAATAGCGGTGGCATGGATAAAAAATGACGTGCCACCGACTAAAGTTGTGGCTAGCCGTTTTTACACTAGTGGGGAAATGGGGGGGAGGGGATCTCATACTTTAGGACGCGCTTGTCTAAATGTGGGAAAGTTACGAACTTATCCCCCTTTTAAAATTTTGAACATATTGTTGGCTGGGGATAGGATAGTCATCTCGCATCTCCCCAATATTTGCCGAGACAAATTTCGGGGGAGGAGTGTTTTTCCGCCCACGGTGTATGAACGGGGCTGACAGGTAGGGAGGTTGTGTCATGTCTGAGTGAAGTTAAACACCTGCCCTATTTAAAATGTTTGTCTACATAGATTTCGGCCGAGGAGAGTTCATTTTGCGCCCATCGTGTACGAATGGGTAAATGGAGGGAGTGACGGAGATCTTTGATATGAGCTTGAATCAAATGTGTTTTGCCACCCACGTTTGGCTCCCATCATGTCTGAATGCGCTCAGAGGCGGTCGTGTCATGTCTGATTGAAGTTACTAACTTACCCCTATCAAAATCAGTGGCAATCGGGCCGATTATGATGTGAACTGTCAAGGGTAGATAGTAATTTCCATCTCGCAAACAGTGGCTTCAGGCAATCAATAAACAGTGGGTGTTTTGTCGCTTCTTTAAAAAATTGGGAGAATTAGCATTAACCTTTACCCTGGGCCCGGGCAACTCAGTTCAAATCCAATTTGTATTCGATTACGAATATCCATACAACATTCTACATTTTGTTATTTATTTCTTCAAAACAACAAAAAATATTTGTTGCACCTTTATATATGAATATGATTTACAAATGCCATGATCTTCGAATTCAGTAGGTTGGATACACTTTGAGCCAAACAGTTATTTCATCCAACACAGTCTGCTCACACGAAAAACACTTCACCTTATGTCCACTCATAAAAGTACTGAGGATTACCTCACCTAAAAAAGTCAGATCATTACAACACATGGACAACAAATATGGGGTCTTACAACATAATGCATTCACAAACATGACACAACATGCAAGTATACTAATCTAATGATAGTTTCAACTTGTATCTAAAGAAGAACATGGATTACCCTAGGCTTTAGATAGCAGAAGCAGCAGGACCTCCTCCGTCTTCAAATGTAACATTCTAACTTCTCTAATTCTTGGTTTGCTTTGGGTAATGTGTGTAGCTAATTGCATATTTCCATCCTCAAGATCAAGATTACCTCATTCATGGCAGCCACACCATCTCCTTATGCCTCTAGTAGATCCTCAGGAACTATAATACATGTGCTCTGTCTACAATCCAATGGTGTTGCCTGTAAACTGCTAGCATATGGTAACATGGATGTCGCACTACTTCCACAAATAGATACTAGGGTCGTACATTGTGTCCTAGTGTGAATGGCATCCTAAAAGGTTTCTGTTGTACATAAGTAAGAGATAGTTATCACACGATCTAGGCAGTAAGCTTACATGGTAAACGACATACAAATTATTGCCGAGAATGCCAAGCTGTATTTAAATGGTTCGAAGCAGCATCAGCCGAAAACAAATTAAAATGGTAAGATGATAGGCAGTGTACCACCGATATAGTTAAGTTGCCCAGTCATATAATTAGTTGAAATAATCTGAGAAAGCGCTTAAACAGTGTGGCCTCATATAAACTACGAAGATTGTCTTGTGATTAAGTTCATAGGAAAAGTTAAGGAGTCAAATGAATTAGGCAATCATTTTTTACGATAGTATAGCAGGCACTGCTGACATATTGGCCAACTCAGGTATAGCCTAACAAGTAACAAACAAGCATTTGAATCAAGCAATACAGCAAAGCAGACAACCGAACCATTTGTAATTCTATAGGATTATAGGGTTAGGGCACAAGCCAAGAAAGCATCCCACACGCATTATATTTCACATGTACTAAAACACACTGTCTTACTGTATTTTGCCGTGAAGCCTCGCTGCCGTTGGAATGTTCTTCGAAGAAATCGTTAACATCCCATGGTTACAAATCTAGTCATTGTAGTTTATTCTTCCCCTCTATTTAGGTAAAACTAATTTTGATCATATGCACTAGTTCGAATTGATCATCAATGGTTAATCCCAACTAATGAAAGAAGGGTGTGTGCTTACACAAAAATATATGTGCTTCACTCTATTTTTATGCTTGTTCGAGGTGCTAGCCCAAAAAGAATAAATATTTTGCTTGATGGGGTTGGCAGCTCCATAATGAATAGAAGCATCGAATTAGTCATGCAACCTGGGAAGATCAAGAAAACACAAAAAAGTAATGAACATACGCTCGGAGAAGTGATGTAATAGCTAGCATCGGAAAATGTAGGTTAAAACGAACAAAAAGCAGCGGAACCACAAGCTAGTTTGTTGATGTGTAATTGAGCATTGAGAACATAGAAGCAGTCAAGTACAATAATTGTAACCAACATTTCGCATCAGAACAACACCATTATGATAAATATAGCATACAAGAAGTAAAATGGTAGGTAGTGATATCTACGAAGTACATTACTAGTAATACTTAGGACAAATCAAAAGCATTGTGACTATATGTGTAGCGGTTTGTAATTTAGCACATGTAACTGATACGTCTCCAACGTATCTATAGTTTTTGATTGTTCTGTGTTGTTATATTATCATTCTTGGATGTTTTGCAAACATTTTATAAAAAATTTATATCATTTTGTGGGACTAACCTATTGACATAGTTCCAAGTGTTGGTTTTTCCTTGTTTTTTACCTCGCAGAATATCCCTATCAAACGGAGTCCAAATGCAACGAAACCTTTTGGAGAATTTTTGGGACCATAAGACAACTTGGGAGCCAAGGAAGCGCCAGGGGGAGGCCAGTGGGGCCCACAAGACACTAGGGCGTGATAGGGGCCGTTGGCGCGCCCTGATGGGTTATCGGGCCCATGGGGGTCTCCTCCACCGCCTCTTCGCACCGTAGAGGAGCAAACAAAATGCAATTCCGGCCGCCGCAAATTCTAGAACCATGAGATCCAATCTAACGCCATCACGGAGGGGTTCATCTTCCTCATTTGTGCCTCCACGATGACGCGTGAGTTGTCCATCACAGACCTATGGGTCCGTAGGCACTAGCTAGATGGCTTCTTCGCTCTTATTGATTCTCAATACAATGTTGTCTTGGAGATCTATTTGATGTAATGACTTTTTGGGGTGTGTTTGTTGGGATCCGATGAATTTCGTGTCTATGATCAGATCTATCACTACTAGGGAAAACCTTATACACATAATCTTAGCAGTAACGCTGGATAAAATGATGCTGTACTACTACTTAGTAGTAGCGCGTGGAAGTAAAAGGCGCTACTGCTACCCTAGTAGCAGTAGCACGTTTTGGAACAATGCGCTGCTGCTAAGTTTGAACTTGGCGCATATGGCTAGCCCCACTTAGCACCAGCACGTATCCTTGTCCAGCGCTACTGCTATGCTCCGTAGGAGTAGCGTTTTTATTCAACTCGCGCTGCTACTAACCCTACCTTATCGTCCCCGTGCGGTGGACCCTCTCACTCACTCTCCTCCGTGGCCCCCGTCGTTCACCGCCGCCGCCGTTCCCCGACAACCGTCATCGCCCGCCGCCGCGAACGCGACACTGAGGTAGTTCCTCCATCCCTCCTCCTGCATCATCCCTCCTCCTCCGGCTGCCCCCTCCTCCCTGCTCTTCTTCCGGCCGCCCCTCCTCCTCCGGCCGCCCCCTCCTCCCTCCTACTCCGACTGCCCCCTTCTCCCTCCCCGATCCCACCGCCCTCCTCCTCTCTCCTCCCTCCTCCTCCTCCCTCCTCGCACCCCCTTCTCCCTCCATCTCTCCTAAGCCCTATACTCTTTTTTACTATTCTTGTATAATGTATTTTTTTTACTATTTTTAGTAAGTTTTTAATAGAATTACTAAGAAAATTAATAGAACTAGTTGAACTAGTTTAATTTTAGTAAGAACTACTTTATTTATATATATAGTAAGTGTTTAGTTGAACTAGTTGAATTATTAGAACTAGTTTAGTTTTAGTAAGAAAATTTAGGTATATGAGATTTGATAATCTAATTAAAAATTTACTATAGAACTAGTTTATTTTAGTAAGAAAATTAATAGAACTAGTTTATTTTTAGGTGTACTTAACATAATTCTATGTTGATTCTTTTTGAAGTGGACATCTCATATTTTGAACATGTCACATTTGTTGTTATTTTTTAGTGAAAGCAATTATTCCCGCATCAACGTCGACGATGCCTATCCCGCATCCTCGTCGTCGACTCGGCGGAGGAGGCCTGCTTGATCAGGGGGGCCATGTCAGGGACTGAGCTCCGTCGGGCTGGTACTGGGAAGTGCTACCTTTCAGGGGCCGCAGCTTGGTGAGGAGCCAGCCCGTCGTTGATCCGAAACTTCTTTGGTGGCGGTCGCGTGGCCCAGTGACGGTGTGGAGGTTTGAGGACCGCGCGGAGTTTGTACGTCACCATGTCAGCGAGGAGGATGAGCACATCCTTCGCTACATGGTTGCATTGGAGGGCAGGTTCTTCAGGGATCTCACTGGAGCTATGATCTTGTGATGGTTCCTTCTCTTTGGGTGTCCACCACCCGCGTTAATACCCGTCGTTCGCTAGGGTTTTAGCTGTATTAGTTATGTTATATGTATGATAATATTTGAGATGTATTAGATGATTTAGTTTTGCTTATTGAATGCATGCTAATTTGAATACTGATTTATTTTATGATTTAGTTTTGCTTATTGAATGCTCAAATTGAAGAACTACTCCTATTTTCCATGCACAAATTGGAGAGCGCTATGCAAGGCGTATGCATTTGATTAGTTGATAGCTTATAGGGTTTTCGTTTTTTGCAGAAATCAAGGAGCACCTTCATCATCCCCGCCGACGTCCCCGTCACCGACCCCCTCTGAACTCGAGGTTAGATTCATGCATGCATGGGTTTCAAACATTACTATGGAAAACCTTATATGCAGAATTTAAGTTGATATAAACATGTATATCTTGTGTTGCTCAAATAGGAAATGTGCTTGCCAAGTGGCCTATGTTTTGTCGGGGTGTTGATTAATTTACGTTCCAACAAATTTCAGGCGCTCGACATGTCTTTTTTTAGCAAAGGTCATGCCGGATTTTTTTTCCGAGAATTTGGGCATGACTTGTGCTAGAATATGTAGGAAATATCGAGTGGCCTGGATTTTCTAGAAATATAATTAAACGACATTTCAAGTTGACTTTAACTCTGTCGAGGGTCCATACATGAGAGAAGAAGAATCCTGACTGTTGTCGTGGGGGTCGTTTTTCCTTCTTCTCCTTGTGCTAGACCTTTGTTATGCACTAGGGGAAAGAGGAATAACGACCATCACCGACGGTCAAAAAAATCAGTGAGGGAGTGTATACACCATGTGAGCTGAGAGTTTTCAAGAAAAGACTCGACAGACCGATAGTCAACCCGTGATGAATAATAATGATCTAATTTAGTTTTTGTAGTACATATATTTAATTTTACAAGTTTAATCATTGAATTATGAACATAGGAAATGTCGTCGATGTCGTCGTCGGATGATGAGAGTCTCCCAGCAGAGAGCGACCGGTGCGTCAATGACCGGGGTGTGTGCGACAGGCCTCACCTAGTAGAAGGTACGAGGAGACCTTCGATGTTGAGAAGGTACGCAATGACAACAAGTGTTTTGATGTAAATCTTTACAATTGTGAGAGCGTAACCCATTTTGGTTGCCCGAATTGGGAAGCACTTTGCAAGACGTATGCTTTTCATGAGGGTATGCTTGTCGCCATGGATCTTGGTGATCCTAACATCACCGAAGACAATATGGACATTTGGGTGCTTATTGATACGCTTCCAATTCTACCGCTATGTGAGTTTCTCAAACATAGTTATTAAGTAATTTATATTATTTATTTCAAAATAGTTGACAGCTTATTTCCATTGATAGCTTATTTTCATTCTTCAAAGAATGTGCGGAAGATGGTAGACATAACCTACTACACCGATGGTTCAGAAGTAACTTATCAGGAGAAAAATCATTTGATCTCATTTATTAATGATCTTGAGAATTACAATATATATTATCAAACTCCTCCTCAGTATGGTCAATATGTGCCACTTGTGCACGTGTTGAACTACGGCAACATCCATGGAGATGTCATGGTAAGATTTTTTACTATTGCGACATCCGTGCATCTTTTGCATAAATTCTTCTAAAACTCAACTACATTGCTAACTACGAAGTTATTACTATGTTTTTCAATAGAAAATCCCGAAGGATTGTGTGCCTCATCTGATGTTTCTGAAAGGTCGCTTGATGTTATGAACTTACGAGCAGGTCATCCTACGCATCAGTGTTGTTCATGCCGAATTTCTAAAACCGATGAAGACATGACAATCAAAGATTGAAAAAAATGTATGGTTAATCGTAGGGAGCTAGTTGGAAGCAACATTGTGCGAAGCGCAAGAATTGGAGACATGATTATCTCCATTCTCCATAATGGAGAGTCAGGGCCTATCTTGTTTTATGCTATTTTACCTAAGACGAGTAGGTCCTAGGTACAATGTGTTATTATGTGCTATAATGTGTTAGAGTTGATGATGATGATGAGGAGTTATGATTATGACTAGTGACTAACTTGCTATATGATGTCTCATTGATGAAAATGATGATCATGAGGAGGTGTTATATGATAATGATGTACTATGATGATAATTTGTTAATACGATGATGACGATGCTGCTGCTGATGATGATGATGATTTATTAAATCATTTGGTGAAAGAACCACGGATTAGTTTCAAGTGGATGGATCCATCCACTAGAAACTAGTCCACGGTTCTTTCACCCAGTGATGTAATAACTCATTATGATGTAAAAACAATCTCTAAATTGCTACCATATGAAAACTTTTATAATGGTGTATGAATACGACATAAAATGAAAAAGAAAAATAATACACAATAATAGTAGTAGCGCGGGTGCAGAGGCGCGCTGCTAGTACTTACAGTAGCGCGTCATGAAAAAAGCGCTACTACTAAGTATGTATAGCAGTAGCGTGCGTAGACCAGTGCTACTGCTAACCATTAGCTGTAGCGCCTTATCAGTAGCGCGGCTCCCCGCGCTACTACTACGCCAAAAACCAGCGCTACTGCTAGATAGATTTTTCCTGCCATGGGAAGAGGTGCTTTGTGATGGGTTCGATCTTTCGGTGTCCTCACCCAGTGACAGAAGGGGTAGCGAGGCACGTATGTATTTCTCCTATTAAGGATAACAAGATGGGGTCCATTCCTACATTAATAGATCTTGTCTACATCATGTCACCGTTCTTATTGCATTACTCCGTTTCTGCATGAACTTAATACACTAGATGCATGCTGGATAACATTCGATGTGTGGATTCCTGATAAATCGGTTGTCATAGCGATAAATCATCCCAAATGATAAATGGTGAAGATAAGGCATAATCTTATTGGTCACCCCAAGAGCAGCGATAAATCGGATGATAAATCGCTGAATCGGAAGATTTCTTGAACAGTGTTTTTTCGAAGGAGGGAGACTGACGACCCCTCTTACACGTCAGGTTGCAAATATTTGTTGTTTGTGTGTAGGTACCATTTACATAGTGTTGCTTGAGTCTCCTACTCGATAACTATCAGGGATATGACTAGCAGGTATGAACCGGCTAGTGTAAACCGGCTTAGTTATATTATACTTGGTTGTAATATTTAGTAAAGGCTACGGCCCATGAGATCTTAGGGCCCATGTATAGAAGTGTGGTTTGTAAACCGCCAAGCGATGTAACTTGAGAGATAAGGAAGAAAAGACAGAGACCGAGGCGGACACAAGTATGAGCCGGCCTCGGGACTCTGTAAACCGGACCAGGCGTCACCTCTATATAAAGGGACGACCCGGCGACGGTTCCGGGACAAGCAAGAATCAACCCGTCGAGACTACAGGCAATCGAATCCGCTCCCTGTAATCCGACGCCCAAGCAATACCAAACCAACTAGACGTAGGCTTTTACCTTCATCAAAGGGGCCGAACTAGTATAAACTCTCTGTGTCCTTTGTGTGCTATGAACCCCTTCAAGCTAACCCGTGCGATGGTTCCATCATCAAGTCCGCTAAACCGGACATCTGCCATGCTAATTCCACGACAGTTGGCGCCCACCGTGGGGCCTCCGCACGATGGTTTCGAGTTCTTGAAGGGCCGCTTTGAAGGGCTCAAGGGTTACGCGGTCGGCTGGATGACCAAGAGTCGCCGCGGCCGGATCTACATCGACGACGCAGGTTGGGGACCGGAGGCCGATTCAATAGAATACGGCTACCGGGTTCCCTTCGGCGGCATCCAAGTCTTCATTGGCAAAATCGGCGAACCGGGACCTGAGCCGGACATCTTCCCCAACATCGTTGAGCCGGCTCAGCGTGCGAGATCGGACCGGATTCAGCCCGCCATGAAGCACGTGTTCGTTGGAGCGATCCACGGAGTTCGAACCGAGGACGGATCGGAATCCGATGGTGCAACAGTGGTCTACTCATACGACGAAACTTCATCCGGAGAAACTGAGTCTCTGTATCAGTTGCAGGACGGCCGGTCTGAGGGCGAGTCCGATGGAAACAGTATTCCGGACCCCTTTGGCCCGCCAAACCGGGTGGCAGTCTTTATGGCCGGTTCACAGCACCCGGTGAACGGGGCGACAGCGGTAGCTGGTGTAGGGGGGAGCGGCACGACCCTCTCACCTACTGACGTTCTATCCACCTTGATGGATGAGTTCACAGCTAAAGCGGTGGAAACAGTAGCTCCAGCAGACAAGGCGCATCATGATGCAGAGCTCCTCCAGTTAAAAGGCCGGATTGATAAGTTAAAGGAGGATCTGAAGGTAGAGAGAGAGATGATAGCGGTAAGACAAGCGGAGCTGGATGATCGGACTTTTCACCTAAGGATGGAGCAAGCTTCTATGGAAGGAGTAAGGGGACGAAAGTACCAGTCTCGTCTACCGTCGGTTTATGAAGCAACGAATCTGTTCAGGACACCTGGGGCTGGGACTAGTAATAATCCGGCTTCAAACCGGAGGGCACCCCCGGCCAGGGAGGAGCCGGTTCAGCAACCCACCGCAGAGCAGGATCGTCGGATCACATCGGCACCTTACGTTCCCACCCCTCCAGGTCATTATTCAAACCCTTTGGATAACATCGCTGCAGCTGCTGCACGATTGGCCGCTCTACCCGTGGAGGAGACATCTCCTGTGGCATTGGAGGCGCGCAGGGTCAAGGAGTTGCTTAATACGGCGTTGATACAGCAGCAAGCATATTCTCATAGCAAGGAAAGGTTACATTCAACACCACGTCCTAGCCGAAGTTATACTAGGCATTGGGAGGAGCCAGAAGTGTCTAGCAGCGAACGCAGGAGGCATCAGCGCAGACAGGATAATCCGGCGAGTGCAGCAGCACCAGCTCCGGATATGAACCGGGTTAGGTCAGGAGCCCGGGAGGAGGTGTGTCAAACAACGCCGGTTCACACAGCCACAGCAGAAACAGGAATTACGACGAGTTCTTTCGGGGTGCAATGTCTTGTCCCCGCTTTACGGAGTGTCAAGCTGCCTAAGGATTTTAAAGGGCCTCGCAAGGTACCTAATTACACAGCAGATTTAGCTCCAGAAGCTTGGGTTGAAAGTTATGAGATGGCCATGGAGATGCTGGACGTGGATGAATCGGCTTGTGCTAAGTATTTTACTATGATGCTTGAAGGTACGGCCCCGACCTGGCTGAAGGGTTTACCCCCGAACTCTATCGGATCATGGGGGAACTACGCAGCCAGTTTATCAAAAACTTCAAAGATACATGCAAACAGCCGATGTCAGTGGTGGATCTAGCAGCTTGTGTGCAAGGAGAGCAGGAGTCTACAGCTGCTTGGGTGTGGAGAGTAGCGGAGATCTTGCACTCTTCGAATGGTATCAATCCTAGTACGGCTATAGTGACCTTGGAAAACAATTGCCAGTTTGAATCTTTAAAGTTAAAGCTCGGACGGCTCAAAAGGGATTGTAATGATATGGGAACTCTCATGATTGCCTTGGTAAAATATGGGGACTCTGATAATACCAAGTATCCAGAAGCGGAAGGAGACAAGACGGGGAAGGTTAGCAAGTCTGGTAAACCGGCGCAAGTTACTCCGGCTACTATGAGTTTTCTGGGCAAACGGAAGGCAGAGGGTGGCTCTGACTTCGTGGCCAACACTCAAGTTCAAGGGGGCTTCCAGCACAGCTTGGGAAACCCACCTCCACAAATCGGCGGAGGGACTCTTAGCTGGGACCAAGAGTTAGATCAGCCTTGTCCGAAGCATAGCATGAAAAATCGACCGGCAAAGCACACCATAAGAGAGTGCAGGCCCCTTATGAAAGCAATGGCGGGCCGTTTTAATCCTCATGACAGGCCTCCAAATGATGGTTCAGGTCCTAGATTTTATGGTCCGGGTCATCAGGGGAGCATCTCCGGATCAGGATATAGGGGCAATAACAATGGTTATCAAAACCGGACCGGTAGTCAAAATAATCAAGGAAGTTATAATAACCAGGGCAATCAGTCGCATCATCAAGGTGGTTACAATAACCAAAGCAATCAGCAACATGGCCAAGGTGGTTATAATAACCACAGCAATCAACAGCCGGGCCAAGGGAATTACAATAATCAGGGGAATCAACAGCGTCAGCAACAGCAGCCGCAATCCGGGTATCAAAGTAATCCAAAGGAGTTGAGCAGTGGGCAATATCATGTCTTCACCACAAGTCTGTGTAAACGAGATCAGAAGGTTTTGAAGCGGGCTGTTAACGCAGTTGAACCGGCAACACCGCAATTTCTGCGCTGGTCAGAGCAGCCCATTGTATGGAGTAGAGAAGACCACCCGATGCGGGTGGATAATCCAGGCCATTTAGCCTTGGTGGTGGCACCCCAGGTTGGAGGTTACAAATTCACTAAGGTTCTCATGGACGGTGGTAGCAGCATCAATATTCTGTACTATGAGACTTTCCGTCGTATGGTTCTGATGGATAAGAAGTTAAGGCAATCAAACACAGTGTTTCATGGAGTAGTGCCAGGTAAGTCGGCTTATCCGGTTGGAAAGATTGACTTGGAAGTTACTTTTGGAGATGAACATGATTCCAGGTCGGAGATAATAACTTTCGAGGTCGTCAAAATCAAAAGCCCTTATCACGCTTTGTTTGGAAGGACGGTTTATGCTAAGTTTATGGCTAGGCCATGTTACGTTTATCTGCAGCTTAAAATGCCGGGTCATAAGGGCACGATCACGGTTCATGGAAGTCGCAAGATAGCAGTGGAATGTGAAGAAGGAGATGCAGCCTATGCAGAAGCAGTATGTGCCACGGAAGAGTTGAAATATTATAAAGATAATGTTGATCCGGCAGATATGACTCCGCTGAAGAAGCCAACTACAGAGCATGATCCGGCGTTGAAGTTTAAATCAGCAGAGGACACCAAGCAAGTTGATTTTGTGCCTGGAGATTCGTCTAAGCAGTTCACTATCAGCGCTAACCTTGATCCCAAATAGGAAGGCGCGCTCATCGAGTTCATCCGTGAGAACCGGGATATCTTTGCATGGAAACCTTCTGACATGCCAGGTATACCGAGGGAACTCGCTGAGCACAGTCTTAATATTGATCCGAAGTTTAAACCGGTCAATCAGTATCTACGCCGCTTCAATGAGGAGAGGCGCAAGGCTATAGGAGAAGAAGTGGCCAGGCTTTTGGCCGCAGGATTCATAGTGGAAGTTTTTCATCCGGAGTGGTTGGCTAATCCGGTGCTGGTGTTAAAGAAGAACGGGAAGTGGAGAATGTGTGTGGACTATACAGACCTCAACAAGGCTTGTCCAACTGATCCTTTTGCTCTCCCTCGCATTGATCAAATTATCGATGCCACGGCGGGATGTGAGCGGCTAAGCTTTTTGGATGCGTATTCAGGGTATCACCAGATCAAGATGGCAGGTAAAGACCAGGAGAAGACAGCTTTCATAACCCCTTTTGGTGCTTTTTGCTATGTATCTATGCCTTTTGGGCTTAAAAGCGCACAAGCGACTTATCAGCGTTGCGTTCAGAATTGTCTGAAAGGGCAGATAGGGAGGAATGTTCATGCTTATGTGGATGACATTGTGGTCAAGTCAAGGAAGGAAGAAACAATGATAGAGGATCTTAAGGAAACTTTTGATAATCTTCGAGTTTATAAGATGATGCTTAATCCGGAGAAGTGTGCTTTTGGTGTTCCAGCAGGTAAACTACTGGAATTCTTGGTCTCAAACAGAGGAATAGAAGCTAATCCAGAGAAGATCAAGGCCATCACATCTTTGACTAAACCGGTTTGCATCAATGATGTTCAGCGTATAGCTGGCCGGATCACAGCATTAAGCCGGTTCATCAGCCATTTGGGAGAGAAGGCGATCCCGCTTTACCAGATGCTGAGGAAAACCGACCGGTTTATGTGGAGTGATGAGGCAAACGCAGCGTTCGAGGATTTAAAGCGGCAATTGGCAAAGCCGCCGGTTTTAGCTGCTCCTATTGATAAGGAGCCGTTGCTGTTATACGTCGCTGCCAATGCACGGGCAGTCAGCATCGCAATCGTGGTTGAGCGCAAGGAAGCAGGGAAGGAATACCCGGTTCAGCGTCCGGTTTACTACGTGAGTGAAGTACTCATTGAATCCAAGCAGAGATACCCTCACTGGCAGAAGTTGGTGTATGGTGTGTTTATGGCAAACCGGAAGTTGAAGCACTATTTCCAAGGTCATCCAATAACTGTGGTTAGTTCAGCACCGTTGGGGGACATAATCCAGAACAGGGAAGCTACAGGTAGGGTGGCAAAGTGGGCCATAGAGCTCAGCCCACATGAGTTGAAGTATGTACCACGTACCGCTATAAAATCTCAGGCATTGGTAGATTTCATCAATGATTGGACAGAGTTGCAAACTCCTGAGGAGAAGCCGGATCTTACTTACTGGACGATTCACTTTGACGGTTCAAGACAATTGGAGGGCTCGGGGGCTGGAGTTGTATTAACTTCCCCCAGAGGTGATAAATTTTGTTATGTCCTCCGCCTATTGTTTCCTTGTACTAATAATGCAGCAGAATATGAAGCACTACTTCATGGTTTGCGGCTGGCAAAGGAGATGAACTTGAGCCGGGTTAAGTGCTTTGGCGACTCAGATTTGGTGGCACAACAAGTTTCCGGCAAGTGGGATTCAAGAGATCCCCTCATGGCGGCTTACAGACGAGAAATTGAAGCAGTTGCAGGATACTTCAAAGGATATCAGGTGGATCATATAGACCGGCGAAGGAACGAAGCGGCCGACGCTCTAAGCCGGCTGGGTTCTCAACGTAAATCGGTGCCACCAAACACTTTTTTGGATGAATTGCACAGTCCTTCGGTTCAGATACCGTCGGAGGAAGACCTAGTTGTTCCTGATCCGGAGGCACAGTTAGTTGCAGCGCTTCATGTTATTCCAGATTGGACGCTGCCTTATTTGGCATATTTGAGCCGAGGGGAGTTACCGGACGATGAAGAAGAAGCACGACAAATAATCCGGCGTTCTAAGTCCATGACAATTGCAAACGGAGAGCTTCATCATCGCAGTACTTCTGGAGTATTTCAGCGGTGTGTGTCAGCTGAGGAAGGTTGTGAGATCCTTCGCGAGATCCATGAAGGGGATTGTGGCCATCACGCCGGTTCAAAATCATTGGTGGCTAAAGCATTCCGGCATGGTTTCTATTGGTTAACTGCTCATGCAGATGCGGCAGATCTGGTCCGGAAGTGTGATGCTTGTTAGGAATTTTCAAGGCGTGCTCTGGTTCCGGCGCAGGAGCTCCGGATGATACCAATAACTTGGCCGTTTGCGACTTGGGGGCTTGATATGGTTGGACCCTTCAAGAGATCCCAAGATCAGAAAACTCATCTACTAGTAGCAGTAGACAAGTTTACAAAGTGGGTTGAAGCGGAGCCTATAAGGAAGTGTGATGCGGCAACGACAGTCAAATTCATCAAAAAAGTAATATTCCGGTTTGGCTTTCCACACAGCATCATCACAGACAATGGCACCAATTTGTCTCAGGGTGAGATGGAAGAATTCTGTCAACGAGAACATATTCGTTTGGACATGTCTTCTGTGGCCCACCCCCAATCCAATGGTCAGGCTGAAAGGGCAAATCAGGAGATTTTGCGAGGTATCAAACCCCGGCTTATGACACCTTTGCAGAGAACCCCAGGATGTTGGGTTGAGGAGTTCCCATCTGTTCTTTGGAGTATCAACACTACACCAAACCGGTCTATAGGTTACACACCTTTTTTCATGGTCTATGGTGCTGAAGCAACGTCATGATTCACCAAGGGTGACGGCTTATGTTGAAGCAGCCAACGAGAGAGCAAGGCAAGTCAGTTTAGACCGGCTGGATGAAGAGCGTGGTATAGCTGCGGCACGATCTGCAATATATCAACAAGACTTACGCAGATATCATAGCCGCCGGATCAGAACAAGGACGTTCCAGGAGGGCGACTTGGTACTCCGGCTCATCCAAGATCAAACAGATATGCACAAGCTATCCCCACCTTGGGAAGGGCCCTTTGTGGTCAGTAAGAATCTACACAACGGTTCATATTACTTGGTGGACGTTCGAGAACACAAGGACTCACGGACATCAGAAGAGGAGACGAAGAGGCCATGGAACATCGCCCATTTACGGCCATACTATACTTGAGCTATGAGCTCCACTGTATCATATGTATATATTATGATTAATAAATAAACCGGCACCCTCGGTAAACCGGGGGCTCAGCCCTTTTTCCACATACAAATATCTTGTGAAAACAACAATGCAAGTTTTTTATCAGATATTTCAACATATTGGCCGGTTTAAGCTTGATTTTTTGCAAAGTAAAACTTTCTAAAAAACATGAGATGACATCCGGTTCAAAGAAAGGACGCTTCACGATTTACCCACCGGTTCAGGAGGAACCCTGGATACCCTCTGAAAAGTTGGATAATCCACATTCAGTGATTGGTTTAGATTTACCCACCGGTTCAGGAGGAACCCTGGAGACCCTCTGAAAAGTTGGATAATCCACATTCAGTGATTGGTTTAGATTTACCCACCGGTTCAGGAGGAACCCTGGAGACCCTCTGAAAAGTTGGATAATCCACATTCAGTGATTGGTTTAAATTTATCCACCGGTTCAGGAGGAACCCTGGAGACCCTCTGAAAAGTTGGATAATCCACATTCAGTGATTGGTTTAAATTTACCCACCGGTTCAGGAGGAACCATGGAGGCCCTCTGGAAAGATGGATAATCCACATCCAGTGATTGGCTCAAATTTGTTACGGTTCTATCGGCCCTCTGAAAATATGGATAATCCACATTCAGTGATTGGCTAGGCCCTCTGGGAAAGATGGATAATCCACATCCCATTGATTGGCTCAGTTTTTTATTTGCGGTTCTATCGACCCTCTGAAAAGATGGATAATCCACATTCAGTGATTGGCTAGGCCCCCTGGGAAAGATGGATAATCCACATCCCATTGATTGGCTGAACCTTGGTTTGAGACTGGCAGCTCTTAAAAAGCCTCGACTACATGGTCTTATTTGCAACATTTGCATCTTTTTTGTGTTTTGTGTTTTAACCCTTTAAACCGGAGTGGAACAGCTACAGAAGCTGACCACGTATCTATAAAGTGAAAAGTCTGGGTCATGAATACCAGCATGAGTAAACCGGTATTCATTATAACCCGGATCATCTATCAGGCAACAAGCCACAAATTTCTGAACAAAGTTTTTCAGAACAAGATGAACCGGAGTCTATCATCAAAACCCGGGTTTCTAATTGGATCCATGAAGATCTTCATCAAAGTATTGAACATATATAATCTCAGGTATAACTTTATTGCTGGTATGAGTATGTACTTATTTGACGTTTTGAGAGAACAATTTAATCCGTCCAGTGGTAAACCGCTAGGACATATTTTCAGTGTTATTTCTGCAGGAGCAGAGGATATGCAAGATAAGCACCATCAGATAACATTTAAATTGGCAAATATTTCACATAAGAAAGACAGAATATCCGGATTAAAGCAGATCAAGTTTCAGCTATCCTATTACAAGGCATAACAAGCCTGACGGATTAAAAAGATTGTTTGGCAAAACAGAGACTGCGACTACAACAATAAATTTTGAATTATGCTCCTCCTTGCTGAGACGGCTGGCCATCACCTTGATCCGGAATATCTTCGTCTTCTTGAAGCGGTTGGAAGTCCGGCACACGCCAGTCAATCTTCGTCAAAGCCCAGAAATACATCTCGTCGTTGATAAGTTCAGAAGGTTCAATATCAGGAGCAAAGGTATGAGGACGAACCGGCGGGATTAAGTTGACGGTGTCATAAACCGGCCGCTCCACCCGCTCGTTTTGCAAGTCGTACCCCGGATGATACCTGGATAAGTCGGATTCAGCTGCAAGCTTGCTGGCAAGGGGACGCATCTCCTTCGTCAAGGCGTAGAGATCCTTTGCGGTAAAAGTGGAGCCGTCGTCTTTTGTATCAGGAAATCCGGTTAAAGCTTCTTCCGGATCAAGATCCGGGACCCAGGCCTTAGCCCTGGTAAGGGCCAGAAGAGCACCACCTCGGGCAGCAGATTTTTTGACTTCTTCAAGACGAACCGGCAAAACAGATAATTTTTTCAACGTGTCTTGGATAGTTGTAGGGGCCGGTTTACCGAAAGATGTTGCACTAATGATCCTCTGAGCGCCGGAATACAGCTGCTCGACCAAGGTGTAACACGCTTTAAGCTTCTTCCGTAGGTCATCCCCAAGATGGGAGACACGGCGCCTTGTATATAGATATTACGGTTAAACCGGCACAGACGAAAGATTACAGGGATAAAGCAATAGTTCAGATTACACTTACCAAAGATTGCAGAGGTCATCAACTCAATCTGCTGCTTTAAACCGGTTAATTCTTCTGTAACCGGGTTAAGCGCCCCTTCAGCATCCTGAATCCTTTTCTCCAGATCTTTCTTTTGAACCTCAAAAGTGGTCCGCTCTTCTTCAAAATATTTCTTCAGATCTTCAGCAGTCTTTAAACTTACCTGAAGATCTTTCTTAGCTTTTGAAGCGGCAGATTCTGTCTCAGCAAGACGACTACGAAGTTCATTGATTTCGTCAGCGTTCCGGTTTAAGTCAGCCTGCAAGTACAATCAAGTGACAAGAAGCAAAAATCAGACAAGTCTCAAGCACACAAACAAGTTGTCTACTTGACACTTGGGGGCTAATGGCAGTTGAAGCAATAAACAACAGCAATTCAAAGTTACAAGTCTCAAGCACACAAACAAGTTGTCTACTTGACACTTGGGGGCTAATGGATGATTGAAGTATCAGCAGAAATTTTTTACAAGTATCAAATACATAAACAAGTTATCTACTCGATACTTGGGGGCTAATGTAAAGATCAATTGTTCAAAACTATAAAGTTCCGGTTCACCTTCAGCACGCAGCTAAACCGGAACTTGGGGGCTGTTATGGGAGAGAAGCATATCAAAAGTGCAAAGTCAGAAGAAAAGGATTACCTCATATTTCTCCTTCATTAAGTTAACCAAGCTCGCTTCATAGTCTCGGCTGCTGTGGAGCCGGTTTAGATACCTAGAATAAATTTCTTGGGCGCTCATGTCCGCAAGATTGGATACTTCGGTACTCCATTTGCCCTTCTCCTTATATAACTTCTCCGTTTTAGCCGTATGCTTGGCTAAAACGGTGAGCTCAGCCGGAGCAACGAATGCAGCCCCAGTCACTACAACTTCTGGAGAAGAGGGGGCAATTGGAGTCGCAGTGTGAGCCGGATTGGGAGATGCCAGATTAATTTGAGGAGAGTTGACCCAGGCAGGACTTGGCGAGTTGTGCGCATCTTCAGCAGTAGGGTTTTCGGGCACTGAGAGGTGATCCATAGGCGCAGGATCTTCAAGAGGTACTATGGGCTCGCTTTCTGGAGGAACGGTTGTTGCCGGATCATCGGCCGGATTATCTGCAGAGGTCTCAGCAGGAGGTTTGTTTGCCTTGGGTTTCTTGCTAGGCTTTGGTTTGCTGGATAAAGTTTGCAAAATGAGTTAACATTATAAAGCAAAAATGGAATCATAAACCGGAAATGTTAAAAAGATTTACCCTGGT
This sequence comes from Secale cereale, assembly GCA_902687465.1. NCBI lineage: Eukaryota > Viridiplantae > Streptophyta > Magnoliopsida > Poales > Poaceae > Secale > Secale cereale. Next base: position 303,550,905 of record LR738711.1, read on the forward strand.
ATAGTTTTCAATCGGGGAAGCTGTGTAGCAGTCGATTCACCAGAAGAAGACAGTGGAGTTTCCTGATAATCAGGATCAGACGGTTTAAGAGGTTTCCGGATAAGCCCGGCCTTGGGATGAAGGAGAGTCGGAGAAAGTATCACCTCAGCACGGTGTTTCTGAGCCGGAGTTAAAGAAATCCCGGATGATTCCACTGCCAGGCCACTATGGAGAGTGGTCCGGCGAAGAGCTTCATGCTGTTGCTTCTTCAAAATAAAATTAGGATCCAACTGAGCATAAGGGTGAGAAAATTGGTATTTCCGGACGGTCCGATGACCTTTTTGTGGAAGAGGTTCTGAATCAGAAGAAAGGATAGTTACCTCAACCTCGGCCGGATTATCACCTTCACCCAACTCCTGTGGAAAGTTATCGTTAGATACAGATATGAATACAAGAAAGCAAAATTCAAACCGGTTTAATTCATACCTCGGAATCTGGATCATCATCCTCGGCGTGAGAGCTGGAGTCAAGAGCTGCCTTTCTTTTCTTGTTAGCAAAGGTCTTACGGCGTGCTTGCTTGCCGGTTTTCTCCTGAGGTTTTCTCTTCCAGAAAGGATCATCAGCCTATTTAAAAGAAGGAAAGACAGTTGAAGGGACGGTTTAAATAAACGGATTACAAATACAGGATAAAGCAAAACTTACCGCAGGCAGTTTATTCTTCTTATAATATGGTGCTAATCTGACTTTGCTGCAGTCTGCTAAGGAGACGTTGAGCATCTTTTTAGCCGATTCAATAACCTCCGACTCAAATAATTTTTCCTTGGTAAACCGTTGAGGATCGTCCGGTTTACCAGAATACTGGCACACCAGCTATGATCGCCGGCTCAAGGGAAGGATGCTCCAAGACAACCAGCAGCGCATAAAGTCAGTTCCAGTCAAGCCATTGGCCATGAAAGCTTTTAACCTGGAGAGCTGTGATGCAAACCGGGTCCGCTCAACAGAGCTGAGTCGTTGTGGTAGAGGATGATCCTCCGGAATACGGTGCTCACGATAACCCGGCAAGGGGTTCTCCCCTTCAGGAGAAGTGTCAATGCAATAAAACCATGACTTGTTCCACTCTTTTGGATGCGTGTGTAAAGCGGCGTGAGGAAAGACAGCGTCCCTCCTTTTCTGGATACTAACACCGCCGAGTTCCTGATGCGGTCCACTGGTGAACTCTGTGCGCCGGTTCAGGTGGAAGAAGTCCTGGAACAGATCGACAGACGGTTCTTCTTGCAGATACACCTCCGAAAACACTTGGAAGTCACAGATATTTGAAATAGAGTTGGGTCCAATATCCTGAGGGTGGAGTTGGAAGGCAGCAAGAACGTCCCGGAAAAACTTTGAACCGGGGGGAGAGAAGCCTCAAGATATGTGGTCAAAGAACACAATAACCTCCCCGGGCCTGGGAGTAGGAGGGCATTCATTCTCCGGAGCCCGCCACTTCAAAATAGACTGAGGGCCTAAAGTACCAATTTCAGAAATTTTGACCAAGTCTTCTTCCGTGATGATGGAAGGAACCCAATCACAAGAGACAAACTGCTTGGCCATAGCAATGGAAGGACAAGTACTGAAAAAGATAAAGTGCAAAAAAACGGATTATGCGGGTACAACAATATAAACCGGAAAATATCTATGAAAGTTACGCAACGGTTTGAACCGAGGACTAATGGTATGGTTAAACCGGCAATAACAGGGAGCTATGTCATTACCGGTTCGCGACAGTAAAAGAGGAACAGCTAAACCGTCGCATTCAATTTCAAAGGTTTTACAGGAACAGGGCATAACAGTTTAAACCGGAGTATATCTAATGGATCTACAAAGGAGAAGAAACAGTTTCCTTGTAAACGGCTAAAGTGGAACAGATCTGGGAGCGCAAAGAAAAGAAAAATAAAGTGCAAGAAAATACGGGAAGAAACGCAAGGGTTTTATGCGGAGTAGATGAATCTATAGGATAAGTATAAATGGCGGGATCTAAAGCAAATACTAATGGAAGATCTGTTAACTGGGTATAAAGGTCAAAAACTTTCTACGAAGTGAGTGTTTAAGAGGAACAAGATGAAGCTCTCGTTGAAAGCCCTAATGGCGGAGGGACAGGGACGAACCCTAAAGGATGCAGATCTAGAATGAGGAAGGAAAGGCATACCTGAACAATGGAGGACGGCGGCGGAGTTCTCTGGTCGAATCAGGTTGATGCAGCGGCCAGGAAGGTCTTGACTCGGCGAGGCAACGGCGGCGCTTCAAGCTCGGGCGTCAATGGCGGCTGGAAGCTCGGGCGACAGACGGAGGAAGAAGAGGCGAGAAGAAGAAAGAACGAAGGGGGACGGCGGTATTTATAAGCGAAGGACAGATGTGAAGCGACAGGTGCGGGATTCGAGGGGGCAAAGATCGGATAAAGATCCTTTTTGACGCCTCAATTTTCGGATAACCATTAAACAAAGCTACAGTACAACTTGCGGCGTTAAATGCGGAGATGATGTCACGGTCAGATCTAGTGATTCTCGAAGATGACGTCAGAGCCGGTTTACAAAAATGTGAAGACAGAAGAAAATTATACAAGACAAGGAAGACTGATATGAACAAGTTCAAATCATTCTGGGGCCTAATGTCAGGGATATGACTAGCAGGTATGAACCGGCTAGTGTAAACCGGCTTAGTTATATTATACTTGGTTGTAATATTTAGTAAAGGCTACGGCCCATGAGATCTTAGGGCCCATGTATAGAAGTGTGGTTTGTAAACCGCCAAGCGATGTAACTTGAGAGATAAGGAAGAAAAGACAGAGACCGAGGCGGACACAAGTATGAGCCGGCCTCGGGACTCTGTAAACCGGACCAGGCGTCACCTCTATATAAAGGGACGACCCGGCGACGGTTCAGGGACAAGCAAGAATCAACCCGTCGAGACTACAGGCAAGCGAATCCGCTCCCTGTAATCCGACGCCCAAGCAATACCAAACCAACTAGACGTAGGCTTTTACCTTCATCGAAGGGGCCGAACTAGTATAAACTCTCTGTGTCCTTTGTGTGCTATGAACCCCTTCAAGCTAACCTGTGCGATGGTTCCATCATCAAGTCCGCTAAACCAGACATCTGCCATGCTAATTCCATGATAGATGTGCTCCATTAGATCTAAGGGAAATACCTACCGTGCTAACCCGTGCATCTGCCATGCTAACCCGTGCTATGAACACCTTGGTTTTACATCTGAGGGAAATACCTACCATAGATGTGCTCCATTATCCCTTCCGCTTTGGGGAAATACTGACGCAATTTTAAGTTGCATTAGTAACCTGTTCACTGCCACACGTATGGACCTATAGGTGCAAGCAGAATAATGCATCTCATGAAAAATTGAATGATGCCCTGAAGAAATTTGAAGGTATGGTGCTTATGCTTAGAAAGTTAACATAGGCGCCAGCCGTTGGATAATAGTACCTAATTCTCGGCGGAGTATGGGCATTGTTGTCATACATGAAAGTAATTATAGTCGATGGTGCTCGTGTTGCAGTTGAGTTTGGGCCGTTGTGGCCGTTGCTGAAGCGGATCTGGTGCTTTGGTTGCGGCGTCTGTCGACGTACAAGAAAGTCGATCTGTTATAAGTGAATAGTTCCCCGATAAAGATGATAAAAAATGAAGGAGCATAAGTCGAAATAACCTGATGAGGCTATGAAATCAATAAAGCACGGCCGACAGAGTTGAATATGGCATCCGTGGAGCGGGTCCGATGGAGTGGACAAAGGCGTCGGTGAAGCACATCATGCGTGATGTATAGTGCTTTTGTTGAGGCGGATCCGTTGCGGTGGACGAGGGCTTGTATGAAGGGCTAGCGATGTGGAGGACGAGGGAGTCGGTGATGGGCCCACACTATGGTGGACGAGGGTGCCGCTGAAGTAGATCCGGTGTGGTGGACCATGATGGCGGTCAAGGAGTTCGGGAGCGGTGGACTAGCCACTCATTGAAGCAGCTCTGGTGCAGTGGTGACTTTGCAGTTGGGGGTTCCAAGGTGTGGAAGGTAGATGCGGCGGGGTGTGAGGTCCACCGCTACTACGGAGGACTAGATTCCGTGGCTTGGGGGGGTGGTGGGCGGGGGGAGGCGGGGAGGGGTTCTGGAGGAGAAGAAAGGGGAAACAATGGAGTTACCAAAGCAACCCTTTTTCGTTCATGTGGCAGTGGTAAAACAGGAATATCGTAGGGCGAAACTTTTGATCGCGAGATATTTCGATGTGAGAAGGAAGTTTGAAAGCTTTTGGCGGCTAAAATTAAGTGTTCTGCTCTTGTACGACCAACTATGATATCATGGCCGAGAATTTATTTGTTGTGCACGCAAAAATAGTGCAACTTTCGAGAATCATTGTCTCCAACTCGAAACTTAGATTTTCCATTCAATTCAAATATGGATCATTGAGATAGTGGAAGAAAATACCATCATATGCTCCAATTCAAATGAAATTCCAAATGTGTTTATCCTAAATATGATGAATGAAACAAAAATGTGTATGTGTATGAACAAAGTGGATGATTATAAGGTTTGAACATGACCGTGTGTGTATATCTCTAGGTTTGATATATTAATTTGATATATATAGTGACTCTTTCCATAGATCCCTAGCACATCATCGATATCAATCTCGCACGTTACTCTCTCCACCATCTATTCAAGATCTCTCATGAAGTCTCTATCACGCACACGATGACTCGCTTTCCATGCGTCTCCGTACATAGGCCACTTTCAAACAACATAAACCTTCTCTCCCTATCTATACGCCACTTCCGCACACAAACGGCCCTTCTCTCAGCCCTTTCTTCTACTCTCTCTCTCTCTCTCTCCCTCTCTCTCTCTCTCTCTCTCTCTCTCTCTCTCTCTCTCTCTCGCACCTCACACACAGTGGTTGAGCTACACTCAAAAGCACGGGCTAGCCAGTTTGAAGAGAAGCCCAATCTTTTTGACAAATTATGGCCCACATTTACCGTTAGTCCATCCTATTGCATCAAAATTTGGGCGGGCCCTGGCCCTTTTTGCTACATCGTAGGCCTGCTAGTGCTCACACACACACTCGATGTCTCTTCCAAATAGTCTGCTCCCTGCCCGCACCCATGCTATCTCGGTACTACATATTCCTTTCTCTCTCTTGGACACACACGTCACACCATTCCCCCTTCCCTAGTAGGTTTACATCATTAGTGGTCTCTCTTCTCCACATACACACACTCCCTCTCACGCACGCGCGCGCGCACAAACACACACAGACAAATGCAACACCCATCTATCTGGACCCTTCTTTTAAGACACACACCCTTGCATATTCTCTCCAGATCTAGTTATATATATCCCCCTCTCTATATCTAACATGCGCACCAAAGTTTTCTGTCTGTCTAACTCACACATATCTCCCCGTGTCCGCATGTGTATCTCACACACTCACTCTATGATTATGTCTATGTGTCTCCACGTTACACAACACAAAGCCCCAAGAACATATCTCTCTCCATCCTCCACACACACACAAATAATCTATTATCATTGCCTTAGTCTCTCCATACCACACACACGCGCTATCTCTCTCTCGCACACATGCTCAACCAAGGTTTTCTCGTGAATAACATACCATTTATTGATCAACAGTCGTAGTAGTATGATGAACAAGAGATGTGAAAAAGAATACATCTACACGTCCGTAGACCTCCTAGTATGACTACGAGCACTAGAGCGAGCCGAAAGCGCGCTGCCGTCACACCATCTTTATCGGTAATGTGAAATCCTTTGTTTTACACAGTCGGGAAGCCATCGTTCTCAGGCCCCACATGCCTAGCCATGAATAGAACGTAGATCCAAGTTTATGGAAACAAATAATACGTTTGTATTTCCATACTTGTACTCCTATAAAATATTTAGTTGATGATGATGGTGTGTCTGCCATCCGTCATTTTTGACCCTACATCTAATGATTGTGAGATAAATTGTTGTCGTTTCGCAACAACATCCTACTTCTCTACTCCAATTTGCAGAAAAACCCTTAGTATCTTAAAACCAGCCACATTCCTCCCTCGCCTCACCAAAATAGCCCGTGGAATATATTATGACTGAAACATAATATATTTTTAGTGCTATATGTATATCAAAATTAGAGTATTTTCTATCAAGTTTGTGAATAAGTATTATTCTACTTATAATCCTTTGCAACACACATGCACGTTGCTACTATTTCCACAGTTTTGAGCTTTCCATCAAGATATTAGTCACTCATTGTCGGTGTACAAAACTAGGGGCGCTCTTTTATACCCCTTATTTGTGCAGGGGAAGTCAGAGCCACGCCTGCAACCACACATACCAAAGCGGAGGAGGGAAGCCAAAGACACAAAGTTAACGGAGCAACGCCAAGACGGTGGCACAAGAAGACAAAGCAAGAAGACAGGCTCTCCCCCGACAAAGACTCTTGCCGGGACGGCCTGCACGCCCCCGGCAAGAACCCTTGCCGAGGCAACTCACCCAAACGCCTCCGTCGCAGCCACCCTTGAGCCTAGGAGCTCCAACATCATCAACAACATTGGAACCAAGGCTCGGGAAGCGCCGACGTGATGGCGTGCATATCTTTGTGAAGACAAAGTTCTATGGCTCACGAGATGAGAACCAGATGACAAGGAAATCACATGGCTCCTCGCCAAAGACACCCCAAAGCCCCGACAAGCCTCTTGCCGAGGACGCTCATGGAGGCCCTGGCAAGACGCTTGCCGAGAACAGACACAGGACCGCGGCAAGCCCTTGCCGCCCCGTCGTCGCCCTAGCTCAGCGGCCGACCCACTAGCCCAGGCAGGTACCCACGTGGCGGTACGTGGTTCCTGGTCCAACTAGTCAAGCACCTGCGTGGTGGCATGCAGATCTTTGTGAATACCCTGCCACCATGCCACCTCAGCTGCCTGCCCTGCTGGCCTGGATGCGCGTCGCAACCAGACGGAGCGGGCACGGACGGGACTGGCCTCATTTCCGTCCCCGATAAAGCGAGTGGACACCTAAGTAGCGCATTTAATGCATCTTGTCCCGTAATGGCATGAGATAAGCCTGTGCACTGTGCACCTTTCCACCTTCTTTGTGCCACTATGGCAACCCCTTTGGACTATAAAAGGAGGCCCGCGGCATACTGGAGAAGGATTCAGCTCCATTGGAGCTGGACATGCACCGTAGCTAGTTCAAGAACTCAAGAACACTTGAATATACACCAAAGTAGGACTAGGGTATTACACATCCTCGCGGCTCGAACCTGGGTAAACGATCCTTGTACTGACTCTTAGACCCGCTCTTTGCACAACCCCGCGCCCGCCAACCGTAGAAGGGATTCCAGTGATCCCATAGGTGTCGTTTCGTACCAACATCTTTGGCGCGCCAGGTAGGGGGGGCACAGTTGTGAAAATCCGGTCTAGCAGTTAGTGTAGTAGTTCTTCATCGCCATGGGTTCCAAGAAGAAGACGACCATGGCAATCGGTTCGTCTGGAGCCGAACGTTCCGTGCCGACTCGAGCAGCGACGGGGTGGTCGCGGATGGAAGTCGAGGCGTGACCCGCGAACACCCGCATCATTCTAGCAGCCGAAGCCTGGCAAGCGGCGTCGTTCATGCACGAGACGACCAGCCGCACGCCACAAAGTCCAAGGGCGGAGCCGGGCCTCCTGCAGGCGGTGCTGGTCCCTCCAAGAGCGGCGTCGTACCGCGTATGGGCGACGCGGCGACTTCCAAGACGCCCACAGTGGCGCCCATGGCCCGCTCCTCCCAGGTCGTGCACGATGAGCAACGTCGCCACACTAAGGACCCCGGGCACCACCGCGGAAAGAGCCCTGCACATCAGTCGCGGGATGTAGAGGATCAACATGCTCATCGAGGCGCTGGCGAAAACGGCGTGCAGCTGCAGGACCGTGATAGAGCTCCTTCTAACATGGTGAGAAGTCGTAGTGCGTCACAGTCCACGCAGCTTTCACTGCCACCCACGCCGTCGGAGGCCTTAGCGCGCGCAGTTGCTCCTCGACTTCCCTCCTACTGCGAAGAAGTTCGACGAGTAGAGAGCTACCATCCAGAGCCTCGTCGCCGTCGCCAACAAAGACAAGCCACGGCCGGCGAGGCCCTCTGGCCGACACTCTGTCGAGCCACCACACGCCAGTGGTGGAAGGATCGGAGGCGCCGCAGCCATGGTGCATTCTCCTCCTCCTCGCCAGCTACCACGAGCACCGGTCCGTCAGGACGACGGTTGTGATAACATATCCATTGCGTCGTCCGGCCCACGGGCCCATCGCGACCAGCGCCAAGTTCTTCGGGAGCGTGCCCACGAGGACGCCCGAATTACCATCGAGCGCCGGCGCGACGCACGCCACCAGTCGGATAGGCGGGCAGGGCCCACTACGGACCACCCAGCACCGGGAGGTTCTGGAGGCTTACCTTACGAGGTAGGTTGTCCATCCTTTACCCGTGATCTGTGGCGTTTCCAATAGCCCACCCACCGCACATTCAAGCCTGACATCGGTGAGAAGTACAATGGCAAGACTCACCCGTCAGAGTTCCTCGGCATCTACACCATCACGATGCAGGCCGCCGGAGCACGTGACGACAAGGTGCTTGCCAATTATTTCCCATTGGCACTTAAACCCAATGTCATGTCATGGTTGATGCACTTGCCAGTAGATTCTATTTCTTCCTGGTCGGATTTGTGCCATGAGTTTTTTGGTGCCTTTACGGGAGGCCACCAGGCTCATGGCCAAGCAAGCGATTTGCATGTCATCCCCCAGAAGGAAGGTGAAATCCTGCGCAAGTACATACAAAGATTCAGCCGAGTGCAATACAACATCCCAGACATTCATCCCGCCACCATCATCGGCGCATTCCATCAGAATGTGTGCAACCGCAAGATGTATGAGGAGCTGGCGATGAATAAAGTCAAGGATGTGGCCAAACTCTACGTTCTGGCCGACAGATGCGCTCGGGCTGAAGAGGGAAGGAAGTACCCCGGCGAAGACGCCGGTGTGGAAACCAATTCCTCGGACGAAGACGCCGTCGCCCCGACGAAAAAGGGCCGACGTCGCAACTGGAAACGCAAGGGCAAGGCCATGCTTGTCGTCGAGGGATCCGACGACGCCGGCGCCGCCAAGAAAACCAAGGCAGACGACCCCGACAAGGAAATCGCCGGGTGTGTTGCCTGCTGGGCCTTGGCGGCCGTCGACAAGCCAGGAGGCTCCGACAAGCAGTACTGCAAGATCCACCGCACCAAAGGCCATGACCTCCAGAACTGCCGACAAGTCGAGTAGCTCGCAGAGAAGCAAAAATCCGAATTTGAAGAGCGGAACAAGGAGAAGGGCCAAGACGGTGCTTAGGGACCCAGTAAAAAACGTGGCGGCCAGCCTGGCCGCCGCGGCAAAGATAACCAACAAGAAAGGCCCGCCCGGGGCCGTGACAAGAAGCGAGAAGATGATGATCAGGATGAGGACGACAAGTCCGGTGAGCAAGAGTTCCAGAAAGCTACGGAGGCCATGTGCGTCGACGGCGGTGCCTCCCTACACACCTCTCACCGCCAGCTCAAGCAGTGGGCGTGTGAGATCACAACAGCAGAACCATCGTTCGATGCCCAAAAGCCATGGAAGTGGTCCAGCACTACTATCATATTTGACACCGAGGACCACCCTGATCGCACAACTACAGTCGGGTGTTTTGCCATTGTTGGTTTCACCAACAATATGCAACCTCAAGGTGACAAAGATGCTGGTTGATGGCGGGGCCGATCTGAACTTGATCTAGCCCGTCATGATCAAAAGGCTGTAAATCCCTGATGGAGACCTCGAGGAGACGGGCACGTTTCAAGGGGTTAACCCAGGAAGGACTCAGCCCAAGGGTAAAGTCACACTGCCTGCATTTGGGGGCGAACTGAACTACATGACGAAGAGGGTTGTTTTTTATGTTGTCGAGATCCCCTTGCCTTACAACGGGATCCTCGGCCACCCGACATTGGCCAAGTTCATGGAGGCATCACATCGCACCTACAACACGCTGAAGACTCCTGGGCCGATGTCCATCATCACCATCCCCTCTGACAAGAAGGATGCCCTGATCTGCGCTAATCAGCTTTACCGGGAGGCAGTTGCAGCAACTGGCGCCAAGGCACTTGCTCCTGCCGCTGAAGCCCCGAGAGGGAAGAAGACCGGTAGAACCTTTCGCACCCACTCCGGCAAGCGCTCCTCTTCGGAGTGCAGTGTGAAGGAAATATGCCCTAGAGGCAATAATAAAGTTGTTATTTTATATTTCCTTATATCATGATAAATGTCTTTTATTCATGCTAGAATTGTATTAACCGGAAACTTAGTACATGTGTGAATACATAGACAAAACAGAGTGTCCCTAGTATGCCTCTACTAGACTAGCTCATTGATCAAAGATGGTTATGTTTCCTAACCATAGACATGAGTTGTCATTTGATCAATGGGATCACATCATTAGGAGAATGATGTGATGGACAAGATCCATCCGTTAGCTTAGCAACTTGATCGTTTAGTATGTTGCTATTGCTTTCTTCATGACTTATACATGTTCCTATGACTATGAGATTATGCAACTCCCGTTTACCGGAGGAACACTTTGTGTGCTACCAAACGTCACAACGTAACTGGGTGATTATAAAGGTGCTCTACAGGTGTCTCCGAAGGTACTTGTTGGGTTGGCGTATTTCGAGATTAAGATTTGTCACTCCGATTGTCGGAGAGGTATCTCTGGGCCCTCTCGGTAATGCACATCATAATAAGCCTTGCAAGCAAATGACTAATGAGTTAGTCACGAGATGATGTATTACGGAACGAGTAAAGAGACTTGCTGGTAATGAGATTGAACTAGGTATGATGATACCGACGATCGAATCTCGGGCAAGTAACATACCGATGACAAAGGGAACAACGTATGTTGTTATGCGGTTCGACCGATAAAGATCTTCGTAGAATATGTAGGAGCCAATATGGGCATCCAGGTTCCGCTATTGGTTATTGACCGGAGAGATGTCTCGGTCATGTCTACATAGTTCTCGAACCCGTAGGGTCCGCACGCTTAAACGTTCGTTGACGATATAGTATTTAATGAGTTATGTATGTTGGTGACCGAATGTTATTCAGAGTCCCGGATGTGATCACGGACATGACGAGGAACTCCGGAATGGTCCGGAGATAAAGATTAATATATGAGATAATAGTGTTTGACCTCCGGAAGGGTTCCGGAATTCACCGGAAGGGGTTCCGGATGTTTCCCGAAGTGTTTGGGTACGAGAACACTTTATTTGGGCCAAAAGGAAAAGCACACAAGGTTTTTGGAAGGCGCAAAAGGAAGTTTTGCAGAGTCCAGGGGCCAGACGCCAGGGTCCCTGGCGTCTGGGTCCAGACGCCGGGAACCCTGGCGTCTGGCCCTGGAGTCCGAGAAGGACTCTTGCCTTTCGGGTGAAACCGACTTTGTGAAGGCTTTTACTCCAAGTTTCGACCCCAAGGCTCAACATATAAATAGAGGGGTAGGGCTAGCACCCAAGACACATCAAGATACACCAAGCCGTGTGCCGGCTACCCCGACCCTCTAGTTTATCCTCCGTCTAGTTTCTGTAGTGCTTGGCGAAGCCCTGTAGAGATTGTTCTTCATCAACAACCGTCACCACGCCGTCGTGCTACCGGAACTCATCTACTACTTCGCCCGTCTTGCTGGATCAAGAAGGCTAGGACGTCATCGAGCTGAACGTGTGCTGAACGTGGAGGTGCCGTACGTTCGGTACTAGATCGGGACGGATCGTGAAGGTGCACGACTACATCAACCGCGTTGATAAACGCTTCCGCTTTCGGTCTACGAGGGTACGTAGACACACTCTCCCCTCTCGTTGCTATGCATCTAGTAGATAGATCTTGCGTGATCGTAGGAAATTTTTGAAAATACTACGTTCCCCAACAGTGGCATCATGAGCCAGGTCTATGCGTAGATGATATGCACGAGTAGAACACAATGAGTTGTGGGCGATACTAGTCATACTGCTTACCAGCATGTCATACTTTGCTTCGGCGGTATTGTGAGATGAAGTGGCCCGGACCGACATTACGCGTACGCTTACGCGAGACTGGTTTCACCGTTACGAGCACTCGTTGCTTAAAGGTGACTGGCGGGTGTCTGACTCTCTCACTTTAACTGAATCAAGTGTGGCTACGCCCGGTCCTTGTGAAGGTTAAAACAGCACATACTTGACGAAACATCGTTGTGGTTTTGTATGCGTAGGTAAGAACGGTTCTTGCTAAGCCCGTAGCAGCCACGTAAAACTTGCAACAACAAAGTAGAGGACGTCTAACTTGTTTTTGCAGGGCATGTTGTGATGTGATATGGTCAAGACATGATGAGTTATACAGCTTTGTATGAGATGATCGTGTTTTGTAATGTTATCGGCAACTGGCAGGAGCCATATGGTTGTCGCTTTATTGTATGAAATGCAATCGCCATGTAATTGCTTTACTTTATCACTAAGCGGTAGCGATAGTCGTAGAAGCAATAGTTGGCGAGACGACAACGATGCTACGATGGAGATCAAGGTGTCGCGCCGGTGACGAAGGTGATCATGACGGTGCTTTGGAGATGGAGATCAAAAGCACAAGATGATGATGGCCATATCATGTCACATATTTTGATTGCATGTGATGTTTATCTTATTATGCTTCTTATTTTGCTTAGAACGACGGTAGCATTATAAGATGATCCCTCACTAAATTTCAAGGTATAAGTGTTCTCCCTGAGTATGCACCGTTGCGAAAGTTCGTCGTGCCGAGACACCACGTGATGATCGGGTGTGATAAGCTCTACGTTCAAATACAACGGGTGTAAGCCAGTTTTGCACACGCAGAATACTCTGGTTAAACTTGACGAGCCTAGCATATGCAGATATGGCCTCGGAATACTGGAGACCGAAAGGTCGAGCGTGAATCATATAGTAGATATGATCAACATAAGATGTTCAACATTGAAACTACTCCATCTCACGTGATGATCGGACATGGTTTAGTTGATTTGGATCACGTGATCATTTAGATGACTAGAGGGATGTCTATCTAAGTGGGAGTTCTTAAGTAATATGATTAAATTGAACTTTAATTTATCATGAACTTAGTCCTGGTAGTATTAGCATATCTATGTTGTAGATCAATAGCTCGCGATGTTACTCCACATTTATTTTTTATATGTTCCTAGATAAAACTAAGTTGAAAGATGTTAATAGCAATGATGCGAAATTGTTCCGTGATCTGAGGGTTATCCTCATTGCTGCATAGAAGAATTATGTCCTTATGCACCGCTAGCTGACAGAACTATTGCAGGAGCAGATGTAGACGTTATGAACGTTTTGACAAAAGCTCAGTATGATGACTACTTGATAGTTTAAAGTGCACCATGCTTTAAGGCTTAGAACCGGGACTTCAAAAACGTTTTGAACGCCACGGAGCATATAAGGTGTTCCAAGAGTTGAAATTAGTATTTCATACTCATGCCCATGTCGAGAGGTATGAGACCTCTGACGGTACTTTGCCTACAAGATGGAGGAGAATAGCTCAACCAGTGAGCATGTGCTCAGATTGTCTGGGTACTACAATTATTTGAATCAAGTGGGAGTTATTCTTCCAGATAAGATAGTAATTGACAAAGTTCTCTAGTCACTATCACCAAGTTCGTAGAACTTCGTGATGAACTATAATATTCAAGGGATGACGAAGGTAATTCCCGAGCTCTTCGCGATCCTGAAATCGGCGAAGGTAGAAATCAAGAAAGAGCATCAAGTGTTGATGGTTAACAAGACCACTTGTTTCAAGTAAAGGGCAAGGGGATAGAAGGGGAACTTCAAGAAGAATGACAAGCAAGTTGTCACTCCCATGAAGAAACCCGAAGCTAAATTCAAGCCTGAAACTAAGTGCTTCTACTGCAAAGGAAATGGTCACTGGAAGTGGAACTGCCCTAGATATTTAGCGGATAAGAAGGATGGCAAAGTGAACAAAGGTATATTTGATATACAGATTATTGATGTGTATTTTACTAGTGTTCATAGCAACCCCTCAGTATTTGATACTGGTTCAGTTGCTAAAGAGTAGTAACTCGAAATCAGAGTTGCATAATGAACAGAAACTAGTTAAAGGTGAAGTGACGATGTGTGTTGGAAGTGGTTCCAAGATTGATATGATCATCATCGCTCACTCCCTATACTTTCGGGATTAGTGTTGAACCTAAATAAGTGTTATTTGGTGTTTGTGTTGAGCATGAATATGATTTGATCATGTTTATTGCAATATAGTTATTCATGTAAGTTAGAGAATAATTGTTGTTCTGTTTACATGAATAAAACCTTCTATGGTCATACACCCAATGAAAATGGTTCATTGGATCTCGATCGTGTGATACACATATTCATAATATTGAAGCCAAAAGATGCAAGGTTAATAATGATAGTGCAACTTATTTGTGGCACTGCCGTTTAGGTCATACTGGTGTAAAGCGCATAAAGAAACTCCATAGTGATGGACTTTTGGAATCAGTTGATTATGAATCACTTGGTGCTTGCGAACCATGCCTCATGGGCAAGATGACTAAAACTCCGTTCTCCGGAACAATGGAGCGAGCAACAGATTTGTTGAAAATCATACATACTGATGTATGCGGACCAATGAGTGTTGAAGCTCGCGGCAGGTATCGTTATTTTCTGAGCTTCACTGATGATTTGAGCAGATATGAGTATATCTACTTAATGAAGCACAAGTCTGAAACATTTGAAAAGTTCAAAGAATTTCAAAGTGAAGTGGAGAATCATCGTAACAAGAAAATAAGAGTTTCTACGATATGATCGTAGAGGTAAAATATTTGAGTTAGCGAGTTTGGCCTTCAGTAAAAACAATGTGAAATAGTTTCACTACTCACGCCAGCTGGAACACCACAGTGTAATGGTGTGTCTGAACGTCATAATCGTACTTTATTAGATATGGTGCGATCGATGATGTCTCTTACCAATCTATCACTATCGCTTTTGGGGTTATGCATTAGAGACAGCTACATTCACGTTAAATAGGGCACCATCTAAATCCGTGGAGATGACACCATATGAACTGTGGTTTGACGAGAAACCTAAGCTGTCATTTCTTTAAGTTTGGGACTGCAATGCTTATGTGAAAAAGTTTCAACATGATAAGCTCGAACCCAAATCGGAGAAGTAAATCTTCATAGGATACCCAAAAGAAACTGTTGGGTACACCTTCTATCACAGATCCGAAGGCAAGGTCTTTGTTGCGAAGAGTGGATCCTTTCTAGAGAAGGAGTTTCTCTCGAAAGAAGTGAGTGGGAGGAAAGTAGAACTTGATGAGGTAATTGTACCTTCTCCCGAATTGGAAAGTGGAACATCACAGAAACTAGTTCCAGTGATTCCTACACCAATTAGTGAGGAAGCTAATGATGATGATCATGAAACTTCAGATCAAGTTTCTGCTGAACTTCGTAGATCAACCAGAGTTCGTTCCGCACCAGAGTGGTACGACAACCTGGTTCTGGAAGTCATGTTACTGGACCATGATGAACCTACGAACTATGAGGAAGCGATGATGAGCCCAGATTCCGCAAAATGGCTTGAGCCATGAAATCTGAGATGGGATCCATGTATGAGAACAAAGTATGGACTTTGGTTGACTTGCCCGATGGTCGGCAAGCCATTGAAAATAAATGGATCTTTAAGAGGAAGACTGACGCCGATGGTAATGTTACTGTCTACAAAGCTCGACTTGTTGCGAAAGGTTTTTGACAAGTTCAAGGTGTTGACTATGATGAGATTTTCTCACCCGTAGCGATGCTTAAGTCTGTCCGAATCATGTTAGCAATTGCCACATTTTATGAAATCTGGCAAATGGATAACGAAACTGCGTTCTTTAATGGATTTATTAAAGAAGACTTGTATATGATGCAACCAGAAGGTTTTGTCAATCCTAAAGGTGCTATCAAAATGTGCAAGCTCCAGCGATCCATCTATGGACTGATGCAAGCATCTCGGAGTTGGAATATACGCTTTGATAAGTTGATCGAAGCATATAGATTTATACAGACTTGCGGTGAAGCCTGTATTTACAAGAAGTGAGTGAATGACATATTGTCGATCAGAAATGATGTAGAATTTTCTGGAAAGCATGAAGGAGTGTTTGAAAGGAGTTTTTCAAAGAAAGACCTTGGTGAAGCTGCTTACATATTGGGCATCAAGATCTATAGAGATAGATCAAGACGCTTGATAAGACTTTCGATGAGTACATACCTTGATAAGATTTTGAAGTAGTTCAAAATGGATCAGTCAAAGAAGGAGTTCTTCCCTGACTTGTAAGGTGTGAAGTTGAGTAAGACTCAAAGCCAGACCACGGCAGAAAAATATAGAGAGAATGAAAGTCATTCCCTATGCCTCAAACATAGGTTCTATAAAGTATGCCATGCTGTGTAACAAACATGTTGTGTACCTTGCCATGAGTTTGTCAAGGGGGTACAATAGTGATCCAGGAGTAGATCACTGTACAGCGGTCAAAATTATCCTTAGTAACTGGATGACTAAGGAAATGTTTCTCGATTATGGAGGTGATAAAGAGTTTGTCGTAAAGGGTTACACCGATGCAAGCTTTGACACTAAATCCAGATGACTCTAAGTATCAATCTGGATGCGTATTGAAAGTGGGAGCAATTAGCTAGAGTAGCTCTATGCAGAGCATTGTAGACATAGAAATTTGCGAAATACATACGGATCTGAATGTGACAGACCCGTTGACTAAACTTCTCTCACGAAGCAAAACATGATCACACCTTAGTACTCTTTGGGTGTTAATCACATAGAGATGTGAACTAGATTATTGACTCTAGTAAACCCTTTGGGTGTTGGTCACATGGCGATGTGAACTATGGGTGTTAATCACATGACGATGTGAACTATCGGTGTTAAATCACATGGCGATGTGAACTAGATTATTGACTCTAGTGCAAGTGGGAGACTGAAGGAAATATGCCCTAGAGGCAATAATAAAGTTGTTATTTTATATTTCCTTATATCATGATAAATGTCTTTTATTCATGCTAGAATTGTATTAACCGGAAACTTAGTACATGTGTGAATACATAGACAAAACAGAGTGTCCCTAGTATGCCTCTACTAGACTAGCTCATTGATCAAAGATGGTTATGTTTCCTAACCATAGACATGAGTTGTCATTTGATCAATGGGATCACATCATTAGGAGAATGATGTGATGGACAAGACCCATCCGTTAGCTTAGCAACTTGATCGTTTAGTATGTTGCTATTGCTTTCTTCATGACTTATACATGTTCCTATGACTATGAGATCATGCAACTCCCGTTTACCGGAGGAACACTTTGTGTGCTACCAAACGTCACAACGTAACTGGGTGATTATAAAGGTGCTCTACAGGTGTCTCCGAAGGTACTTGTTGGGTTGGCGTATTTCGAGATTAGGATTTGTCACTCCGATTGTCGGAGAGGTATCTCTGGGCCCTCCCGGTAATGCACATCATAATAAGCCTTGCAAGCAAATGACTAATGAGTTAGTCACGAGATGATGTATTATGGAACGAGTAAAGAGACTTGCCGGTAACGAGATTGAACTAGGTATGATGATACCGACGATCGAATCTCGGGCAAGTAACATACCGATGACAAAGGGAACAACGTATGTTGTTATGCGGTTCGACCGATAAAGATCTTCGTAGAATATGTAGGAGCCAATATGGGCATCCAGGTTCCGCTATTGGTTATTGACCGAAGAGATGTCTCGGTCATGTCTACATAGTTCTCGAACCCGTAGGGTCCGCACGCTTGTACGTTCGTTGACGATATAGTATTTAATGAGTTATGTATGTTGGTGACCGAATGTTATTCGGAGTCCCGGATGTGATCACGGACATGACGAGGAACTCCGGAATGGTCCGGAGATAAAGATTAATATATGAGATAATAGTGTTTGACCTCCGGAAGGGTTCCGGAATTCACCGGAAGGGGTTCCGGATGTTTCCCGAAGTGTTTGGGTACGAGAACACTTTATTTGGGCCAAAAGGGAAAGCACACAAGGTTTTTGGAAGGCGCAAAAGGAAGTTTTGCGGAGTCCAGGGGCCAGACGCCAGGGTCCCTGGCGTCTGGGTCCAGACGCCGGGAACCCTGGCGTCTGGCCCTGGAGTCCGAGAAGGACTCTTGCCTTTCGGGTGAAACCGACTTTGTGAAGGCTTTTACTCCAAGTTTCGACCCCAAGGCTCAACATATAAATAGAGGGGTAGGGCTAGCACCCAAGACACATCAAGATACACCAAGCCGTGTGCCGGCTACCCCAACCCTCTAGTTTATCCTCCGTCTAGTTTTTGTAGTGCTTGGCGAAGCCCTGCAGAGATTGTTCTTCATCAACAACCGTCACCACGCCGTCGTGCTGCCGGAACTCATCTACTACTTCGCCCGTCTTGCTGGATCAAGAAGGCTAGGACGTCATCGAGCTGAACGTGTGCTGAACGCGGAGGTGCCGTACGTTCGGTACTAGATCGGGACGGATCGTGAAGGTGCACGACTACATCAACCGCGTTGATAAACGCTTCCGCTTTCGGTCTACGAGGGTACGTAGACACACTCTCCCCTCTCGTTGCTATGCATCTAGTAGATAGATCTTGCGTGATCGTAGGAAAATTTTGAAAATACTACGTTCCCCAACACAGTGCTCCCATCAAGAATGCGCTAGAGAGCTCCACCGGCAAGAGCAAGAAATCCAGAGTTGCTCCACCAGAAACCAAGAAGGTGTCCGTCAAGGAGGATGGCACGGGAGGGTCTTTCACCATAAGCTCCGCCCTTGACAACAAATAGGAAGACACGCTCGTCACCTTCCTGTGGGCGAATGTCGACGTGTTTGCATGGCAAGCATCTGACATCCCCAGCGTTCCCAGGGAGGTGATTGAGCACCATCTTGTTGTCTGCCCTCATGCTTGACCCGTCAAGCAGAAGGTCAGGAAGTAAGCTCTGGAGCGGCAAGAGTTCATCAGAGAGGAAACCAGGAAGTTAGAGTTGTCAGGCTTAGTGAGAGGAGTGCTCCATTCAACGTGGCTGGCCAATCCGGTGGTGGTGCGCAAGGCAAATGGGAAGTGGAGACTATGTATTGATTACACAGACATCAATAAGGCTTGTCCAAAAGACCCTTTCCCACTGCCGCGCATCGACCAGATTGTAGACTCCACGGCCGGATGTGATTTGTTATCATTCCTCGACGCGTACTAAGGCTACCATCAAATCTTAATGACAAGAGAAGATGAAGAGAACACAACAATTATCACCCCATGTGGTACGTATTGTTTCATACAGATGCCTTTCGGGTTGAAGAGTGCTGGCTCAACATTCGCAAGAGTAGTCCAAATTGGTTTTGAGCCTCAGCTACATAGAAATATGGAAGCCTATATGGATGATATAGCGGTCAAAACCAAGGACAAAGCAATGCTCGTGCAAGATTTGGAAGAGACGTTCGTGAATCTGCAAGATCAACCTTAAGCTGAACCCTGAGAAGTGTGTCTTCGGTGTTCCGTCCGGCAAGCTTCTCGGTTTCTTTGTGTCACAGCGTGGAATTGAGGCAAATCCAGAAAATATCAAGGCCATCGAGCAGATTGAAGCACCCAGGTGGATCAAGGATGTGCGTCGGCTTGCTGGCTGCGATGCCGCCATGAGCAGATTCATCTCCAAATCTGCCGAGCACGCCCTCCCCTTTTCCAAGATTTTGAAAAAGGCGGGCCCGATGGAGTGGACCCTAGAAGCCAAAGCAGCACTGCAAGATTTGAAGAAATACCTCTCCTCTACGCCGATACTAGTTGCGCCTAAACCACAAGAGCCGTTGCTACTGTATCTAGCGGCAACGAATCAAGTGGTCAGCGCTGCGCTAGTAGCCCGGAGGGAGGTGAATACGGAAGCAATAGCAATGACATAACCTGATGCCACTAGGGCTAAAGCGACGCAACCAAATGGAGTGGTGCAGAAGAAGAATATGATGCAACACCCGGTTTACTTTGTCAGCTCCCTCTTGCAGGGGCTAGGTCGAGGTACTCTGGTGTGAAAAAATTGCTCTTCGGCCTCCTTATGGCCTCGAGGAAGCTGTGACATTACTTCCAAGCACATGAAATTACCGTCGTCACCCACCTCCCGTTGCAACGGATATTGCATAACCCAGATGCGACTGGGAGGACTGTGGAATGGGCCTTAGAGCTGTCGAGCTTCGGTTTGAAGTTTGAAAGCACTTTGATGATTCAGAGTAGAGTCTTGGCGGAGTTCATTGCAGAGTGGACCTCAACGCCCGACGAAGAGATCCAGGAGACTACTCTCCCTGGCAAGGATACGAGTCGCAACTGGATTATGTACTTTGACGGGGATTTCTCGCTGCAAGGCGCCAGTGCTGGTGTGTTGCTCGTTGCACCCACTGGAGAGCACCTCAAGTATGTGGTCCAGATGCACTTCCCTAGGGAGATGTCGACGAACAACACTGCCGAGTACGAGGGACTGCTTGCTGGTCTCAGGATCGTGGCAGATCTCAGAATCAAGAAGCTCATCATCAGAGGTGATTCGCAGCTTGTCGTCAAGCAAGTGAACAAAGATTACTAGATCCCATTGATAGAAGCCTACGTGGATGAAGTGAGGAAGCTGGAGGAGCGTTTTGACGGTATACAAGAAGAGCATGTTCCCCGAGTGGAGAACGACATTGTCGACTACTTGTCAAAATGCGCCGCCCTCAAATTGATTGTGGAACCAGGTACCTTTGTGCTTCGATTAATTCAGCCATCCGTTGAACCATCGACTGAGCAGAACAAGTGAAGGAAATCAGGCCCCGACAAGTACTTTCCCGCCGAGCCGCCATGGGTCGCTGGCAAAGATGTTGCCGAGGACATTTAGCCTCCCATGGGGCGATAGACTCCGGTAGGGCATCAAGCCCTGACCATGGAGACAATCGCTCCCGTGGCAGAGGAAATGCCTTTTGTCCTTGCCGTCGAACCCCAGGCTCCGGCATGGGCACAACATACCGTCCAATTCCTCCAAACTGGGGAGCTTCTTGAGGAGCAGGAAGAAGCGGAGAAAGTAACCCGTCGGTACGCCATGTACCAGTTTGCCGACGATGTCTTGTACAGAAAAAGGCCAAACGGTGTGAAATTGAAGTGCATTCCCCGGGAGGAAGGGCTGGGGTTGTTGGCGGAGATACACGGAGGCATATGTGGCTCTCACATAGGGTCGAGGGCCCTTGCCGGCAAGGTTTCTTCTGGCCCGCTGCCCTCTAGGATGCAACGACACTAGTAACCAAGTGTGAAGCGTGTTAGTTCCATTCAAAGAAGCTTCATCAACCAGCTCAAGCTCTCCAAACAATCCATCTTTCCTAGCCATTCTCGGTCTGGGGGCTCGACATACTGGGCCCTTTTCCTCATGCTGCGGGGGCTTTGAGTACTTGTACGTTGCAATCGACATATTCGCGAAGTGGCGAGAGGTGGAAGCAGTGAGAAAGGTGACATCGCAATGAGCCGTCAAGTTCTTCAAAGGCCTGGTCTGCCGATTCCTGATACCAAACAGAGTCATCATCGACAACGGCATGCAGTTTGCAAGCCACTCCTTCATGCAGTACATTCAAGATCTCGGCAGCAAGGTCTGTTTTGCTTATGTCGCGCATCCTTGAAGCAACGGCCAGGCAGAGAGGGTGAATGCTGAAGTACTGCGAGGCCTCTGGACAAGAACTTTCAACAGTCTGCACAAGTGCAGAAGGCGCTGGATTGATGAACTACTGGCGGTTCTTTGGTCAATCAGAACGACACCAAATCGAGCCACCGGCCAGACATCTTTCTCCCTCATTTAGGGGGGGCGGAAGCAATTCTCCCCACGAAACTCACATACGGGTCACCACGAGTGCTCTCTTATGATGAGCTTGAGCAAGAGCAGCTGCGCCAAGATGACGCAACGCTCCTCGAGGAAGATCGTCTTCTGGTGGCTGTGCGAGTAGCGCGCTACCAGCAGGCCTTGCGCCGCTATCATAGCCGCAAGGTTCTTGCCCGAAGTTTTGAGGAAGGCGACCTTGTTCTTCGGCACGCTCAGTCGGCCAAGAATTCCAACAAGTTGACACCGAAGTGGGAAGGCCCGTATCGGGTAATACGAGTCACCAGGCCTGGCGCAGTTCGCATGGAGACCGAAGATGGTATTCCAGTGAGTAACTCCTGGAACATCGAACATCTTCGCAAGTTTTACCCGTAAGGCGCTGTTGCCAGGCTTCCCTGGAAGCCACCCTTTTGTACAAGCCTTGCCGACAAGGCATGTAACCCTTCGTACAAAGCCAGGCGCAGACCCTGAGCATAAATAAATGAAGCGCTGGCGCCCTAAGTTTTAGCATGCATGCTAGGTTGAGTCTCTTTCTCTATTGAGGTTGATAGTGCTTTACGGTGGCTAACCCCTAGCATAGAGGTCGAGTTTGCTCCTCTCTATTTCCTTTATGTCCCCTTGTTCGTAGGATGCGTGGGCATTTCTGCTGAGCTGTTTGGAAGAAAGAGAACGAGCCAACACTCCAACACTGGCAAAACGAAGGTTGCCAGGGACTGTACGACCAAGAATCACTCCACGGCAAGACAAGGCTGCCGGGAGCTACGAGACCAGATAAGTCTTTCATCCCCCACTCCTTACTTCCATATTAAACTTGAACGTACAAGGCTTCTTATGCTCTCCGTCATGCTCCCTTTTTCCTTGTGTCCAACAAGCCTTGTTTTGGACTGGGGCTCGGTAGTAGTGTGATGGGAAGAGAGCAGATGAAGGGCCTAACCCTACCCTGCTCCTGCTTCCGCCAACGGCGTGAATACGGTCGAGCTATGGAGTGGGGGGATGGCTAGGCTTTTTGCCGGGGCATGATGTTTGTCTTGAGATAACAAGGATCTGTTCGTTGGTGTGGCTCCTGCCCGCGCACAAAGAAACCCGGCAAACACCCTTCTCTTCATTAATATGTTGTAAACAAGTACAATTCATACGGAATGCATCCATGAGCGAGGGGGTTACAAGATTTAAATCTTACAAAGGCTCGTAGGCTTAAAAACTAAAAAGAGATAAGATGCCCGTAATCCCTTTCTTGTCCCTCTCCTCAGGAAATGGAACAAGATGGCGAAGGGAAAAAGGAGTACCTAGGCGAAGCGCGAGCAGCAGAAAGCACCAAGAGAACATCCCGGTGGCCATCCCGAAGGAGGCTGACGATGATGGCGCCGGGAGAAGAGCCGAAAGATGGGGTAATGGACCGGCAATGCGCGAGTTGATGCCTACGTACTCCGACATGACAACCGCCACCCACCTTCTTCGTCTTCTTCGGCCTCCCAACGCCAACCGCCCAAGGAGGTGACCCCGAGAAGTTCGAGGGGCTTGCAGTGCAGATGATGGTGCTGCCGGCATCACCCAGGGACGGCGTATCCGCCGCCTAGTCGGACCCGTCATCCTCCCGCCCGCTGCACTCGTCGTCGCTGTCGCTATCCTCCCCATCGCTCTCGCTCGGGGAGGAGTTTTCGTCGTCGGTCGAGCTCTCCGCACAGCACCCTAGCCTGTGTCCCGAGTTCTCGAAGACCTTGACAGAGAGCAGATCGCTCTCCGCTAACCTGAAGCAGAGGACGTGCCCCTTCATCAAGCAGTGGGCACGAACGAAGGTCTTCCACCCCCGCCGGAGGAGCATCACATGAAAAGCGGGGAACTTAGTGTTCACCCACATGGTGCCATGGCAAGACCCCTCCATGTGAAGTCTCAACCTCGATGGCTGGTCGACCTACAACACCCTCGCGAACGCTTCGGGAAGATGGAGGTGATTGCGCGGCGGCTAGCGCAGTTGCAAGATGAACTCTAGCGCCGTGTCCCTGACATGACTGCATGGGGAGGCAGGAGGAGACAACGGAGGAGATGGAGATGGAGATGATGATGGTGCGGGTGTCCCCCGGCCTCGTCCGCCTCTGCCTTGACCACCTCGCCGACCACGACCCCGGCCGGCGCCTCTACCTCCCGCGTGACCCTCGTCCTGGCCATCCGGTTCTTCTTTGACCGCCGCCGCCCTCTGACGGGAGGACGACCTGGTCGCCTCCGCCCTCTCGGCATATCTTGGGGAGGAAAGGGATCAAACTAGAAGAGGATGAGTGGAGGGGTGAGAGGCACCATCCCTCTCCCCCCTCTTTATAGAAGGGCGACCGCCCGAATCAACTAGTCCAAACGCCGGAGGTACAAGAAAACAAGACCGACCCGCTGCTCCAATCAGCGGCACCCGGCCCACCGCCCCAGCGTTAAAGCCCGCACCCTCTGCTTCCGCCGCCTGCCCTCCCCGATGCATGAGGGGCAAGTGGCGAACAGATCGGGGTTTCAGATGGCACGTGGTACGACCGTTTTTTGCACCCCGTGATCGTGGGGTGACCCAAGTCCGCCTAGTGAATGGGCCGCATCCCCGCAACTTCCTCTATGTTTATGGGGGGAGGGGGGACCGTCTCTTTACTACTGGGAAACGCAAGGTGACACAAGCATGCTGCGGTCATCCCACGCACGACTCCCACGTCAGCGCAGATCGTTGTAAAGCGCAACCACCGGAGGAGTTACTACGATAAAAAAGGATCCAACCCAACTGCCAGCGCACCGTTCTGGGCCTAGCCCAACAACGCGTTGCGTATGGCCTAGGCCCGAGGGCTCCTGTCGGTGTACCGAAGTAGGGATGCTCTTTTATACCCCTTATTTTTGCACGGCAGTTAGAGCCACGCCCGCAACCACACATAACAAAGCAGAGGAGGGAAGCCAGAGACACAAAGTTACCGGAGCAACGCCAAGACGGTGGCACAAGAAGACAAAGCAAGAAGACATGCTCTCCCCCGACAAATACCCTTGCTAGGATGGCCTGCATGCCCCCGACAAGAACCCTTGCCGGGGAAACTCACCCAAACATCTCTGTCGCAGCCAACCTTGAGCCTAGGAGCTCCAACATCATCAACAACATTGGAACCAAGGCTCGGGAAGCGCCCATGTGATGGCATGCAGATCTTTGTGAAGACAAAGGTCTATGGCTTACGAGATGACAACCAGACGACAAGGCAATCACAAGGCTCCTTGCCGAGGATGCCCACGAGGCCCCGACAAGGCTTAGACACCCCAAAGCCCCGGAAAGCCTCTTGCCGAGGACGCTCACGGAGGCGCCGGCAAGACCCTTGCCGAGAACAGACACAGGACCGCGGCAAGCCTATGCCGCCCCGTCGTCGCCCCAGCTCAGCGGCCGACCCACTAGCCCAGGCAGGTTCCCACATGGTGGTACGTGGTTCCGGGTCCAACTAGTCAAGCACCTGCGTGGTGGCATGCAGATCTTCGTGAAGACCCTACCACCATGCCACCTCAGCTGCATGCCCCGCTGCCCTGGACGCGCGTCGCAACTAGACGGAGTGGCTACGGACGGGACGGGCCTCATTTCCGTCCCCGATAAAGCGAGTGGATACCTAAGTAGCGCATTTAATGTGTCTTGTCCCATAATGGCATGAGATAAGCATGTGTACTATGCACCTTTCCACCTCCTGTGTGCCACCGTGGCAGTCCCTTTGGACTATAAAAGGAGGCCCGCGTCATACTGGAGAAGGATTCGGATCCTTTAGAGCTAGACATGCACCATATCTAGTTCAAGAACTCAAGAACACTCGAAAATACACCAAAGAAGGACTAGGGTATTACGCATCCTCGCGGCCCGAACCTGGGTAAACGATCCTTGTACTAACTCTTAGACCCGCTCTTTGCACAACCTCGCACCGCCAACCGTAGAAGGGATTCTAGTGATCCCATTGGTGTCGTTTCGTACCAACACTCATGGTTGATATTTAGTTTGAATTGCGTACACATACGCACTATGTAACTAGCCCTGCTTATTGGGTTCCAAAGCTTAACTTTCACTCCTACTTATAGTATGCAGAGTATTTAACAAAAGCTACCACTTTAAACCAGCCCTAGGAAGAAACTACCATACAAAAAATAGCAAAACCATACCTAAAAAATCTTAACCCGCACCAAAAAACTACTACCTAGTGCGATTAGGCTCGTTTAAACCCGTTTATGATAGGGTTGGCCCACACGTACGTGCTGACGAGGCACCTTAAACCAACACCGTCTGTTTGACCATTGTGTTGACCGTTAACACATGAGTGACCCACATCTAAGAATCCTCTTCTTCCTCCTCCAATCATTATTTTTCCTGAACATTACTTCAAACAGTTCATATGCGTGTTCGTCGCTCGCGCCGGTGATGAGCGAGCTAGTTGCCGCTCCGTCGGACTGGTCGGACGCCGCGCTGCCCCCCGCACGGGTTGGCTGGCTGGCCCGAGCGCGGCTCACGCGCGAGCAAGACACCACGCTGGCCTTCGCTCGAGCCGGATGGCATGCCTTAGCATGGCACGTGCGAGCAAGATGTCGCACAGTTGTGCCAACCTAGCTAGCAAACCATGCAGACAAGTAGCTAGATGCATCCAGCGGGGTGTGTGCTAGCTTGACTAGCTAGTGGCGGCGAGCGCCGCACGGAGCTAGCATCCAAGCTGAGGCGAGCGCCGCCGGTGCTTTTGACCTCGCCTTCTGTCGGTGGTGGTAGCTGCATCCCATGGCCGAGGATGACTAGGTGGAGGGGTCGGAGGTAGGAGGTGACTCGGGGATTTTTGTCAAGACTGACATATAGGTCCCACAAGTCATAACGCCTAACTTGCGGACAAATAGACGGTGTTGACTTAAGGGGCAACATGGGTTTAAATGTGCCTATCACTTGGTATTTTATTGCGATGGATAAATAAATTGTTGGTATGTTTTTGGTAATTTTTTTAGTAGTCATTTATTGGTAGGGCTAGTTGTAAAGTGGTAGTTTCTTGGTAGTGGTTTCTTGTAAGGAACAATGTACTAGCGAATATAGCTGGCTATATTATTAACCATACTCTTTATCAGCAATAATCTTTAAACTAGCACCTCCCAATTAAGCCCGAGGAGCCGGAAAAGACCGGCGCCGCATTGCGAACTTTGCAACATGACTCTGTACGTAAAGTACTAGTCTGTAGCTTGTGGCATTGCACGCACGAACCTCACTCCATTAGGGCATCCACAGTTCTTAGAGGCTAGCTGGCCTCTATGTCAGGGGAAACTGTCCACCACAAACTCCTATGGGACTGGAGCCCCTTGTACGTTGCGGTAAGGGAGCGGAGGGAGCACAAAGAGCAGATCGAGGAGAGCACGCGGGCAGTTTACCCAGGTTCGGGCCGCGCGGACGCGTAAAACCCTACTCCTGCTTGATTTGTGTTGAGTTGTGAGCTCGGGAGCTTGAAGAACTAGCTACACCGAGCGAGAGAGCTGTCTAGGTTCCGAACCCCTTCTACGTTGTGCATGGGCCTCCTTTTATAGCTCAAGGGGTCACCGACAGGTGTCAACGTAGAAGAAGGGAAAAAATGTAACTTTGGTGGTAGTTGTAACAGTGCGGGAATAGTGCGAGAATAGTGGATGAACAGTGGTCATCACCTACTTTGACAGTGGGGGACAAGAGCATTTAATGCCCGTCGCCGTCGACCCCAAAAGCGCCCGCCCGTGCGTCTCCGTTCGCCATGGCGATAGCCTCGTCACCGTGGAGTGCCACCGTGTCCCCCAGGCTGCACAGCCATCCGCCACGCGTCCCTGGAAGGGCCCCAGGGCGACGCGTGGGCCGATGAGCTGGAGCACGGGCACATAGTGCAGGCTTCCCCCGGCAAGCACCTTGCCGGGGTCTTGATCTTGCCGGGCCCTGAAGCTTGTCGCTCCCCGGGCCCTTGCCGGGGCGCATGCTGCGCCAAGGCGTGTCTTCTGGTTTTCCTGGCAAGCTCCTCTTGCCAGGGTCTTGTGCTAAATGCGGTAGTCTTGAGCCTGGGACGGCCTTCCCGGCAAGCTCCACTTGCCGGGGCCTTGATCTTCTATCTTGTATACTTTGTTTTTGAATGGCTTAATAAGGATCAGGAAGGTCTCCGGCGAGCACGTGGTGAGCCCTGCCGCGGGAAGCTGCTACTGCCCGTGCACAAGTTGGGGTACTAAGGTACCCCTACCCCACTCCCCCCTTAAAAGCAAAGGGAACAGGGGCAGTTTCCCTCCTCCGCTTTCACTTCGTCTTCAACCTCCAGAAATCCCCCGCTGCGCTTTGCCTCCACACCTCCTCTACCATCTTCCGCACCCGCGGCGTCGTCGAACTCCTCGCCCCTTCCCCCGCCGCCTCCGCCATGGCTCCGAAGGCCGAGAAGGCGAAAGCGGAGAAGGCCAAGAGGGAGAAATCCGAGCAGGCGGCGAAGCTCGCCGCCCTGCGGAAGAAGAATGTAGTCTTCGCGCCGAGGCTCAGCGCGAGGGAACTTCCTTGAGGCACGCCGGGATTCCCAGAGTCGTGAGCGAGGCCGCGGCAAGCGAGGCCGCCGGAGGGAACAGAGGTGCCGGAGGGAGCGGAGCCACCGGGGGGAGCGGAGCCACCGGAGAGAGCGGGGCCGCGGGACAAGATGCTGGACCCAGCGGGCCCGCTGGGGATGAGGAGGAGGACACCGAGACCGATGAGGGCTCCGGTGGGTCTCTGGGGCTCGACGACGACGCCTCATCGTCCTCGGAGAACTCCCCGCCTCAGGCAAGTCCCAAGCGGACACCGCTGAAGCGCCTCCGCAAGGCGGCTACAGCGACAAGGACGCAGGCGCCCCGACAACAGCCCACTCGCCGGGCGACGCGCGTCACCAGAGCGAGCCAAGTCGCGACGGAGGCGCCCCGCGCAGCGGCCGCAGCAGAGGCGCCCCCCGCACCAGCGCCAAGCGGAGGGGGATCTTCCCAGAGCGGAGCGGCCGCTCCGCCTGCTCCTCGGGCCTCGGCGTCGGCGGAGGCTGGGTCTTCGCAGCCCCCAGCCCCGGGGACCGCCAAGCGCCCGAGGGAGCCTTCTCCTCCTGCTCCTCGCGCCGGAGCAACTCAGGTGGAGTTCGATTTCTCCGCCCTTAGCGACGACGACGAGGAAGAGGAGTAAGCATCTGTAACTTATAGTTTCTTCAATTCCGACTTGATCTTTCTTCGTGATCCTGATCTTGTTCTTGTTTTGCTTCCAGGACCCTGGCCCAGCGGACGGCAAAGCGGGCCAAAATCCCCGTGGTTGAGGTCGAGGACGACTCGCCCGTCGCGGCGACAGAGGACGCGTCGGCGACCGGCTCGTCGGACCATCCTGCTGCTCCGAGGAGCAGCCCCCAGCGCAGCCCCCAGCGTAAGTCTGGGTTTTAGATTTTTTTGTTCTTCGGGCGCGCTTGAGGTTTTAACTTGTACTGATATCTTGCTGCTTCATTTGTCTTGTGCAGAAGTGGAGCCGCAGCTACAGGAACGACCGGAGGTCACTCCCGAGGAGCCACAGGCCCCGCCATCCCCGCCAAGGGCGAACTCCCCGGCGAGGGAGAGCGCTCCGCCAAGGACGGGTACTCCGCCAAGGGCGAGTATCCCGCCAAGGGCGAGCAGCCCGGCGAGGGTGGCCACCCCGCCAAGGGAGGACTCCCCGGCGAGGGAGCCCGTCATTGAGGAAGTCCGCGAAGGTAAGTCTTGTAACTTCGTCTTCTTGGACTTGTTTTTTTTTGGATATTTGCTTGAACTTCTCTTTTCTTCTTTTTCTTCTAGATCCTCCTTCCCCGGAGCGGATGGAGACGGAGGTCGTAGTCGAGGAGGAGGGCGCGCAAGGCGACGCCGGCAACGCCACTGTCGTCGAAGACATGGCAGGAGCCGACGAGCCCGCCGCTGGGGAGACTGCCCCGACTGCAGACGCCGCGGCTGAGGAGGGGGACGGCGGCCACACTGCCGGCCCGGAGGCGGCAGGAGCGTCAGGCGCTGCGCCGGCTGCTGACCCCTCCGCCGGCAAGGAGCAGTCGGGCATCTATCTTGAGGCCCCCAATGGCGTCTTCATACAAGTGCCGTGGGGGTCCTCGTCGCGAGCCCCCGTGGAGGGAGATACCTTTGATGGAGAGGTCCTCGCCTCCGCGGGGTTGAAGATTGTTGAGGCGCCTGGCGGGAGCGATGAGCCCGAAGAGGAGAAACTTCTCCGCCAGCTCCTGGCCCTTTACCGGGCCAGGCAGGCGAAACTGGAGTCGCGAGAAGCCCTCACCGCCAAGGCCGGAGCGGACTTGGAGAAACGCGCCGCAGAGCTCCGTGCCGCCAACCAGGCAGCTCTCCGCGACTTGGCGGAGGAGCGCGAGAGGCTCGCCGGAGAGCAGCAGGAGTTTCTCCTGGAGAAAGCAGAGGCCGAGGAGCAGCAGCGACTAGTTGGTGTGGAGCTGTCCCGGCGAGAAGGAGCGCTCAACCAGCGGAAGGTTGAGCTCGACGCCCATGACGACGAGCTCACCGCCCGGGAGCAGGCTCTTGGCGGGGCCCTGAAGGAGGCAAAGGAAGCCGCTGCCGCCGCGGAAACCGCCAAGAAGGACCTTGAAGCCAAGGTGGCGCAGCTGGAGGAGTACCTGAAGGCGAGCACGGAAAGGGTCACCGCGCTCAACATAGAGCGCGAGAAAGACGCCCATACCAACTCGGACCTCCAGGTACGCCTCTCCAAGCAGGGCGATGAGCTCAAAGCCGCCAAGGACTCGATTGCTGATCTGGAGTTGAAGGTCTCCACTTTGAGGGATTCACTTGACGCCGCTCGGGACCGCGAGACCAAGCTGAAGGAGGAGGTCCGCAAGGAGCGGGAGCTGGTGGAGAGCGCCGCCACCTCCACGAACATCTTCAAACAGGCGGTGGAGCAATGGACGGAAGAGCTGGTCACTTCCGCCGCCAACATCGACAAGGAGCTAATGGCGCTGAGGGTGGAGCACCTCGTGTACTCTCCGGACCCAAATCTTCCCCACAGCGCCAAGCTCAGTCTTTTCTTCAGGGGGATCACGCCGGCGCTCGCACGGCTGCAGGAGAAGCTCCCCGCGCAGCTGGCCGAGGAGTCGCGCCAGCTCTGCGCGGGTACCTTGGAGCGCGTCTTGACCAAGATTGTCTACCGCAACCCTGGTATAAATCTTGTCAACGTCCTCCGCAGCTTGCCGGCCGACGCAGATCATGAGGCGCAGAAGGTGCAGGTCGCCCACATCATCGCCAAGGTGAACAAGATCTCCAGGCGTGAAGGCGATCGCATAGACTAGGCCTCTTTCTTCTTATTTCTTTTGCTGCTGCAAAGTGTGCCACGAACATGAATCTATTTAGTCATTGCGACAAGTTATCTCTGTAATATATTATCTTATTTCCGAGCAATTGATGCAGTGTCATCTCCTTGTTTTTGGTCCTTTACTTTGTATGCTTTTCACCCTACGCTTTTAGGGAACTTGCCGACAAGGGACCCTTGCCGCGAGCGCTGAGTGCTGGACTCTGAGCAGCCTGCTGGCAAGGGCCTTACCGGTAAGCAACCTTGCCGCAGCTAGTCGCAACGCACTTAGCTTGCTGAGCGAACTCGAAAACGAAGTAAGGGCGCGACACTTGTCGCAGCTCACTTAAGCCGTTGAGCGTGCTCGAAAACAAGGTAAGGGTGCGGCTAGCCACGGGTAGGTTCCTCCGCGCACAGGTTTTCCATACAAAGTGTGGTTGTTCAAGGAAGATAACTAAAAATTAAAAATTTGAACTGCTCGAATTCTGGCAACTTAGCTTTCATAGTTTGTTCGTTCTCCGGTAAGCTTCTCTTTCTTGAACAGCACTTGATTCGTCCTCCACCTCCTTCCCCCCCGACAAACTTGTGCGCGAGGAACGTTTCTTCTGCTTAAGAGGGAAAGAAAAGGAGAAGAGGGAACAAGTATAGGGTTTCTCGGCATGGTAATGCTCACCGGATATGTGTGTTGCACAGGATGCCAAATGATGCATGCAAATAACAAAGAAAAGCATGAAAAATGGCAAATAATGCGAAACTCAAAAGCTTTACTGATGCACGGGATCTACGCCCGGCTTTGTACAAAGGATTACATGCAACAACGGCAAGACTCGTACAAAAGGTGGTTGCCGGAACGGATCTGTAGGATCGAAAGTATGTCTAGAGGGGGGGGGGGATTAGACTACTTGACAATATAAAAAATCTGCCTTTAGATCATGAACAGTTTTTGGCAGTTTCACAATTATGATCAATTCAAGTATCACCCTACACATGCAATTCTAGAGTATAAGCAGCGGAAAGTAAATTGCACATGTAGTAAGAGAGGTGGAGAAGATCAAACGCAGTTTGGAGACACGGAGATTTTTGTCGTGGTTTCGATAGGTGGTGCTATCGTACATCCACGTTGATGGAGACTTCAACCCACGGAGGGTAACGGCTGCGCGAGTCCACGGAGGGCTCCACCCACGAAGGGTCCACGAAGAAGCAACCTTGTCTATTCCATCATGGCCTACGCCCACGGAGGACTAGCCTTACTCGGGGTAGATCTTCACGAAGTAGGCGATCTCCTTGCCCTTACAAACTTCTTGGTTCAACTCCACATCTCGAAGACGGAGGCTCCCAAGCGACACCTAACCAATCTAGGAGGCACCACCCTCCAAAAGGTAATAGATGTGGTTGATGATGATGAACTCCTTGCTCTTGTGCTTCAAATGATAATCTCCCCAACACTCAACTCTCCTCACTGATATGGCTGTGGTGGAAGAAAGGATTGAGTGGAAAGCAACTTGGGAAGGCTAGAAATCAAGTTTCATATGGTAGGAATGGAGTGACTTGATCTCAACACAAGGGTAGGTGGTTCTCTTCTCAGAAAGTGTAAGGTAGGAGTGGTATACTTTCTGATGGCTCTCTCCACGAATGAAGAGGGGTGGAGGGGTATATATAGCCTCCACACAAAATCCAACCGTTACACACATAATTGAGCAATCTCGGTGAGACCGAAGTGAAAACTCGGTCAGACCGAAAGTTCAAATATAGTGAACGTTGGGGTTTTCGGTGGGACCGAAAATACCGTCTCGGTGTGTCCGATATGAGTCAAAGGTAGGAGCTTGCCAGAATCGGTGGGACCGAAATCAACAACTCGGATATTCCGAAATGATGACAAACGGTTACAGAAGGTTGGCAGTCCAGTTTCGGTGAGACCGAACTCACAATCGGATGGACCGAAATTTCTAGGGTTTGGAAGATAGCTGAGGTGGTTCATCTCGGTGGGACTGAGTTGGAAGAATCGGTTTGTCCGAGATTACTTATGAGTGTGTTAAGTAGTGAAGATTGCTGATAGTTGAAGGAGCTAAATCACTAAGCACTTGAGCAACCAGATCATCAACACAACCTCATCCCCTTTTAATAGTATTGGCTTTTCCTATGGACTCAATGTGATCTTTGATCACTAAACCAAAAATGGAGTCTTGAGCTTTTGCCAATGCTTGTCTTAGCATTTTGAGGGGTCCACTTCTTCAGACATTTCCATACCCATATCATCGAACTTCTCTAAAATGATTCTCAAGTAGCTATTAGTTCAATGATATATATGTTGTTATTAATTACCAAAACCACCCGGGGATTAGTTGCACTTTCAATCTCCCCCTTTTTGGTAATTGATGACAACATATAGATCAAAGCTTCGACAAGAGATATAATCAATGAATAATATCGTCGCTTTGAGAAGTATGTGATAAACAAGAGCTCCCCCTAAATTTGTGCATTATTTAAAATTTGCGTTTGAATGCAAATGCACAATCGATTAGGATTATGGGTCACTCTTCCATGTCACATACATCTTGGTGGAGCGCACAAAATGATAAGAATGAATAACATGCACTCAATCACCAAGACATGAGTAAATGAACATACAAGAAGGAATAGCATATGATAAGCATTAAGCACACATTGAAGCATAGTATGACCAAGCACTCAATAAGGTAGCATCAAACGTAGTAGCAAGCACACTGAAAGTATCGAAAGACCAAAAGAAACAAATGTGTCTCAAAGGAAACCGGCAAAAGAACGAAAGAGCACACTCTCTCTCGAAGCCCTATGATCTATACAATTTCTCCCCCTTTGGCAACAAGTTACCAGAAAATTCGAAAAGATATAGAACTAAGCGTCACTGTGGGCTCTGCTGGCGGCTCCCGTCTGGGTAGATGTCGGAGTAGAAATGACGGCATCAGCGAAGACTTCTGCTGATGTCTGCGTTGGAGGAGTGGATGCTGGAGCTGGAGTAACTGCTGGAGCTGTAGCTGGTGCTGAAGTGGTAGCCCTGGAGTCAGTCACTGGGATAGCTGCAGATCGGGATCCTCTGGGAACCTGAGCAGTCTGGCGATGAGAGTCCTAGACTAGATCATCCTGCATGAGCTCTGCTCTCTCCTGCCTTGCTTCCTCCATATCTGCCTCAAGCTTGTTGACGGTCACCTGAATCTCAGTCAGCTTCACGTCCAGAGCGTGGATCTTGTCCTGAACAATCCTCTCTAGGCTTTCCTGAGATTGTTCAATGCTGGCCAGGCGTTGTTCAATCCTCTGGGTAGCTTCAAGAATCTGCTCTCCGAAGCTCTTTGGCTTAGCTGCTGCTGCTGCCTCTTTGTTAGCTTTGGCTTTCTTCGCAGCTTCAATTTTGGCTTGACCTTCCACTGAGGTTGGATCCTCCTCATCCATCACAACTACGTTATCCTCATGCTCTGGCTGCAGTGGCAAGTGCTTCCTATCCAACATGAATTTGCCCGTGCCAAACTTGGCATTGATGAGCATCTGAATCTGCGGGGCAAATCCACACGACCTCTTTTGGTCAGCTGCAGTCCTCTTAATGGTCTCTACCATTAAGTCCATCACCTTGAAAGGTGCCTTCTCATCAAGAATGTGCAGCATGTTGATAGAATAGCCTCGAATCATGCGGTGGTCTCTAGACTTGGGCATCAATGTATGCCTCAAAATAGTGTTTGTTGTGGTCAGACCTGCCTGGAGATAGTACACTGAGCCAAGCTTCCACCCTTCCAAATCAGCAGCGGGGATTTCCTTGTACATATTCTTCATGGAATCATGGTTCTTCTTAGGAATCCCATAGACATCAATGTCGTCCTCTCTCTGTACTGGAGCATTCAGAAGTTCTGCCCATTCTTCAACAGACGAAGAAAACCTTTGACCTTCAGTCATCCAGGTGATCTTGCCATCAGGATAGAAGTGGGCTGTGGCGTAGAACTGGATGATCATCTCATCATTCCAATCTGTCAGCTTCTGACCCACGAACTCAGCAACT
Organism: Secale cereale; assembly: GCA_902687465.1. Lineage (NCBI taxonomy): Eukaryota > Viridiplantae > Streptophyta > Magnoliopsida > Poales > Poaceae > Secale > Secale cereale. The sequence goes on from LR738711.1 coordinate 303,586,129, forward strand.
CCACATGCAGTGAAGCTCTCATGCACATGGGGAAAGAAGTCTCGGTGCTCTTCACTGTCAATGTACTTGCAGTCAACATATCGGTTATCAGCAACAATAGGCTTCTTATCCATCAGCACGGTCTCATAGAAGTCCTGCTGCTCTCTGGTGTGGAATCTGGGGTCCACAGCAGTCCTTCTCCTCACGGCATATGGATCAGACTGTCTCCATAGCCTGAGACCTCTATCCTTCCTTGCCTTCATGTCCTCGGCTTGAGGATGAGCATCGTTGTGGAGTGGCAACTTAGGACAGAGCTTCAGCAACACATGTTCTTCATCTGACTCAGACGGTGGCATCTCACCTTTGTTCTTCTCAGAAGCTGGAATGCTCCTGGTTGTCCTCTTGGGCTTGGCTGGAGCTGCCTTGGCTTGAGCAGGCTTCTTGGGCTTAGAAGTGGCTTGAGCCCTAATAGCATCACCCATGAAATTAGCCTTCTGAGGAGGAGGCTGGGGTGCATCTTCTTCTTCTTCTTCATCAGCAGCTGCATCAACATGAGGTTCAGCATATACTACCCTCTTCCTCTTGGAAGTTTTCTTCACCTTACTTGGAGCTGGCTCTTCCAAGTTGAGCTTCTTTGCAACAGCTGACTGCTTGACCTTGCTGGTGCCTTTCTTTGACTGCTGCCCTTCGTGCTCTTTGGCAACGACTTTCCTCTTGGGCTTGGAGGTAACTTCCTCAGCGACGAAGTCAGAGTCCTCATCATCAGAATTTCTCTTCTTCCTGGTCCTGGTGGCTGCAGGAGGCAAACCACTAGGGGTGCTCCTCTCTCCATCATCACTGGAACTACTAGCCTCAGGACTAGTATCTGCCTCAGGGATCTCTGCAAACGGTGACTCAGACCTGTTCTGGCTGTCACTGGCATCTGACATGGCTGACAACCTGTGAAAAGATAAGGTATAGGCAGAGTAGAAGAGTTATCACAACTGCAGAGGTTTTTGCAAAAAAAAATGAGTTCAAATCTTAGTTTTGAGTTTACACAGAATGCATTTCGGTCAAACCGATTTTCAGTTTCGGTGATTCCGAAGTGTATGACAGAAACCTACACACCACTTTCGGTCAGACCGAAATGGGTTTCGGTCCTACCGAAACACTAGGGTTTCACTAAGACTCTACATCGGTCACACCGATTTGCACGAATCGGTTAGACCGAACGGTGCAGTGCAATGGCCAGAGGCCAAATCGGTCATTCCGAGTTTTCAAAATCGGTTTCACCGAGATGTGTTCCGTGGAAACCTAAACCTAAGAATTTCGCTCGAAACTAAAAGGATCTGATCTGATGTTTAAGGAATATCTCAAACGTGGATAGATACATGGCAAACCAATCGTGCAAGAATCAGATGGGGAGCACGAGAGGGATCGGGACTCACCCTAACTTGGTGGAGTCCCTCTACGGCGGCAACGGCGTGGAGAAGATTACCGTTGACGGCGGCGGAGACCTGCGGCAAGGGCGCACAGGCGATGACGGCGACGATCCGAAGACCAGGGCGACGGCAGCAGGGGACTTGGGGGCGAAACGGTTTGAAGAATTAAATCACGCGCAGCCCTCAGTATATATATCCCCGTACTGTCGGTGGGACCGAGTTGAAAAACTCGGTGACACCGAAATGGCTAACTGCTGTGCAGTTACACATATCGGTCACGCCGAGATTTATAACTCGGTTTCACCGAGATGAAACCTAGATCAGTCTAAGCGTTTCGGTTGGACCGAGATGGAAAAGTTGGTCAGACCGAAATGGACTTAGAAGGTTTTGGAAGTCAGCCTTAGACGGATCGGTGGCTCCGAGTGCTCCTCACTCGGAGGGTCCGAAAATGACTTGTTCAAAATTGTGATATGAGCATGAATAGAATTTGAGACAAGAAAGCATAGATAGCTAGGGAAGGTGCTTAGGCATTCTTGTCCATCCATTTGGCCAGAAAAATCAAAACAATCAAAACAACAAATGGATGTCCTTGAATGGATGAAATCATGCATTCAACATGCTCACACAATAAGATAGCAACTGAAATATGTGTCAAACATGCACAACTAACACTCTAGCTACTAGCACACAATTTGTCGATGACTAGGTCATCTATATATGAGTATATTGACTTAGGAGCCAAATGAGAACATTTGATCATAGGTCATACTCATCGTTTAAGCACAAGTGGGGTTACCACTTTTACAGAAAGCATTTATGTGTTCACATCATTTGGAGATGCTTTAGCTCAATTTTTTAGAGCAAAGCTCCCCCTAGATGTGAGAACCCCTTTTAAAGGGTCAAACTAACCTTGGGTTGTCGTAGAAGACTTCATGTAGATGTTGAAGATGTGGATGCTCAAAGTTGATGTAGATCATCAAGAGTTGGGAGCTATCCTTTGGATTAGGGCACTTTCAATACCTACATGGGTTAGTCCCACAAGGAACAAACAAGGATATCCATAGACATAGATTGAAGTTCACAAAAGATGATGTCCATGAAAGCAATGATTACCTTGTCCCTTGACTTACCAACAAGAGGGTTTGTGACTCCATGAACTAGTGCATGATGTGGAAGTTGATTGCACAAGTTCTTGCCAAAAAGAATATGAGTGAAGTATGTTGGCGGAGTCACCCTCAAGAACATTCTAGTTCTTCTTTTTTGGGATCCACATCATCTTGATGGGAATCCTTGGTGTTGTAGTTGAGCTTGACGAAGTAGAACTTGACGTGTCCTTGGGAACCCACTTGACCATGGCTTGAGGTGCTTCAATGAATGCATCAATCTCCGCTTGAAGCTTGTCCTTGGCCTTTAGCTTGTGGTCTTGTGGTGGAAGGTCATCTTGAGCTTGTTCCACATTGGAAGAAGTAGGATCATACTTCTCCTTTTGTGAAACAAACTGTGGAGTACGGTATTGACCTTCTTCCCACTCAACACCTTCGGCGTTGAACTTTTGCTCAAAACCAATCCCTTGATTCTTCCGGTGCCTTCCTTGTTTGCGAACAATTTCCTCGAAGTTCTTGCTTCCGGCAAGACTCTTGTAGACACCCTTCTCTATGATTTCCTTCAATAAGCTATTTTCTTGCTCAAGTGTAACTTGGCTTGAAACATTGTTAGTGGAATCAAGAGAACTACTAGAAGCAACAATATTAGATTTAACATTGTTATTGTTACTACTAGAGGAAGAATTTTTCTTATGCTTGTCATGCTTAGTCTTAATAGGTGGCAAGAAATTAGACAAGAGAAGTCGTTTGGCAAGATATGAAGAACTCTTCTTTCGAAGATCGTCGTTGATCGCTTTTAGAAACTCATGTTCTTGCTCTAGAGTGAGCTTCTCGAAGCGTAGCTTCTCATGAGATCTTAGGAGCTCTCTATGATCTTCTTGAGTTGTTTCATGAGCTAACTTAAGAGTGTTTAGTTCTTTAGTTAGACGCTCAATCTCCTTCATAGCATTGTCATTCGACTCTTCTCGACTATAAAGACTACTAGCATTTTCATCGTTACTAAGCTCACTAGATTTATCATGCAAGAGCTCATCTTCACCAAGCAAGTCATCCTCATCACTATTAAAGTCAATGAATTCAGGGTGTGTTACCTTGGGGCCTTTAGCCGTGAAGCATCTTCCAATTCCCTCATTTGGTGAATCAAATAAGTCGTAGGAGTTGGAGTTGGAGGATACGAGTGCAAGTCCGGCAACACCTTCATCTTGACTGTAGTCGGAGTCGGAGTGATAGCTTCGATCGGATTGATTGTCGGAGTCGGAGCCGGAGACCCATTCACCTACATGAGCTTGATGTCTTCTTCTTGTGTAGCTCCTTGATGACTTGTCTTTCCTCTCCGAATCCTTGCTTCTCCGAGAGGGTCTTCGTTCATAACGATCATCTCTACTCCTTCTCTCTCTCCGAGGTGACTCATCTCTTGCTCTTCTTCTTGGAGATTCTTCTCTTCTCTTGTGGGGAGCCGTACACTCATTTGAGAAGTGTCCGGGTCTTCCACAATTGTAGCAGTTTCGATCACGACTAGAAGATCTCTTTTCATCATATGATCTAGACTTTGAGCTTCTTTCTTTGCCTCTATTCTTGTAGAACTTGTTGAAGTTCTTAACCATTAGGCTTATCTCTTCATTGGAAGTTAACTTGTCACTTGAGGTAGTGGGAGCATCACTTGTAGCTTTGTAAGCACCACTTGACTTGTTGTGAAGCTCTTCCTTATCCTTAAGTGTCATCTCATGAGCAACAATTCTTCCAATGACTTCAGTTGGCTTGAGAGTCTTGTAGTTTGGCATCATTTGGATCAAAGTGCACACGGTGTCATATTTTCCATCCAAAGCTCTTAGAATCTTCTTGATGATAAATCGGTCGGTCATTTCTTCGCTTCCTAAGCCGGCAATCTCATTTGTGATGAGAGTAAGCCTAGAGTACATTTCAGTGACTCCTTCACCATCCTTCATATTGAACTTGTCAAGTTGACCTTGAAGAATATCTAGCTTTGATTCCTTCACAGATTCAGTACCTTCGTGCATTTCAACCAAAGTATCCCAAATCTCTTTAGCATTCTCAAGACGGCTGATTTTGTTGAACTCCTCGGGACACAAATCATTGAAGAGAATGTCACAAGCTTGAGCATTGTTTTGCAACATCCGCAACTCTTCCGGTGTAGCTTCGCGATCCGGAACTTTTCCTTCCTCGAAGAAATCACCTTGCATACCAACACAAATAATGCCCCATGCGGCTGGGTTATGACCAAGAATATGCATTTTCATTTTATGCTTCCAACTAGAAAAATTTGTACCATCAAAGTAAGGACCTCTACGATAATTACCCTCACTAGACGCCATACTCTCCTAGGTTGTGAAACCAAGCTTATGGAGTCCAATGCAATGGAAACCGAAACAATGGAGACCAAAGCTCTGATACCACTTGTAGGTTCGAAAGTATGTCTAGAGGGGGGGGATTAGACTACTTGACAATATAAAAAATCTGCCTTTAGATCATGAACAGTTTTTGGCAGTTTCACAATTATGATCAATTCAAGTATCACCCTACACATGCAATTCTAGAGTATAAGCAGCGGAAAGTAAATTGCACATGTAGTAAGAGAGGTGGAGAAGATCAAACGCAGTTTGGAGACACGGAGATTTTTGTCGTGGTTCCGATAGGTGGTGCTATCGTACATCCACGTTGATGGAGACTTCAACCCACGGAGGGTAACGGCTGCGCGAGTCCACGGAGGGCTCCACCCACGAAGGGTCCACGAAGAAGCAACCTTGTCTATTCCATCATGGCCTACGCCCACGGAGGACTAGCCTAACTCGGGGTAGATCTTCACGAAGTAGGCGATCTCCTTGCCCTTACAAACTTCTTGGTTCAACTCCACATCTCGAAGACGGAGGCTCCCAAGCGACACCTAACCAATCTAGGAGGCACCACCCTCCAAAAGGTAATAGATGTGGTTGATGATGATGAACTCCTTGCTCTTGTGCTTCAAATGATAATCTCCCCAACACTCAACTCTCCTCACTGATATGGCTGTGGTGGAAGAAAGGATTGAGTGGAAAGCAACTTGGGAAGGCTAGAAATCAAGTTTCATATGGTAGGAATGGAGTGACTTGATCTCAACACAAGTGTAGGTGGTTCTCTTCTCAGAAAGTGTAAGGTAGGAGTGGTATACTTTCTGATGGCTCTCTCCACGAATGAATAGGGGGTGGAGGGGTATATATAGCCTCCACACAAAATCCAACCGTTACACACATAATTGAGCAATCTCGGTGAGACCGAAGTGAAAACTCGGTCAGACCGAAAGTTCAAATATAGTGAACGTTGGGGTTTTTGGTGGGACCGAAAATACCGTCGCGGTGTGTCCGATATGAGTCAAAGGTAGGAGCTTGCCAGAATCGGTGGGACCGAAATCAACAACTCGGATATTCCGAAATGATGACAAACGGTTACAGAAGGTTGGCAGTCCAGTTTCGGTGAGACCGAACTCACAATCGGATGGACCGAAATTTCTAGGGTTTGGAAGATAGTTGAGGTGGTTCATCTCGGTGGGACTGAGTTGGAAGAATCGGTTTGTCCGAGATTACTTATGAGTGTGTTAAGTAGTGAAGATTGCTGATAGTTGAAGGAGCTAAATCACTAAGCACTTGAGCAACCAGATCATCAACACAACCTCATCCCCTTTTAATAGTATTGGCTTTTCCTATGGACTCAATGTGATCTTTGATCACTAAACCAAAAATGGAGTCTTGAGCTTTTGCCAATGCTTGTCTTAGCATTTTGAGGGGTCCACTTCTTCAGACATTTCCATACCCATATCATCGAACTTCTCTGAAATGATTCTCAAGTAGCTATTAGTTCAATGATATATATGTTGTTATTAATTACCAAAACCACCCGGGGATTAGTTGCACTTTCAGGATCACGGCAACCGCGCCTTATGGGTGAAACTTTCGAAGATGCTCTATGTTCCAGGAGTTGCTCACCGGTAAGCCTTCTTCGGTCTCAAGGCGGACAGCGCCGGGCCTTGTGACTTGTCTCACCCGATAAGGGCCTTCCCACTTCGGCGTCAACTTGTTGGAATTCTTGGCGGACTGAACACGCCGAAGAACAAGGTCACCTTCCTCGAGACTCCTGGCCTTGACCTTGCGGCTATGGTAGCGGCGCAAGGCTTGCTGGTATCGAGCAGCTCGTACAGCAGCTTGGAGAAGTTCCTCCTCGAGGAGCAATGCATCATCTTGTCGCAGTTGCTCTTGCTCGAGCTCATCATAAGCGAGCACTCGAGGAGATCCGTATACGAGTTCCGTGGGGAGAACTGCCTCTGCCCCATAGACAAGGGCAAAGGGTGTCTGTCCGGTGGCTCGACTTGGTGTCGTTCTGATTGACCAAAGAGCCGCCGGCAACTCCTCTATCCAGTTTCTTCCGCACTTGCGCAGCCTGTCGAAGGTTCTTGTCTTGAGCCCGCGCAGCACTTCAGCATTGGCCCTCTCCGCTTGACCATTGCTTCTCGGGTGAGCAACAGAAGCTAAACAGACCTTGGCGCCAAGGTCTTGGACGTACTGCATGAAGGTGTGACTAGTGAATTGTGTGCCGTTGTCGGTGATGATCCTGTTAGGGATTCCGAAACGGCAAACAATCTCTCTGAAGAACCTGACTGCTGACTGTGCTGTCACCTTTCTCACTGGTTCCACTTCTGGCCACTTTGTGAACTTGTCGATTGCTACGTACAAGTATTCAAAGCCCCCGACAGCTCGGGGGAAGGGGCCGAGGATATCGAGCCCCCAGACCGAGAAGGGCCAGGACAAAGGAATCGTCTGGAGAGCTTGAGCTGGCTGATGAATTTGTTTGGCATGGAACTGGCACGCTTTACACTTGGTTACTTGTCCAGTTGCATCTTGGAGGGCTTCTTGCCAAAAGAACCCTTGCCGGAATGCCTTCCTGGCAAGTGCCCTTGCGCCAATGTGGTGGCCACATATACCTCCATGTATTTCTGCCAACAGCTTCTGTCCATCTTCTCTGGAAATGCACTTCAACCTGACACCATTGAGCCTTCTTCTGTACAGTTCATTGTCCACGAACTGATACATACTTGACTGTCTGGTTATTTTCTCTATCTCTGCTGGGTCGTCGGGAAGTTCTCCAGTTTGCAGAAAACGGACGATCTGCTGTGCCCATGCCGGAGCCCGAGGCTCAACGGCAAGGACTAAAGGCACGAGGGCCGCTGCGGGGACCCCAGCTTTTACGGCAAGAACCTCTGGTTCTGTTGGAGCTGATGGTCCCCCGGCAAGCCCGCCGGGGCAAGGCTTGTCGAGAACGTTTGCTTCAACTGTACAGACCCTTGGGTCCGCAGGAGCAAACTGTTCCTCAGCGTTCTGTTTGTTGATCTTGGGGACCTTGGTGGCGGCTTCGGGAAGATCCGCCGGCAAGTAGTCGTCGGAGACCAACTTTCTCTTCTTGGGCTGCCCAATCGATGGTGTAACGGATGGCTGAGTCAGCTTGAGCAGGAAGGTCCCTGGTTCCACAGGTAACTTCATTGCAGCACACTTTGAAAGGCCATCTGCTATATCGTTCTGAGCTCTCGGGACGTGCTCCATTTGCAGACCTTCAAAGTGCTCTTCAAGCTTCCTCACTTCATCTACATAAGCCTCCATCAAAGGGCTCTGGTAACTCTTGTTGACTTGTCGGACCACCAACTGGGAGTCTCCCCGCACAATCAGTTTCCTAATCCCAAGTTCAGCTGCGATTCTGAGGCCGGCAAGCAGACCTTCATACTCTGCAGTGTTGTTTGTCGCTTGTTCCCTGGGAAAGTGCATCTGGATAACATACTTGAGGTGCTCTCCGGTGGGTGCTATGAGTACCACACCGGCTCCAGCGCCTTGCAGCGAGAAGGCACCATCAAAGTACATCACCCATTCGCTTGTCGCTTCTTGTACGGGGACGCTTGTCTCTGGAACTTCTTCATCTGGCGTTGGGGTCCATTCAGCTATGAATTCTGCCAAAGCTCTGGTCTGTATAGTTGAAGTACTTTCAAACTTTAGACCAAAGCTCGACAGTTCCAGTGCCCACTCGACGATCCTGCCTGTTGCTTCTGGATTCTGCAGTATCCTCTTCAACGGAAAGCGAGTGACCACTGTTATCTCATGTGCTTGGAAGTAATGGCGCAGCTTTCTCGAGGCCATGAGGAGGCCGAAAAGCAACTTCTGCACTCCGGAGTATCTTGATCTAGCCCCCTGCAAGAGGGAACTCACAAAATACACCGGGCGCTGCACCATCTTCTTCTGCACTTCTCCTTGCTCCTGCGCAGAGTTGTCTTTGTCGGGGCCAGAGCTTGTCGGAGCAGCCCCCTGCTTGTCGCTGGATTCGCTTGCCGGTGGTGTAGACTCCTCATCGGCCTCCCTTTCTGCTACTAACGCAGCACTAACCACTTGATTGGTTGCCGCTAAGTACAACAGCAACTTCTCTTGTGGTCTAGGTGCGACAAGTATTGGAGTGGAGGATAGGTATCCTTTCAAGTCTTGCAGCACTGCCTCCGCTTCCGGAGTCCATTTCATAGGACCTGCCTTCTTCAAGATCTTGAAGAAAGGCAGGGCGTGTTCTACAGACTTTGAAATGAACCTACTGAGGGCGGCCACACAACCTGCTAGCCTCCTTACATCCTTGACGCGCTTCGGGGCTTCGATCTGCTCGATGGCTTTTATCTTGTCGGGATTAGCTTCAATCCCCCTCTGGGACACAAAGAACCCGAGAAGCCTGCCGGAGGGGACTCCGAAGACACACTTCTCGGGGTTCAACTTGAGCTGGATCTTGCGCAGATTTGCAAATGTTTCTTCTAAGTCTTGGATCAGGGTATCTTTGCTTTTGCTCTTGACCACTATGTCATCCATGTAAGCTTCAACATTTCTGTGGATCTGTGGCTCAAAAGCAGTGCGCACCACCCTTGCGAATGTTGAGCCTGCATTCTTCAATCCGAAAGGCATGCGAATGAAGCAATATGTGCCACATGGAGTAATGAATGCAGTCTTCTCTTCATCTTCCTTGGCCATAAAAATCTGGTGGTAGCCTGAGTATGCATCAAGGAAGGAGAGCAGCTCACATCCAGCAGTGGAGTCAACAATCTGGGCAATGCGCGGCAAGGGAAATGGATCTTTGGGACATGCTTTATTCACATCAGTGAAGTCTATACACAACCTCCACTTCCCGTTGGCCTTACGCACGACAACTGGATTTGCTAACCACGTCGGATGGATCACGCCTCTAACCAGGCCCGCTGCTTCTAGCTTCTTAATCTCTTCGGCAATAAATTCTTGGCGCTCCACGGCTTGCTTCCTGACCTTCTGCTTGACGGGCCGCGCATGAGGACAAACAGCAAGCTTGTGCTCAATTACCTTCCTGGGAACGCCGGGGATGTCAGATGGCTGCCACGCAAACACATCGACATTCGCCCGCAGGAAGGCAACGAGCGCGCTTTCCTATTTGCTTTCAAGTGTAGCACTGATGATGAAGGTACCACCAGTGTCGTCCTCCTTGGCGGACACCTTCTTGGTTGCCGGTGGAGCGGCCATCCCTTTCTTGCACTTGCCGGTGGAGCTCGATGGAACGTCCTCGACGGCAGCGCAGCACTCCGAAGAGGTGCGTTTGCCGGAGTGGGCCCCAGAGCACTTGCCGTACTTGGTCTTGGTCTTCTTCCCCCCGGGAGCTTCAGCGGCAAGTGTGTTGCTCTCCGCCGCGGCTGCTGCATCCCGGTATATTTTGTCGGCGCAGATAAGCGCGTCCTTCTTGTCGCCATGGACAGAGATGACGCTTATCAGCCCCGGCATCTTGAGTACGTTGTAGGCGTAGTGGGAAGCTGCCATGAACATGGCGAGGGCAGGACGTCCAAGTATCCCATTGTATGGCAACGGGATATCGGCCACGTCAAAGGTTATCCTCTCTGTCCTGAAGTTGAGTTCCCCGCCAAAGGTCACTGGCAGAGTGATCTTCCCCTTGGGCTTGCTCCTTCCCGGGTTTATTCCTTGGAACGAACCGGTCTCTTCGAGCTCGCCATCTGGAATCTGGAGTTTCTTGATCACAGCCGAGGAGATCAAGTTCAGGCCGGCCCCACCGTCAACCAACATTTTGGTGACCTTGAGGTTGCGGATGGTTGGTGAGACCAACATCGGCAAGCACCCGACCGCCGTGGTGCGGTCAGGGTGATCCTCAAGATCAAAAATGATGGGCGTGCTGGACCACATCAGGAGCCTGCGCGACTCAACGGGCGGCTCTGCTGCGTTTACTTCCCGCACCCACTGCTTGAGTTGGCGGTGGGAAGTATGCAGAGAGGCGCCCCTGTTGACGCACAGCACTTCTGTGGCCTTTTGGAACTCCTGCTCGCTGTTATCACCTTCCTCCATGTCGTCGTCGTCGTCTTCTTCTTCATCCTTGTCGCGGCCCCGGGGAGGTCGATCACCTTGCCGCTGCTTGGCCTTGCCGCGGCGTCCTCCCCGGCCATTGAATGGCCGCTTCTTGCTTGGCTCTCCACCGCCACCTTGGGCCTTCTCCTTGTCGCGCCGCTCGTATTCAGCCTTCTGCTGCTCTACGAGGTACTCGACGCGCTTGCAGTTCGAAAGGTCATGACCCTTAGTGCGGTGGATCTTGCAATATTGCTTGTCGGAGCCGTCCTGCTTGTCGGCTGCCGCTACAGGGGCAGGCTCCTTGCCGGAGCCGCCAGCCTACGCTGTCTTGGCGGGAGCCTCCTTGCCGGATTTCTCGACGACCAGCACCTCCTTGCTCTTCTTCTTTCTATTGTTCCGCCGCCGGCTCTTCTTTGCCGGGGCGGCATCCTCGCTGTCACTTCCCCCTGCGCCAGCATCCTCCCCGGGGAGTCTCCTCCCCTCTTCGGCGCGCACGCACTTGTCGGCCAGAGCATAGAGCTCGCTGACATCCCGTATCTTGGTCATGGCCATCTCTTCCCGCATGCGACGGTTACGCACGTTCTGGTGGAACGCGCTGATAACCGCGGCGGGGTGGACGTCGGGAATGTTGTGCTGTACGCGGCTGAACCGTTGGATGTACTTGCGCAGGGGTTCTCCTTCCTTCTGGGCCAAGATGTGGAGGTCACTCTCCTGGCCGTGGGGTTTGTGGCCGCCCGTGAAGGCGCCAACAAACTGATGGCACAAATCTGCCCACGAAGAAATAGAGCCTTCCGGCAAGTGCATAAGCCAAGAACGAACGTTCGGCTTAAGCACCAGCGGGAAGTAATTCGCCAGTATCTTCTCGTCGCGCCCCCCGGCAGCCTGCACCGCGATGGTGTAGATACTGAGGAACTCCGAGGGGTGCGTCTTGCCGTCGTACTTCTCGGGTACGTCGGGCTTGAAGTTTTTCATGCTGGGCCACTGGACGCGCCGCAGCTCACGGGTAAACGCAGGGCAACCTGCCGCGTACGGCAAGTCGCCTGGTTCACCGGGCGCGTGCGTGTCGACAGCGGTCCCAGCACGCTGATCCGATTGTCGCCGGGCTTCTCGCCGACGCTCGATCGTTGTCCGAGCATCTTCTTGCCGCCGATCGTCAAGGACTTGGTGCTGGTCCCGACGAGCCCGCGGATCCGACGACGCCGTGGAGTCGTCGTCGACGTTGATCCGGCGGGGAGGCGTCTTCTGCTTCCGCGGTGGGGAGTGCACGGTGGTTGCACCCCCGGCGGTCTTGTCGCCATCGGCCTTCGTCTTCTCGACTTGCCGTGGCCGCGAGGTCGCCGGCTGCTGCGGCGTGTCGTTGTTGGCGAAGGCGATGAGGCTTTGGATTGTTGCCCTCCAGTCTTCGGCCTTGTCTGCCGCTGGAGGGAAGTCGAGGAGCAGCTGCGCTCTTGCGAGTGCTTCTGCTGGAGAGGAGGGAAGCGGTGGCGAGCGGTGCGAGGAGCGAGATATGCTCGGACTTCTAACAGGGTTAGAAGGAGCAGGGTCCCGCCCCGGCGACCGCGCCTTGCTCGTGCCAGGACGATGGCCTAGAGCATCCCATGATCCTCCGGTTTGCCCTTGCCCCAGCAAGCGGATGGTACCTCCTGTACCACGGTGCTGCTGGGTTGTCGTCTGCTGAGATGGACGTGGCGCGTCTACGGACACTGAGGCTCGGTCGTCCGTCTTGTCCTTGGATTTGGCGGTGCCGCGAGTTTCCTCGCCGGCGACCACCCTTCCGCCGGCGTCTCCTCCACCCACCGTTGGTTCTGGTGGCGGTGGAACAGACGCAGACGGGCCTGCGACCTCCGAAGCCTTCTTCTACAGTTGGTTTTTGAATGGATGACATAGTGGTCAAGAGCAAAAGCAAAGATACCCTGATCCAAGACTTAGAAGAAACATTTGCAAATCTGCGCAAGATCCAGCTCAAGTTGAACCCCGAGAAGTGCGTCTTCGGAGTCCCCTCCGGCAAGCTTCTCGGGTTCTTTGTGTCCCAGAGGGGGGTTGAAGCTAATCCCGACAAGATAAAAGCCATCGAGCAGATCGAAGCCCCGAAGCGCGTCAAGGATGTAAGGAGGCTAGCAGGTTGTGTGGCCGCCCTCAGTAGGTTCATTTCAAAGTCTGCAGAATGCGCCCTGCCTTTCTTCAAGATCTTGAAGAAGGCAGGTCCTATGAAATGGACTCCGGAAGTGGAGGCAGCGCTGCAAGACTTGAAAGGATACCTATCCTCCACTCCAATACTTGTCGCACCTAGACCACAAGAGAAGTTGCTACTGTACTTAGCGGCAACCAATCAAGTGGTTAGTGCTGCGTTAGTAGCGGAAAGGGAGGCCGATGAGGAGTCTACACCACCGGCAAGCGAATCCAGCGACAAGCAGGGGGCTGCTCCGACAAGCTCTGGCCCCGACAAAGACAACTCTGCGCAGGAGCAAGGAGAAGTGCAGAAGAAGATGGTGCAGCGCCCGGTGTATTTTGTGAGTTCCCTCTTGCAGGGGGCTAGATCAAGATACTCCGGAGTGCAGAAGTTGCTTTTCGGCCTCCTCATGGCCTCGAGAAAGCTGCGCCATTACTTCCAAGCACATGAGATAACAGCGGTCACTCGCTTTCCGTTGAAGAGGATACTGCAGAATCCAGAAGCAACAGGCAGGATCGTCGAGTGGGCACTGGAACTGTCGAGCTTTGGTCTAAAGTTTGAAAGTACTTCAACTATACAGAGCAGAGCTTTGGCAGAATTCATAGCTGAATGGACCCCAACGCCAGATGAAGAAGTTCCAGAGACAAGCGTCCCCGTACAAGAAGCGACAAGCGAATGGGTGATGTACTTTGATGGTGCCTTCTCGCTGCAAGGCGCTGGAGCCGGTGTGGTACTCATAGCACCCACCGGAGAGCACCTCAAGTATGTTATCCAGATGCACTTTCCCAGGGAACAAGCGACAAACAACACTGCAGAGTATGAAGGTCTGCTTGCCGGCCTCATAATCGCAGCTGAACTTGGGATTAGGAAACTGATTGTGCGGGGAGACTCTCAGTTGGTGGTCCGACAAGTCAACAAGAGTTACCAGAGCCCTTTGATGGAGGCTTATGTAGATGAAGTGAGGAAGCTTGAAGAGCACTTTGAAGGTCTGCAAATGGAGCACGTCCCGAGAGCTCAGAATGATATAGCAGATGGCCTTTCAAAGTGTGCTGCAATGAAGTTACCTGTGGAACCAGGGACCTTCCTGCTCAAGCTGACTCAGCCATCCGTTACACCATCGATTGGGCAGCCCAAGAAGAGAAAGTTGGTCTCCGACGACTAATTGCCGGCGGATCTTCCCGAAGCCGCCGCCAAGGTCCCCAAGATCAACAAACAGAACGCTGAGGAACAGTTTGCTCCTGCGGACCCAAGGGTCTGTACAGTTGAAGCAAACGTTCTCGACAAGCCTTGCCCCGGCGGGCTTGCCGGGGGACCATCATCTCCAACAGAACTACAGGTTCTTGCCGTAAAAGCTGGGGTCCCCGCAGCGGCCCTCGTGCCTTTAGTCCTTGCCGTTGAGCCTCGGGCTCCGGCATGGGCACAGCAGATCGTCCGTTTTCTGCAAACTGGAGAACTTCCCGACGACCCAGCAGAGATAGAGAAAATAACCAGACAGTCAAGTATGTATCAGTTCGTGGACAATGAACTGTACAGAAGAAGGCTCAATGGTGTCAGGTTGAAGTGCATTTCCAGAGAAGATGGACAGAAGCTGTTGGCAGAAATACATGGAGGTATATGTGGCCACCACATTGGCGCAAGGGCACTTGCCGGGAAGACATTCCGGCAAGGGTTCTTTTGGCAAGAAGCCCTCCAAGATGCAACTGCACAAGTAACCAAGTGTGAAGCGTGCCAGTTCCATGCCAAACAAATTCATCAGCCAGCTCAAGCTCTCCAGACGATTCCTTTGTCCTGGCCCTTCTCGGTCTGGGGGCTCGATATCCTCGGCCCCTTCCCCCGAGCTGTCGGGGGATTTGAATACTTGTATGTAGCAATCGACAAGTTCACAAAGTGGCCAGAAGTGGAACCAGTGAGAAAGGTGACAGCACAGTCAGCGGTCAGGTTCTTCAGAGAGATTGTTTGCCGTTTCGGAATCCCTAACAGGATCATCACCGACAACGGCACACAATTCACTAGTCGCACCTTCATGCAGTACGTCCAAGACCTTGGCGCCAAGGTCTGTTTCGCTTCTGTTGCTCACCCGAGAAGCAATGGTCAAGCGGAGAGGGCCAATGCTGAAGTGCTGCGCGGGCTCAAGACAAGAACCTTCGACAGGCTGCGCAAGTGCGGAAGAAACTGGATAGAGGAGTTGCCGGCGGCTCTTTGGTCAATCAGAACGACACCAAGTCGAGCCACCGGACATACACCCTTTGCCCTTGTCTATGGGGCAGAGGCAGTTCTCCCCACGGAACTCGTATACGGATCTCCTCGAGTGCTCGCTTATGATTAGCTCGAGCAAGAGCAACTGCGACAAGATGATGCATTGCTCCTCGAGGAGGAACGTCTCCAGGCTGCTGTACGAGCTGCTCGATACCAGCAAGTCTTGCGCCGCTACCATAGCCGCAAGGTCAAGGCCAGGAGTCTCGAGGAAGGCGACCTTGTTCTTCGGCGTGTTCAGTCCGCCAAGAATTCCAACAAGTTGACACCAAAGTGGGAAGGCCCTTATCGGGTGAGACAAGTCACATGGCCCGGCGCTGTCCACCTTGAGACCGAAGAAGGCTTACCGGTGAGCAACTCCTGGAACATAGAGCATCTTCGAAAGTTTCACCCATAAGGCGCGGTTGCCGTGATCCGTTCCGGCAACCACCTTTTGTACGAGTCTTGCCGCTGTTGCATGTAATCCTTTGTACAAAGCCGGGCGCAGATCCCGTGCATCAGTAAAGCTTTTGAGTTTCGCATTATTTGCCATTTTTCATGCTTTTCTTTGTTATTTGCATGCATCATTTGGCATCCTGTGCAACACACATATCCGGTGAGCATTACCATGCCGAGAAACCCTATACTTGTTCCCTCTTCTCCTTTTCTTTCCCTCTTAAGCAGAAGAAACGTTCCTCGCGCACAAGTTTGCCGGCGGGGAAGGAGGTGGAGGACGAATCAAGTGTTGTTCAAGAAAGAGAAGTTTATCGGAGAACGAACAGACTATGAAAGCTAAGTTGCCAGAATTCGAGCAGTTCAAATTTTTAATTTTTAGTTATCTTCCTTGAACAACCACACTTTGTATGGAAAACCTGTGCGCGGAGGAACCTACCCGTGGCTAGCCGCACCCTTACCTTGTTTTCGAGCACGCTCAACGGCTTAAGTGAGCTTCGACAAGTGTCGCGTCCTTACTTCGTTTTCGAGTTCGCTCAGCAAGCTAAGTACGTTGCGACTAGCTGCGGCAAGGTTGCTTGCCGGTAAGGCCCTTGCCAGCAGGCTGCTCAGAGTCCAGCACTCAGCGCTCGCGGCAAGGGTCCCTTGTCGGCAAGTTCCCTAAAAGCGTAGGGTGAAAAGCATACAAAGTAAAGGACCAAAAACAAGGAGATAACACTGCATCAATTGCTCGGAAATAAGATAATATATTACAGAGATAACTTGTCGCAATGACTAAATAGATTCATGTTCGTGGCACACTTTGCAGCAGCAAAAGAAATAAGAAGAAAGAGGCCTAGTCTACGCGATCGCCTTCACGCCTGGAGATCTTGTTCACCTTGGCGATGATGTGGGCGACCTGCGCCTTCAGCGCCTCCTGATCTGCGTCGGCCGGCAAGCTGCGGAGGACGTTGACAAGATTTATACCAGGGTTGCGGTAGACAATCTTGGTCAAGACGCGCTCCAAGGTACCCGTGCAGAGCTGGCGCGACTCCTCGGCCAGCTGCGCGGGGAGCTTCTCCTGCAGCCGTGCGATCGTCGGCGCGATCCCCCTGAAGAAAAGACTGAGCTTGGCGCTGTGGGGAAGATTTGGGTCCGGAGAGTACACGAGGTGCTCCACCCTCAGCGCCATTAGCTCCTTGTCGATGTTGGCGGCGGAAGTGACCAGCTCTTCCGTCCATTGCTCCACCGCCTGTTTGAAGATGTTCGTGGAGGTGGCGGCGCTCTCCACCAGCTCCGCTCCTTGCGGACCTCCTCCTTCAGCTTGGTCTCGCGGTCCCGAGCGGCGTCAAGTGAATCCCTCAAAGTGGAGACCTTCAACTCTAGATCAGCAATCGAGTCCTTGGCGGCTTTGAGCTCGTCGCCCTGCTTGGAGAGGCGTACCTGGAGGTCCGAGTTGGTATGGGTGTCTTTCTCGCGCTCTATGTTGAGCGCGGTGACCCTTTCCGTGCTCGCCTTCAGGTACTCCTCCAGCTGCGCCACCTTGGCTTCAAGGTCCTTCTTGGCGGTTTCCGCGGCGGCAGCGGCTTCCTTTGCCTCCTTCAGGGCCCCGCCAAGAGCCTGCTCCCGGGCGGTGAGCTCGTCGTCATGGGCGTCGAGCTCAACCTTCCGCTGGTTGAGCGCTCCTTCTCGCCGGGACAGCTCCACACCAACTAGTCGCTGCTGCTCCTCGGCCTCTGCTTTCTCCAGGAGAAACTCCTGCTGCTCTCCGGCGAGCCTCTCGCGCTCCTCCGCCAAGTCGCGGAGAGCTGCCTGGTTGGCGGCGCGGAGCTCTGCGGCGCGTTTCTCCAAGTCCGCTCCGGCCTTGGCGGTGAGGGCTTCTCGCGACTCCAGTTTCGCCTGCCTGGCCCGGTAAAGGGCCAGGAGCTGGCGGAGAAATTTCTCCTCTTCGGGCTCATCGCTCCCGCCAGGCGCCTCAACAATCTCCAACCCCGCGGAGGCGAGGACCTCTCCATCAAAGGTCTCTCCCTCCACGGGGGCTCGCGACGAGGACCCCCACGGCACTTGTATGAAGACGCCATTGGGGGCCTCAAGATAGATGCCCGACTGCTCCTTGCCGGCGGAGGGGTCAGCGGTCGGCGCAGCGCCTGACGCTCCTGCCGCCTCCGGGCCGGCAGTGTGGCCGCCGTCCCCCTCCTCAGCCGCGGCGTCTGCAGTCGGGGCAGTCTCCCCAGCGGCGGGCTCATCGGCTCCTGCCATGTCTTCGACGACAGTGGCGTTGCCGGCGTCGCCTTGCGCGCCCTCCTCCTCGACTACGACCTCCGTCTCCATCCGCTCCGGGGGAGGAGGATCTAGAAGAAAAAGAAGAAAAGAGAAGTTCAAGCAAATATCCAAAAAAAACAAGTCCAAGAAGACGAAGTTACAAGACTTACCTTCGCGGACTTCCTCAATGACGGGCTCCCTCGCCGGGGAGTCCTCCCTTGGCGGGGTGGCCACCCTCGCCGGGCTGCTCGCCCTTGGCGGGGTACTCGCCCTTGGCGGAGTACCCGTCCTTGGCGGAGCGCTCTCCCTCGCCGGGGAGTTCGCCCTTGGCGGGGATGGCGGGGCCTGTGGCTCCTCGGGAGTGACCTCCGGTCATTCCTGTAGCTGCGGCTCCACTTCTGCACAAGACAAATGAAGCAGCAAGATATCAGTACAAGTTAAAACCTCAAGCGCGCCCGAAGAACAAAAAAATCTAAAACCCAGACTTACGCTGGGGGCTGCGCTGGGGGCTGCTCCTCGGAGCAGCAGGATGGTCCGACGAGCCGGTCGCCGGCGCGTCCTCTGTCGCCGCGACGGGCGAGTCGTCCTCGACCTCAACCACGGGGATTTTGGCCCGCTTTGCCGTCCGCTGGGCCAGGGTCCTGGAAGCAAAACAAGAACAAGATCAGGATCACGAAGAAAGATCAAGTCGGAATTGAAGAAACTATAAGTTACAGATGCTTACTCCTCTTCCTCGTCGTCGTCGCTAAGGGCGGAGAAATCGAACTCCACCTGAGTTGCTCCGGCGCGAGGAGCAGGAGGAGAAGGCTCCCTCGGGCGCTTGGCGGTCCCCGGGGCTGGGGGCTGCGAAGACCCAGCCTCCGCCGACGCCGAGGCCCGAGGAGCAGGCGGAGCGGCCGCTCCGCTCTGGGAAGATCCCCCTCCGCTTGGCGCTGGTGCGCGGGGCGCCTCCGCCGCGGCCGCTGCGCGGGGCGCCTCCGTCGCGACTTGGCTCGCTCTGGTGACGCGCGTCGCCCGGCGAGTGGGCTGTTGTCGGGGCGCCTGCGTCCTTGTCGCTGTAGCCGCCTTGCGGAGGCGCTTCAGCGGTGTTCGCTTGGGACTTGCCCGAGGCGGGGAGTTCTCCGAGGACGATGAGGCGTCGTCGTCGAGCCCCAGAGACCCACCGGAGTCCTCATCGGTCTCGGTGTCCTCCTCCTCATCCCCGGCGGGCCCGCTGGGTCCAGCATCTTGTCCCGCGGCCCCGCTCTCTCCGGTGGCTCCGCTCCCCCCGGTGGCTCCGCTCCCTCCGGCACCTCTGTTCCCTCCGGCGGCCTCGCTTGCCGCGTGCCTCAAGGAAGGGACCCCGGCAAGCTCGTCGGGCGGAAGCTTGAGCAGTCTGCGGATCTCAGCCTCCTCTGCTTGGCACACCTCGTCCTCGGCCTGCGCCTCGTCCATGGTGAACCGAAGTCTCCTGCTGCTGCAGCTGCGGCGGCCTCTTCCATCCGGGAAGCATTATAGGCTATGTCCCGCTCTGTGGTGGCCCGAGTGAGACCCTTGTTCTCCTCGGCGTTCCTCGGCCGCTCGACCAAATTATCAAAGAAACTCATAATTGCATCCGGCGTGGGCACTATCCAGGTGGGGTCGACGCCGTGAGAGTCACACGCGGGCATCATTGCGCGCAAGGCATCTCGGGCAGTGCTGTTGCACAGCGGCACCACTCCCCGGGGAGATCTAAACCACTCCGGATGGGCCGGGTCGTGCTTAAAAAGCTCCCGGACCATCCCCTTCAGCTCCAAAGCCGTGAAGTTGAAGTTCAAACCCGGGCGCAGCCTCATAATGTCCGCCGCATTGCCAAACTCCCATGCTGGCCTTTTCCTCTCTTGTAAAGGGGCAATGCGGCGGCGGAGGAAATCTGCCCCTACCTCTCCGATGGTCAACTTAGCTACCCGGAGACGAAGTATCCTGACAAGGGCAACGTTGAGCTTGACATCATCCGGGGCCAACTCGCTCCAGTCCCTGTCGCGCACTATGGCTGTTGTGCGCGGCGCTGTGAAAGGCTCCGGCTGGTCCTCCACTATCCAACACCAATCCGCGCGCCACTCTTCCCACTTGCCGCGGAGCTCTCCTTTCAGATATGACTCCTTGTTCAAACGGAAGATCCAAGAGATACCCCCGGAGAGGGGAGCGCCGGCTTCTACTCTAGGCATAAAAAAGTGGCGAAAGAGCGCTACGTTTGGATAGATCCCTATGTAGTTTTCGCACAGATGTGCGAAAACCGCCATCGTGAGGATGGCATTGGGGGTGAAGTCTAGGAGGTGGAGGCCGTACGTGTTCATGATGTCGCTGAAAAACTCCGAGAACGGAGGGCACAAGCCGCAGTGAAAGAAGACAGCAAAGAAGAAGTACCCGCCGGGAAGCAGATCCTTGGCGACGGTGGGGTAGACTCTGGTCCGGGGATGAGCCTTGGTCTCCTTGGCCCAGAAAAGGTAATACTTGTTCCAGAGTTCCCTCGCGCTGAGCCTCGGCGTGAAGACTACATTCTTCTTCCGCAGGGCGGCGAGCTTCGCCGCCTGCTCGGATTTCTCCCTCTTGGCCTTCTCCGCTTTCGCCTTCTCGGCCTTCGGAGCCATGGCGGAGGCGGCGGGGGAAGGGGCGAGGAGTTCGACGACGCCGCGGGTGAGGAAGATGGCAGAGGAGGTGTGGAGGCAAAGCGCAGCGGGGGATTTCTGGAGGTTGAAGACGAAGTGAAAGCGGAGGAGGGACACTGCCCCTGTTCCCTCTGCTTTTAAGGGGGAGTGGGGGACGTTTCACATTTTCCATTAAAGAACGTGGCCACGATCTCTCCCACGACGCCGCAATCGACGCGTGCCGTTAGGGAGGGGCGCGGCGGATGCGGAAGGGGATTCGGCGCGCCGTGGGCCGCGTGTGACCGTGCACTGTTTTGGGCCTGGCCCAACAGCGCTTGGCACCGTGTATGGCCCAGGCCCGGGGGCTCCTGTCGGTGTACTAAGATAGGGGTACCTTAGTACCCCAACTTGTGCACGGGCAGTAGCAGCTTCCCGCGGCAGGGCTCACCACGTGCTCGCCGGAGACCTTCCTGATCCTTATTAAGCCATTCAAAAACAAAGTATACAAGATAGAAGATCAAGGCCCCGGCAAGTGGAGCTTGCCGGGAAGGTCGTACCAGGCTCAAGACTACCGCATTTAGCACAAGACCCTGGCAAGAGGAGCTTGCCAAGAAAACCAGAAGACACGCCTTGGCGCAGCATGCGCCCCGGCAAGGGCCCGGGGAGCGACAAGCTTCAGGGCCCGGCAAGATCAAGACCCCGGCAAGGTGCTTGCCGGGGGAAGCCTGCACTATGTTCCCGCGCTCCAGCTCATCGGCCCACGCGTCGCCCTGGGGCCCTTCCAGGGACGCGTGGCGGATGGCTGTGCAGCCTGGGGGACACGGTGGCACTCCACGGTGACGAGGCTATCGCCGTGGCGAACGGAGACGCACGGGCGGGCGCTTTTGGGGTTGACGGCGACGGGCTTTAAATGCTCTTGTCCCCCACTGTCAAAGTAGGTGATGACCACTGTTCATCCACTGTTCTCGCACTGTTCCCGCACTGTTACAACTACCACCAAAGTTACATTTTTGCCCTTCTTCTACGTTGACACCTGTCGGTGACCCCTTGAGCTATAAAAGGAGGCCCATGCACAACGTAGAAGGGGTTCGGAACCTAGACAGCTCTCTCGCTCGGTGTAGCTAGTTCTTCAAGCTCCCGAGCTCACAACTCAACACAAATCAAGCAGGAGTAGGGTTTTACGCGTCCGCGCGGCTCGAACCTGGGTAAACTGCCCGCGTGCTCTCCTCGATCTGCTCTTTGTGCTCCCTCCGCTCCCTTACCGCAACGTACAAGGGGCTCCGGTCCCATAGGTGTTCGTGGTGGACAGTTTCCCCCGACACTCTAAGTTGGACTCCACAGCCCTGTCTCCAAACAATCTCAAAACCAGGTAGTGTATAACATTTTTCTACAGCCTCTATTGTGGTCCCATGATTGATTAAACAAAGGCATGGTAATTAGAATGGAGGAGAACTTTGGTGCATCACATGCATTGTTGGGAGGACAAACAAGCTGACGGGTGGGGCTTTTATATTATTTAAATCGCAAAACATAGCCTCCAAGCTAAGAGGCGACGCTAGAGATTTTTTCCATAGAGGCGTGAAGCGCAGTGTATGGAGGTGACCTCTAATAAGAAGAGAGAGAGAGAGAGTGCTTAGAGGTAGTGAAAAATGTACAACGATGGTTCTAGAGAACAGTAGTACCGTCCACTTGCTACTTTAGCTCCTTGGCCTTGAGATTCAAGAGTTAAAAGCCGATCACAGGATACACGTACATCGCACACGACTACCTCTCCACCTTGTATCGTTCGGCCGTGTAGTCTATTCAGATGTTGCTTTATTTTGTAATATAAAGTGGGGCGAAAGCCTGCTTCGAGATATTCAAGTGTTCAAAACTGGTGCACTATGGAAGTATAGTAGAGAGTATATAGAGAAAGTACTACTACCACAGTAGTACTACGTAGTGTACATAGTAAATAATAACCGCACCATCGCACTACCACTATCCGTGCCTACATAACATCCTTGACAAAGGGACAAGGCCCTGCGGTTACGCTCTTATCTCCTCCTCGCCAGTTCCCCTTCCCCCCAAGAGACCAAGGCAGTTCGTCGCTGCTGTCATGGATTCGCCAGGTGGTTCTTCTCCTCGTCGGGGCTGGGAGACCTTGGACGACGATTCTATGGGAGAAATCACAAGGCACTTTGACTTCCTCACCGTCGCAAGACTCGGTGGTTCCTGTGCTAACTTTCTTAAGACTGTGTGTAAACATGTTTTGGAGAAGGCCATGCTAATTGTTATTACATGCGTCCTCGAGCAGAAGTTTATTCAATGGGGCAATCCATTGAATAGTTCACCTCAATGTGGTGGTGCTTGCATTTTGACTCCGCTAGAGTTGCCGACATCGAGAGGTAGTCGGATTTTGTCCGATGAACAGGTCAGTCATGGAGTTTTACCATGTAGTGTATATTCTAAATATAATACTTAGTTATTCCATCCTGTAATTTCTCTGCTACCCACCATCTTATATAAAGGTTTGTGTTGGTGCCAACGGAGATTGGCTTACATACCTCCCGGTTGATGCCACCATCATTTGCATCCCTAACGGTACTACACTATTTTGCATGAACCATCATTGCATCTAACCTGGAACCTTGTAGCTAACTTTGGAAGATTGGGATCAACTATCTTAGGAGTCGTTACACATGGTACCGCTGACGTGCAACTTGGTAACGTGATCTACCACGATCGGAGCGCCACCATCAACCCAGGTATTCATTTTCTCATTGTTGTGTATTAGAGTAGTAGTAGTACTTGTTAGTTCTTTTCTTACTGGGACATGTTTATCAGTACTAGTACTACAATTTAGTATTATATTTTTAACCCTCTCGCATTCTCTCTCATTTTAGTACTACTAGTACTAGTATTTTTAAGTTGGAGGACACTAATAGTTAGGACCTTGAAAACTTGAACCCTCTAGCTCCCACCATTTTTATTTTTTCATGTCTTGTCTCATCCTTGTAGGGAAGAGTTGCAATATATAATAAGCCGGTTATTTTGCTTCATCTAGACGGGAGTAGTACGACTTGCTGCATAATATTACTGACCGCCATATTTGAGCAGAACATTATCGTACATGCACCTTGACCATGTACGTCACAATGTGTCCATATATGAGATGCAACGTGTACCAAATGAACGACGCTGAGTTCAACCCACGTGATGCTATGTGGTTGCCGAGGACCACTCTTGGAGAGTACTCGCTTTTCATTGGGACAACTACCAAATTGTGAAGCACATGCCACCTTCCGCGCACGACACCCAAGGCCTGTTGTTCATGAAGCATGGTTGTGTCTTCAGTGCGCATCGCCGGATGCATGCTAGGACACGCTATCACTGATTTATGCTGCTTCAACTTGGATGAATGTCCATCGTGTCGGACTGTAATAGAAAGCTGCGACAATGATTCCCGTTGCCCACATATATGGATCGGTCATCTATGAAGAACACTTAGGACTGGATCCTAGAGGAGGACATGGAGCCCATCTATAATGTGTAAGTGGAGTATGGTAAATTGTGAATGGTTTCGATGTAATGTAGATTAGTCATGCACAAATCTATCACATGAGTGGACATGAACTTGTGTGGCATGCTGGCATTTGTCCTCTAAAATTTATAACTAGTAATTGTGTTATATGCACGTGCAAATTGTGTGGTTGTTGCACGGGCACCAACACACTCTGTGAGAAGAAAAAAGCGCAGATTTGGCTATAGGTGACATGGCGCGATTGGTCTCTATAGTTGTAGTACGAGGACGACAACGCATACTCATATAAACCTTAGCGCATGGCCCTTCGCCTCTTCGGGAGGTTAAACAATTCGTACTCCTATAAACCTTGCGCTTGGCTCTTCGCCTCTTCAGGAGGTCCAACAATGATGATACTACAGTACAAGATACTTCTGGCAATCTGACACCAAATGAACTACTACACATCCACCGTGAGGGCAAGGGAGAGGGAGAGGGAGAGGGAGCTGTATTCAAAATCTCTCCTTGTCCTACAATCTACCGCGCGCGTGGGTGAGGTAGAGGGCGTAGGCGTACGTAGTAAGCAAGCTTCTCCTCGTCCTATGAGCCACCGCGCGTGGGCGATGGAGAGGGCGTAGTAAGCATGCTTCTCCTTGTTCTGCGAGTTGATGGGACACATGAAAGTAGTAGTCCATACGAGCATGGTTAATAATATAGCCATCAGCTAGCTATATAAAAAAGACATGTCATCAAGAGTTAGCATCATTAATTACTCATACAATAGAGTTGTCTATAAGGTCGGCTATAAGGGTAGTACTTTTTTAAAATTTCTCTCTAAGCTCATGTAGAGGCTGACTCTTACATGTTAGCCCACTCCATCACCATTTTCTTGTTTGTCACCACCACATAGGCAAAAGTGCCATATAAGCGGTCTCATAACCCACCATTATACTTGCTCTACTGTGTCCTTTCCGGTTAATATGTCTTAATTTGAAATGAGGTAGATACACTCCTGGTCAATGTATGTAACAATACGGTCACTTGAATTCATACTACGTTCATTACGGTCACTATATAGTTTTGTTGTGATTACACGGTCACTAGCTGTCGGCGTGGAAGCATGATCACCTATGGGACATAGGTGCCCCTTTATGGTTCGGCAAGGGTACGACCGCATTGCCAAAGAGCGGAAGCAACAGGGGACAACACGGTGATAGACAACTCTCTTTTACCAAGGTTTGACCTGCTTTGTAGCGTAAAACCCCACTCCTGCTATGGTGGATTGACCAGGAGGAACACGAAGGCTTGACGCGCTCTAGCTTGACAAGGTTGCCTCGGGGAAAGCAACGTGAGCGTACAAGTGTTGACGGACCGAAAAATGTTAGAACCCCATGCTAGGCTGCCTCGGGCCTCCTTTTATAGCTTAAGGGGCGACCAAAGTGGCAAAACAGTCATTTTATAGTGATTAGATAGCTAACAGTGCTATAAACCTAACTCTAACAGTTAGGACAAAATGCATTAAATGCACCGCCAGGAGTCGTGTCGAGGTTGAAATCAAGCAAGTCTGTCGCGCTGCTTATCCGCCTCATCTTATCAGCTTGACACGCCTCCTGGACGAGTGTCAATAAAGTTAATATTTTCTCTCCCAAGCTGCCACATGCTAGACATGATCCATCTGGCTACTTATCACCTCGACACCGCACTGATTAGTGACTCGGGTGCGGTGTGGTGGAGCGGTTGCGTCTTGGTGGAGGTTTCCGCCTCAAGGGAGCTTGGCGGGGCTTGGTCTTGGCATCCCCGGCAACCCTGCCGGGGCAATCTTGACTCGCTCTTGGGTAGGACCTCGACCTAGCAAGGCTCTCCTGCTCGGCAAGGGAGGCTTTCCCAAGGCGTCCTTCTGCTTGCTTTAGTATTTGTTCATTGCTGATGTGCCTGGCAAAGGGAGTCTGCCGGCAAGTCTGCACACCGGTGAGGGGGAAACAAATACCCATATTTGTGTACACCGACACTAGCTCACCATAGATCACCATATTGCACCCTGCTGACCGGCCACATAGTCGACGTGGCACGTTGTTCGCTGGTTAAATTGGCACCTAGTTTCTTAGTCCCACCGGTGAGTTGGCAGAGCAAAGAAATTAGTTAAACAAAAACTTTATGCAGGCATAATAGCAGACCAACCCTTGCGCGCGAACCACCTTGGCCGTGTATGTGAGTGCCTGCATGTGTACTCCCTCGATCCATGAAAAAATGTACATCTAGCATTAGAATGTTTTCCAATAAAGAGTGTACATCTACATCCAATGCACTAGCCTTTAATCCAATCGGTATTGAGTGACTAATGAAGTAACTTGTGCTCTAGCTATTGGTTGCATGTTTATCCTTAATTATAGCATGCAACAACCTTCATTTAATCTTCTTCTCTCAATCATCGCACGCACACATAAGTCTTCTACTTTTGGGCGTTAATTATGCCATGGAGTTCCGGTTCCTCTTGGTCAATGTGTAAATCTATATATGTACAGTCTTTCACGGACGGGGGGAGTAGAGTAGATTGAGCACATTGAGCGTGAGCATGTGTGTTGCATCTTGTTCTGCGTGCCGATGGATGCGTCGGTGTTGTGTGCGTGCATGTGTATGTGTGAGAGTTGCGTGTGTGCATGTGTACGTGCATGTGTACGTGTATGTGTGAGTGTTGCATGCATGTTCATATTTCAAGCTTCATTAAAACATTGCATGCAAGAATTAAGCACCAATGCATGTAAAAGTTCTGGTATTTTCTTCTTCAATCATGCACACATGCAATCCAATTAAAACGTTCGTAGACACAATTTTCTAGAGGAAAACGAGCCCATTATTTAGTACTTTTGGAAAAAAATCTTTGGGCGCTCATCATTTACTACTCCCTCCATTCCAAAATATAAGTCTTTCTAGAGATTGCAACAAATGACTACATACGGAGTAAAATGAGTGAATCTACACTCTAAAGTATGTCTACAAACATATGCATGTTGTAGTCCATTTGAAATGTCCACTGGTACGCGTCGGTGCTATACAAAAGGTTTTTAACCCCTTTCCGGGATGGCATTTGGAACCATCGCCTAGTGAGTGACTGCGATAGGGTGGTCCTTCCCACACGACCCAGAAACCGTTGGGGATATGCCCTCCTGGCACACACGCTCGGCAAAATGAGGTCGTGTGCGACCGGCGAGCGATCAAGTACGTTTATACGTACAATATTGCTAAAAAAATCAATTATACAAGCGAAATTGTTTCCGGTCATAAGTTCATCCCACACAGTCAGTCCCAGGGAAACGTTTTCATTCATATATACATCCCACACAGTCGTTCCAAGGAAAATGTTTCTGTTCATAGGTACATCACACACAATTTTCCCCATTAAAACGTTTGTGATAGCGTTTCCATTGCACACGGTATTAACAATTTTATCATTTGCCTTATTGAATGCATCACACATGGTGCATAGAAGAAACTGTGTGACAAAGGCTGTCCATCACACACATTTTTTATGTGGTAAACGTTCGTGCCAGGTGGCCTAACGCATACAGTTTTCTGGAGGATGTCGTGTGTGATTGTTCATTAATCCAAGACGGTTTATTCCTAGAAACAGTGTGCGTTGCCTGTGGTCATCGTGTTTTCTCAATAACCATTTGCAATAGAAAAACCCAAATAGTAGGCTAATTATCATATTAACAATCCATTTATTGATCTAATTGAAATTTCATATTAAGCACATACTATATTTCATTTTCATAATTGAAATACATCAGAGTACAACATCATATAGCTTCAACACTCAGCTACCCCATTACACAACTGCACCAGCACCAAGTTTCACATGCAACATCTATAACCTTTCGAAATTAGCATCATAGATCGTACATAGATAGATATATCTCATCTGGAAAACTGCTGAAGCAGAAGGCGAATATTGAGCCTTCATTGATGTTGAAGGTCTTTGTAACTTTAGGCCAGTGCCTATGGATGATTGACGTCCATCGGTCGTCCTCTTTAGGAACACTTCAATATTGAACCGTGGGTGTTGTATGAATACCTTCCTCTCCACCTCACCATACAGGTGGTTTGAGAGGTAATCATCAGTGAGCTGCTTTGGAAAGGCCTGAAAACAAGGATGTGCATAAATATCTTCTCTATATTGGAAATGGGGCAAAGGAATAAAAAAGGCAAGGTATAATAGTTAGTACCATCCTGTAGTGAACTGATGTCTTCTTCATTGTTCAGACAAAGATCTTGTTGTTTTTTGTTGCTAATTTCTTTATCCTAACAATCTTTCTAAGTTTCTCGAATTGACTGATATTCATGGACAACTCATTTCCCCATATGCAAAAAGGGTCAAGAAGTAGGTCAAAACCTCTGACAGCGGGACCTACATGTGCAAGACCAAATTGTTTAAAACCTAAGTATTAGAATGGTTCCTGCAATTGCACAATAATGTGCTATTAGACAAAGGACCATGCATGTGAAAACCTCGATTGTAAACCTCAGTGCTTCCCATTGTTTCCCTGCAACACATATAAGGTAGTTAGTGGTCAGGTTAAGTGAGGGTTCGCATGCTATTAGTAAAATATGTTGATGAAAAATAAGCACATTGAAGATTCATCAGATTAATTCAAGCCACATAGAAAAATCATTTATCCAAACCAAGCATGAATAAGAACTAGGAAATATAGCAATTGTATATGTTTCCCATGTATTAAGTGCATCCAAATTTGATAATTCCTCACATGCACAACAATACAAAATTCTACCCACGACAATTGGACATTGCGTTGCAGAATTGAACCAAGTAGTTAACTAAATGATACGTCCATTTTGCATCATGTTTTATTACTGTTATTTATGATGTTTTTATGTATAATAATGCTTTTTGGAGTAATTCTAATGCCTTTTCTCTCATAATTTGCAAGATATGCACCAAGAAGGAGAATTCAGGCAGCTTGAAATCTGGACCTAAAAAAGCTACGTCGGGCAACCTATTCTGCACAACTCCAAACAAGCTGAAAGTTCACGGAGAATTTTTATGAATTATTTGAAGAATATTGGAGCAAAGAAGTATCAGAGGGGGCCCACCAGGTGGGCACAACCCACCTGGGTGTGCTAGGGAGCCCAGGCGCGCCCTCATGGGTTGTGCTCACCCGGGCCCACCTTCGGTGGCCATCTTCTGGTATATAAGCTATTCTAACCTAGAAAAAAAATAAGAATAATACTTTCGGGATGGAGTGCCGCCGTCTCGAGGCAGAACTTGGGCAGGAGCACTTCTGCCCTACGGCGGAGCGATTCCCCCGAGGGAACTTCCCTCTCGGAGGGGGAAATCATCGTCGTCATCATCACCAACAACTCTCCCATCCTGGGGAGGTGCTATCTCCATCAACATCTTCAACAACACCATCTCATCTCAAACCCTAGTTCACCTCGTGTGTTCAATCTTGTTACTGAAACTATAGATTGGTGCTTGTTGGTGACTAGTAGTGTTGATGAGATCTTGTAGTTGATTACTATATGTTTTATTTGGTGGAAGATTATATGTTCATATCAAATATGCTATATAATACTCCTCTGATCTTGAGCATGCTTATAATTTGCTAGTATTTACCTTTGTCCTTGAGGTCCTGGGAGAAATCATGTTACAAGTAATCATGTGAATTTGATATGTGTTCGATATTTTGAGAGTATGTATGTTGTGATTCCCTTAGTGGTGTCATGTGAACATCCACTACATGACACATCATAATATTTGGTCCTAAGGGAATGCATTGCGGAGTAGTAATTAGATGATGGGTTGTGAGAGTGACAAAATCTTAAACCCCAGTTTATGCGCTATTCCGTAAGGGACCGATTGGATCCAAAAATTTAATGCTATGGTTAGAATTTATTCTTAATACTTTTCCCATAGTTGCGGATGCGTGCGGGGGGGTTAATCATAAGTAGGAGGTTTGTTCAAGTAAGAACATCATGTAAGAACCGATCCACCCACATACAAAATTATCAAAGTAGCAAACACGAATCAAACCAACACGATGAAAGTGACTAGATGAAATTCCCGTGTACCCTCAAGAACGTTTTTCTTATTACAAGAGACCATCTTGGCATGTCCTTTGCCTTAAAAGGATTGGGCTACCTTTCTGCACTTTTGCTACTATTATCGTTACTTGCTCGTTACAAAATTATCTTGCTATCAAACTACTCTGTTACTTAGAATTTCAGCACTTGCAGACATTACCTTGCTGAAAACCACCTGCCATTTCCTTCTGCTCCTCGTTGGGTTCGACACTCTTACTTATCGAAAAGTGCTACAATTGATCCCCTATACTTGTGGGTCATTAAGGCTATATTCCTGCGCCATTGTTGGGGAGTGAAGCGCTTTTGGTAAGTGGAAATTGGTAAGGAAACATTCATATAATGTGCTGAAATTTATTGTCACTTGTTACTGTGGAGAAAAATCCTTTGAAGGGTTTGTTCGGGGTATCTTCACCTTGACCGGAACCACAATTAGCTACCTCCCAACCTGCTGCACCTACTGGAAATATTGAATATGAAATTCCTTTGGTATGATAGAACAACTGTTAGCTAATCCTTATGCAGGAGACGAAACCGAACATCCTGATATGCACTTGATATATGTGGAACAAATTTGTGGATTGTTTAAGCTTGCAGGTTTACCCGGAGATAAAGTTATGAAGAAAGTTTTTCCTTTATATTTGAAGGGAAAAGCATTATCATGGTATAGGCTATGTGATGATATTGGATCTTGGAACTGGAACCAGTTGAAATTGGAGTTTTACCAAAAAAAATATCATATGCATCTAGTTCATCGTGATTGGAATACATATATAATGTTTGGCCCCGTGAAGGAGAAAGTATCGCTCTAGCTTGGGGGGGGGATTAAGTCAATGTTTTATTCATGCCCCAATCATTAGTTCTCAAGAGAAATTATTATCCAGAACTTTTATGCCTGGCTTTCTCGTAATGATCAATCCATGCTTGATACTTCTTGCGCTGGTTCTTTTATGAAGAAAACTATTGAATTCCGGTGGGATATTTTGGAAAGAATTAAACACAACTCTGAAGATTGGGAACTCGATGAAGGTAAAGAGTCAGTTATTAAGCTTAAGTGTGATTGTGTTAAATATTTTATGGATACCGATGCTTTTCAAAAGCTTAGCACTAAATATGGACTTGACTCTGAGATAGTAGCCTCGTTTTGTGAATCATTCGCTACTCATGTTGATCTCCCTAAAGAGAAGTGGTTCAAATATCACCCACCTATTAAAGAGGAAATTAAAGAACCGGTACTAGCTAAGGAAGAAACTATACTTTATAATGTTGATCCAGTTGTTCCTACTACTTATATAGAGAAACCACCTTTCCCTGTTAGGATAAAGGAACATTCTAAAGTTTCAACTGTGGTTAACAAAAGTTATGTTAGAACACCTAAACCAGATGAACAAATTAAAGTAGAACATAATATTGCTATGGTTAAGGATCTCTTGGAAGAAAATGTAGACGGGCATGTTATTTACTTCTGTGAAGAAGCTGCTAGAATTGCCAAACCCGATAAAGAGGATAAACATAGACTTGTTGTTGGCGTGCCCATTGTCTCAGTCAAAATAGGAGAACACAGTTATCATGGTTTATGTGACATATGTACTAGTGTGAGTGCTATTCCTTGCACTTTATGTCAAGAAATTATGAATGACATAGCACCCGCTGAGATAGAATACATATATGTTACTATTAAACTTGCTAATAGAGATACTATATCACCAATTTGGATAGTTAGATATGTTGAAGTCTTCTGTGGAAAAATTAAATACCCTACTGATTTTCTTGTTCTTGGTTCCCCACAAGATGACTTTTGTCCCATTATCTTCGACAGACCTTTATTGAACACCGTTAATGCTAAAATAGATTATGAGAAGCAAATTGTCGGTGTTAGTTTTGGTGATGAGTCTCATGAATTTAATTTCTCAAAGTTTAATAGAAAGCATTATGAAAAAGAATTGCATAGTAAGGATGAAATAATTGGTCTTGCTTCTATTGCTATGCATGCCACTCATCCTCTAGAAAAATATTTGCTAGACCATGAAAATGATTTACATATGCATGAAAGAAATGAAATAGATGATATTTTCTTTAAACAACATACTTTACTTCAACACAATCTACCTATTGAAACTCTAGGAGGTCCTCCTCCACCTAAAGGTGATCCTTTGTTTGAATTAAAACACTTGCCTAACACTTTCAAATATGCTAATCTTGATGAAAAGAAGATATATCCTGTCATTATTAGTGCTAACCTTCCAGAACATGAAGAAGAAAGATTAGTAAAAGTTCAAAGGAAGCACCGTGCTGCTATTGGATATACTCTTGATGACTTAAAAGGCATTAGTCCCACTCTATGCCAACATAAGATCAATATGGAACCAGATGCTAAACCCGTTGTTGATCATCAATGTCGGTTAAATCCGATGATGAAAGAAGTGGTAAGAATGGAAATGATAAAACTTCTGGAAGCAGGTATAATCTATCCTATAGCTGATAGTAGATGGGTAAGCCATGTTGTCGGTGTACTAAGATAGGGGTACCTTAGTACCCCAACTTGTGCACGGGCAGTAGCAGCTTCCCGCGGCAGGGCTCACCACGTGCTCGCCGGAGACCTTTCTGATCCTTATAAAACCATTCAAAAACAAAGTATACAAGACAGAAGATCAAGGCCCCGGCAAGTGGAGCTTGCCGGGAAGGCCGTCCCAGGCTCAAGACTATCACATTTAGCACGAGACCCTGGCAAGAGGAGCTTGCCAGGAAGACCAGAAGATTGCATCTTGGAAGACATGCCTCGGCGCACTCTGCGCCCCGACAAGACCCGGGGAGCGACAAGCTTCCCGGCCCGACAAGATCAAGACCCCGGCAAGGTGCTTGCCGGGGAAGCATGCGCTGTGTGCCCGCGCTCCAGCTCATCGGCCCACGCGTCGCCCTGGGGCCCTTCCAGGGACGCGTGGCGGATGGCTGTGCAGCCTGGCGGACGCGGTGGCACTCCACGGTGACGAGGCTACCGCCGTGGCGAACGGAGACGCACGGGCGGGTGCTTTTGGGGTCGACGGCGACAGGCATTAAATGCTCTTGTCCCCCACTATCAAAGTAGGTGATGACCACTGTTCATCCACTGTTCACGCACTGTTCCCGCACTATTACAACTACCACCAAAGTTACATTTTTGCCCTTCTTCTACGTTGGCACCTGTCGGTGACCTCTTGAGCTATAAAAGGAGGCCCATGCACAACGTAGAAAGGGTTCAGAACCTAGACAGCTCTCTCGCTCGGTGTAGCTAGTTCTTCAAGCTCCCGAGCTCACAAACTCAATACAAATCAAGCAGGAGTAGGGTTTTACGCGTCCGCGCGGCCCGAACCTGGGTAAACTGCCCGCGTGCTCTCCTCGATCTGCTCTTTGTGCTCCCTTCGCTCCCTTACCGTAACGTACAAGGGGCTCCGGTCCCATAGGTGCTCGTGGTGGACAGTTTCCCTCGACATCTTTGGCGCGCCAGGTAGGGGGCGTCGAGGTTGTGCGAACCTGATCCGGTGCTCACGCGGGTGCATTCTTCATCAACCTCTCCGACTTCATCAACTTCATCAGCAGCAGCAATATGGCCCCGAAGAAGAAGGCTTCGGAGGTCGCAGGCCCGTCTGCGTCGATTCCCCCGCCACCAGAACCAACGGTGGGCGGAGGAGACGCCGGCGGAAGGGTGGTCGCCGGCGAGGAAACTCGCGGCACTGCCAAATCCAAGGACAAGACGGACGACCGAGCCTCGGTGTCCGTAGACGCGCCACGTCCATCTCAGCAGACGACAACCCAGCAGCGCCGTGGTACGGGAGGTACTATTCGCTTGCTGGGGCAAGGGCAAACCGGAGGATCGCGGGATGCTCTAGGCCATCGTCCTGGCACGAGCAAGGCGCGGTCGCCGGGGCGGGACCCTGCTCCTTCTAACCCTGTTAGAAGTCCGAGCATATCCCGCTCCTCGCACCGCTCGCCACCGCTCCCCTCCTCTCCAGCAGAAGCACTCGCAAGAGCGCAGCTGCTCCTCGACTTCCCTCCAGCGGCAGACAAGGCCGAAGACTGGAGGGCAACAATCCAAAGCCTCATCGCCTTCGCCAACAACGACACGCCGCAGCAGCCGGCGACCTCGCGGCCACGGCAAGTCGAGAAGACGAAGGCCGATGGCGACAAGACCGCCGGGGGTGCAACCACCGTGCACTCCCCGCCGCGGAAGAAGAAGACGCCTCCCCGCCGGATCAAAGTCGACGACGACTCCACGGCGTCGTCGGATCCGCGGGCTCGTCGGGACCAGCGCCAAGTCCTTGACGATCGGCGACAAGAAGACGCTCGGACAACAATCGAGCGCCGCCGAGAAGCCCGGCGACAATCTGATCAGCGTGCTGGGACCGCTGTCGACACGCATGCGCCCGGTGAACCAGGCGACTTGCCGTACGCGGCAGGTTGCCCTGCGTTCACCCGTGAGCTGCGGCGCGTCCAGTGGCCCAGCATGAAAAACTTCAAGCCCGACGTACCCGAGAAGTACGACGGCAAGACGCACCCCTCGGAGTTCCTCAGTATCTACACCATCGCGGTGCAGGCTGCCGGGGGGCGCGACGAGAAGATACTGGCGAATTACTTCCCGCTGGTGCTTAAGCCGAACGTTCGTTCTTGGCTTATGCACTTGCCGGAAGGCTCTATTTCTTCGTGGGCAGATTTGTGCCATCAGTTTGTTGGCGCCTTCACGGGCGGCCACAAACCCCACGGCCAGGAGAGTGACCTCCACATCTTGGCCCAGAAGGAAGGAGAACCTCTGCGCAAGTACATCCAACGATTCAGCCGCGTACAGCACAACATTCCCGACGTCCACCCCGCCGCTGTTATCAGCGCGTTCCACCAGAACGTGCGTAACCGTCGCATGCGGGAAGAGATGGCCATGACGAAGATCCGGGACGTCAGCGAGCTCTACGCTCTGGCTGACAAGTGCGCGCGCGCCGAAGAGGGGAGGAGACTCCCCGGGGAGGATGCTGGCGCAGGGGGAAGCGACAGCGAGGATGCCGCCCCGGCAAAGAAGAGCCGGCGGCGGAACAATAGAAAGAAGAAGAGCAAGGAGGTGCTTGTCGTCGAGAAGTCCGGCAAGGAAGCTCCCGCCAAGACAGCACAGGCTGGCGGCTCCGGCAAGGAGCCTGCCCCTGTAGCGGCAGCCGACAAGCCAGACGGCTCCGACAAGCAATATTGCAAGATCCACCGCACCAAGGGCCACGACCTCTCAAACTGCAAGCGAGTCGAGTACCTCGTAGAGCAGCAGAAGGCTGAATACGAGCGGCGCGACCAGGAGAAGGCCCAAGGTGGCGGTGGAGAACCAAGCAAGAAGTGGCCATTCAATGGCCGGGGAGGACGCCGCGGCAAGGCCAAGCAGCGGCAAGGTGATCGACCTCCCCGGGGCCGCGACAAGGATGAAGAAGAAGACGACGACGACGACATGGAGGAAGGTGATAACAGCGAGCAGGAGTTCCAGAAGGCCACATAAGTGCTGTGCGTCGACGGGGGCGCCCCTCTGCATACTTCCCACCGCCAACTCAAGCAGTGGGTGCGGGAAGTAAACGCAGCAGAGCCGCCCGTTGAGTCGCGCAGGCTCCTGAAGTGGTCCAGCACGCCCATCATTTTTTATCTTGAGGACCACCCTGACCGCACCACGCCGGTCGGGTGCTTGCCGATGTTGGTCTCACCAACCATCCGCAACCTCAAGGTCACCAAAATGTTGGTTGACGGCGGGGCTGGCCTGAACTTGATCTCCTCGGCTGTGATCAAGAAACTCCAGATCCCAGATGGCGAGCTCGAAGAGACCGGTTCGTTCCAAGGAATAAACCCGGGAAGGAGCAAGCCCAAGGGGAAGATCACTCTGCCGGTGACATTTGGCGGGGAACTCAACTTCAGGACGGAGAGGATAACCTTTGACGTGGCCGATATCCCGTTGCCATACAACGGGATACTTGGACGTCCTGCCCTCGCCAAGTTCATGGCAGCTTCCCACTACGCTTACAACGTACTCAAGATGCCGGGGCCGATAAGCGTCATCTCTGTCCATGGCGACAAGAAGGACGCGCTTATCTGCGCCGACAAAATATACCGGGATGCAGCAACCGCGGCGGAGAGAAACACACTTGCCGCTGAAGCTCCCGGGGGGAAGAAGACCAAGACCAAGTCCGGCAAGTGCTCTGGGGCCCACTCCGGCAAACGCACCTCTTCGGAGTGCTGCGCTGCCATCGAGGACGTTCCATCGAGCTCCACCGGCAAGTGCAAGAAAGGGATGGCCGCTCCACCGGCAACCAAGAAGGTGTCCGCCAAGGAGGACGGCACTGGTGGTACCTTCACCATCAGTGCTACACTTGATAGCAAATAGGAAAGCGCGCTCGTTGCCTTCCTGCGGGCGAATGTCGATGTGTTTGCGTGGCAACCATCTGACATCCCCGGCGTTCCCAGGAAGGTGATTGAGCACAAGCTTGCTGTTTGTCCTCATGCGCGGCCCGTCAAGCAGAAGGTCAGGAAGCAAGCCGTGGAGCGCCAAGAATTCATTGCCGAAGAAATCAAGAAGCTAGAAGCAGCGGGCCTAGTTAGAGGCGTGATCCATCCGACGTGGTTAACAAATCCAGTTGTCGTGCGTAAGGCTAACGGGAAGTGGAGGTTGTGTATAGACTTCACCGATGTGAATAAAGCATGTCCCAAGGATCCATTTCCCTTGCCGCGCATTGACCAGATTGTTGACTCCACTGCTGGATGTGAGCTGCTCTCCTTCCTTGATGCATACTCAGGCTACCATCAGATTTTTATGGCCAAGGAAGATGAAGAGAAGACTGCATTCATTACTCCATGTGGCACATATTGCTTCATTCGCATGCCTTTCGGATTGAAGAATGCAGGCTCAACATTTGCAAGGGTGGTGCACACTGCTTTTGAGCCGCAGATCCACAGAAATGTAGAAGCTTACATGGATGACATAGTGGTCAAGAGCAAGAGCAAAGATACCCTAATCCAAGATTTGGAAGAAACTTTTGCAAATCTGCGCAAGATACAGCTCAAGTTGAACCCCGAGAAGTGCGTCTTTGGAGTCCTCTCCGGCAAGCTTCTCGGGTTCTTTGTGTCACAGAGGGGGATTGAAGCTAATCCCGACAAGATAAAAGCCATTGAGCAGATCGAAGCCCCGAAGCGCGTCAAGGACGTAAGGAGACTTGCAGGTTGTGTAGCTGCCCTCAGTAGGTTCATTTCAAAGTCTACAGAACGCGCCTTGCCTTTCTTCAAGATCTTGAAGAAGGCGGGTCCTATGAAATGGACTCCGGAAGCGGAGGCAGCGCTGCAGGATTTGAAAGGATACCTATCCTCCACTCCAATACTTGTCGCACCTAGACCACAAGAGAAGTTGCTGCTATACTTAGCGGCAACCAATCAAGTGGTTAGTGCTGCGTTAGTAGCGGAGAGGGAGGCCGATGAGGAGTCTACACGACAGGCAAGCGAATCCAGCGACAAGCAGGGGGCTGCTCCGACAAGCTCTGGCCCCGACAAGGACAACTCTGCGCAGGAGCAAGGAGAAGTGCGGAAGAAGATGGTGCAGCGCCCGGTGTATTTTGTGAGTTCCCTTTTGCAGGGGGCTAGATCAAGATACTCCGGAGTGCAGAAGTTGCTTTTTGGCCTCCTCATGGCCTCGAGAAAGCTGCGCCATTACTTCCAAGCACATGAGATAACATTGGTCACTCGCTTTCCGTTGAAGAGGATACTGCAAAATCCAGAAGCAATAGGCAGGATCGTAGAGTGGGCACTGGAACTGTCGAGCTTTGGTCTCAAGTTTGAAAGTACTTGAACTATACAGAGCAGAGCTTTGGCAGAATTCATAGCTGAATGGACCCCAACGCCAGATGAAGAAGTTCCAGAGACAAGCGTCCCCGTACAAGAAGCGACAAGCGAATGGGTAATGTACTTTGATGGTGCTTTCTCGCTACAAGGCGCCGGTGCCGGCGTGGTACTCATAGCGCCCACCGGAGAGCACCTCAAGTATGTTATCCAGATGCACTTTCCCAGGGAACAAGCGACAAACAATACTGCTGAGTATGAAGGTCTGCTTGCCGGCCTCAGGATTGCAGCTGAACTTGGGATTAGGAAACTGATTGTGTGGGGAGATTCTCAGTTGGTGGTCCGACAAGTCAACAAGAATTACCAGAGCCCTTTGATGGAAGCTTATGTAGATGAAGTGAGGAAGCTTGAAGAGCACTTTGAAGGTCTGCAAATGGAGCACGTCCCGAGAGCTCAGAACGATATAGCAGATGGCCTTTCAAAGTGTGCTGCAATGAAGTTACCTGTGGAACCAGGGACCTTCCTGCTCAGGCTGACTCAGCCATCCGTTACACCATCGATTGGGCAGCCCAAGAAGAGAAAGTTGGTCTCCGGCGACTACTTGTCGGCGGATCTCCCCGAGGCCGCCGCCAAGGTCCCCAAGATCAACAACCATAACGTTGAGGAACAGTTTGCTCCTGCGGACCCGAGGGTCTGTACAGTTGAAGCAAGCGTTCCCGACAAGCCTTGCCCCGGCAGGCTTGCCGGAGGACCATCAGCTCCGACAGAACCAGAGGTTCTTGCCGTAGAAGCTGGGGTCCCCGCAGCGGCCCTCGTGCCTTTAGTCCTTGCCGTTGAGCCCCGGGCTCCGGCATGGGCACAGCAGATCGTCCGTTTTCTGCAAACTGGAGAACTTCCCGACGACCCAGCAGAGATAGAGAAAATAACCAGGCAGTCAAGTATGTACCAGTTCGTGGACAATGAACTGTACAGAAGAAGGCTCAATGGTGTCAGGTTGAAGTGCATTTCCAGAGAAGATGGACAGAAGCTGTTGGCAGAAATACATGGAGGCATATGTGGCCACCACATTGGCGCAAGGGCACTTGCCGGAAAGGCATTCCGGCAAGGGTTCTTTTGGCAAGAAGCCCTCCAAGATGCAACTGCAC
Organism: Secale cereale; assembly: GCA_902687465.1. Taxonomy (NCBI): domain Eukaryota; kingdom Viridiplantae; phylum Streptophyta; class Magnoliopsida; order Poales; family Poaceae; genus Secale; species Secale cereale. Next base: position 303,625,273 of record LR738711.1, read on the forward strand.
AAGTAACCAAGTGTGAAGCGTGCCAGTTCCATGGCAAGAAAATTCATCAGCCAGCTCAAGCTCTCCAGACGATCCCTTTGTCCTGGCCCTTCTCGGTCTGGGGGCTCGATATCCTCGGCCCCTTCCCCCGAGCTGTCGGGAGCTTTGAGTACTTGTACGTAACAATCGACAAATTCACAAAGTGGCCAGAAGTGGAACGGGTGAGAAAGGTGACAGCACAGTCAGCAGTCAGGTTCTTCAGATCAATTGTTTGCCGTTTCGGAATCCCTAACAGGATCATCACCGACAACGGCACACAGTTCACTAGTCGCACCTTCATGCAGTACGTCCAAGACCTTGGCGCCAAGGTCTGCTTCGCTTCTGTTGCACACCCGAGGAGCAATGGTCAAGCGGAGAGGGCCAATGCTGAAGTGCTGCGCGGGCTCAAGACAAGAACCTTTGACAGGCTGCGCAAGTGCGGAAGAAACTGGATAGAGGAGTTCCCAGCGGCTCTTTGGTCAATCAGAACGACACCAAATCGAGCCACTGGGCAGACACCCTTTGCTCTTGTCTATGGAGCAGAGGCAGTTCTCCCCACGGAACTCGTATACGGATCTCCTCGAGTGCTCGCTTATGATGAGCTCGAGCAAGAGCAACTGCGACAAGATGATGCATTGCTCCTCGAGGAGGAACGTCTCCAGGCTGCTGTACGAGCTGCTCGATACCAGCAAGCCTTGCGCCGCTACCATAGCCGCAAGGTCAAGGCCAGGAGTCTCGAGGAAGGCGACCTTGTTCTTCGGCGTGTTCAGTCCGCCAAGAATTCCAACAAGTTGACGCCGAAGTGGGAAGGCCCTTATCGGGTGAGACAAGTCACAAGGCCCGGCGCTGTCCGCCTTGAGACCGAAGAAGGCTTACCGGTGAGCAATTCTTGGAACATAGAGCATCTTCGAAAGTTTCACCCATAAGGCGCGGTTGCCGTGATCCGCTCCGGCAACCACCTTTTGTATGAGTCTTGCCGCTGTTGCATGTAAACCATTGTACAAAGCCGGGCGCAGATCCCGTGCATCAGTAAAGCTTTTGTGTTTCGCACTATTTGCCATTTTCATGCTTTTCTTTGTTATTTGCATGCATTATTTGGCATCTTGTGCAACACACATATCCGGTAAGCAATACCATGCCGAGAAACCCTATACTTGTTTCCTCTTCTCCTTTTTCTTTCCCCCTTAAGCAGAAGAAACATTCCTCGCGCACAAGTTTGCCAGGGGGGAAGGAGGTGGAGGACGAACCAAGTGTTGTTCAAGAAAGAAAAGCTTATCGGAGAACGAACAGACTATGAAAGCTAAGTTACCAGAATTTGAGGAGTTCAAATTTTTAAATTTTAGTTATCTTCCTTGAACAACCACACTTTGTATGGAAAACCTGTGCGCGGAGGAACCTACCCGTGGCTAGCCGCACCCTTGTCTTGTTTTCGAGTACGCTCAACGGCTTAAGTGAGCTGCGACAAGTGTCGCGCCCTTATTTCGTTTTCGAGTTCGCTCAGCAAGCTAAGTGCGTTGCGACTAGCTGCGGCAAGGTTGCTTGCCGATAAGGCCTTTGTCGGAAGGCTGCTCAGAGTCCAGCACTCAGCGCTCGCGGCAAGGGTCCCTTGTCGGCAAGTTCCCTAAAAGCGTAGGGTAAAAAGCATACAAAGTAAAGGACCAAAACAAGGGAGATAACACTGCATCAATTGCTCGGAAATAAGATAATATATTACAGAGATAACTTGTCGCAATGACTAATAGATTCATGTTCATGACACACTTTGCAGCAGCAAAGGAAATAAGAAGAAAGAGGCCTAGTCTACGCGATCGCCTTCACGCCTGGAGATCTTGTTCACCTTGGCGATGATGTGGGCGACCTGCGCCTTCAGCGCCTCCTGATCTGCGTCGGCCGGCAAGCTGCGGAGGACGTTGACAAGATTAATACCAGGATTGCGGTAGACAATCTTGGTCAAGACGCGCTCCAAGGTACCCGCGCAGAGCTGGCGCAACTCCTCGGCCAGCTGTGCGGGGAGCTTCTCCTGTAGACGTGCAAGCACCGGCGCGATCCCCCTGAAGAAGAGACTGAGCTTGGCGCTGTGGGGGAGATTCGGGTCCGGAGAGTACACCAAGTGTTCAACCCTCAGCGCCATTAGCTCCTTGTCGATGTTGGCGGCGGAAGTGACCAGCTCCTCCGTCCATTGCTCCACCGCCTGTTTGAAGATGTTCGTGGAGGTGGCGGCGCTCTCCACCAGCTCCCGCTCCTTGCGGACCTCCTCCTTCAGCTTGGTCTCGCGATCCCGAGCGGCGTCAAGTGAATCCCTCAAAGTGGAAACCTTCAACTCCAGATCAGCAATCGAGTCCTTGGCGGCTTTGAGCTCGTCGCCCTGCTTGGAGAGGCGTACCTGGAGGTCCGAGTTGGTATGGGCGTCTTTCTCGCACTCTATGTTGAGCGCGGTAACCCTTTCGGTGCTCGCCTTCAGGTACTCCTCCAGCTGCGCCACCTTGGCTTCAAGGTCCTTCTTGGCGGTTTCCGCGGCGGCAGCGGCTTCCTTTGCCTCCTTCACGGCCCCGCCAAGAGCCTGCTCCCGGGCGGTGAGCTCGTCGTCATGGGCGTCGAGCTCAACCTTCCGCTGGTTGAGCGCTCCTTCTCGCCAGGACAGCTCCACACCAACAAGTCGCTGCTGCTCCTCGGCCTCTGCCTTCTCCAGGAGGAACTCCTGCTGCTCTCCGGCAAGCCTCTCGCGCTCCTCCGCCAAGTCGCAGAGAGCTGCCTGGTTGGCGGCGCGGAGCTCTGCAGCGCGTTTCTCCAAGTCCGCTCCGGCCTTGGCGGTGAGGGCTTCTCGCGACTCCAGTTTCGCCTGCCTGGCCCGGTAAAGGGCCAGGAGCTGGCGGAGAAGTTTATCCTCTTCCGGCTCATCGCTCCCGCCAGGCGCTTCAACGATCTTCAACCCCGCGGAGGCGAGGACCTCTCCATCAAAGGTCTCTCCCTCCACGGGGGCTCGCGACGAAGACCCCCACGGCACTTGAATGAAGACGTCGTTGGGGGCCTCAAGATAGATGCCGGGCTGTTCCTTATCGGCGGAGGGGTCGGCGGCCGGTGCAGCGCTCGACGCTCCTGCTGCCTCCGGGCCAGCAGTGTGGTCGCCATCCCCCTCCCCGGCCGCGGCGTCTGCCGTTGGAGCAGTCTCCTCAGCAGCAGGCTCGTCGGCTACGGTCATGTCTTCAACGACAGGGGCGTTGCCGCCGTCGCCTTGCGCGCCTTCCTCGCCGATGACCTCGATCTCCATCCGGTCCGGCGCGGGAGGATCTAGAAGAAAAAGAAAAGAAGAAGTTCAAGCAAATATCCAAAAAGACAAGTCCGAGAAGACGAAGTTACAAGACTCACCTTCGCGGACTTCCTCGACAACAGGCTCCCTCGCCGGGGAGTCCTCCCTTGGCGGGGTGGCCACCCTCGCCGGGCTGCTCGCCCTTGGCGGGGTACTCGCCTTTGGTGGAGTACCCGTCCTTGGCGGAGCGCTCTCCCTCGCCGGGGAGTTCGCCCTTGGCGGGGATGCCGGGACCTGTGGCTCCTCGGGAGTAGTCTCCGGGCGCTCCTGCAGCTGCGGCTCCGTTTCTGCACAAGACAAATGAAGCAGCAAGATATCAGCACAAGTTAAAACCTCAAGCGCGCCCGACGAGCAAAGAAATCTAAAACCCAGACTTACGCTGGGGGCTGCGCTGGGGGCTGCTCCTCGGAGCAGCGGTTGGGTCCGGCAAGTCCGTCGCCTGCGCGTCCCTTGTCGCCGCGACGGGCGAGTCGTCCTCGACCTCAACCACCGGGATTTTGGCCCGCTTCGTCATCCGCTGGGCCAGAGTCCTGAAAGCAAAACAAGAACAAGATCAGAATCACGAAGAAAGATCAAGTCAGAATTGAAGAAGCTATAAGTTCCAGATGCTTACTCCTCTTCCTCGTCGTCGTCGCTAAGGGCGGAGAAATCGAACTCCACCTGAGTTGCTCCGGCGCGAGGAGCAGGAGGAGAAGGCTCTCTCGGGCGCTTGGCGGTCCCCGGGGCTGGGGGCTGCGACGACCCAGCCCTCGCTGACGCCGAGGCCCGAGGAGCAGGCGGAGCGGCCGCTCCGCTCTGAGAAGATCCCCCTCCGCTCGGCGCTGGTGCGCGGGGCGCCTCCGCCGCCGCTGGTGCGCGGGGCGCCTCCGCCGCGGCTGGTGCGCGGGGCGCCTCCGTCGCGGCTTGGCTCGCTCTGGTGGCGCGCGTCGCCCGGCGAACAGGCTGTTGTCGGGGCGCCTGCGTCCTTGTCGCTGTAGGCGCCTTGCGGAGACGCTTCAGCGGTGTTCGCTGGGGACTTGCCCGAGGCGGGGAGTTCTCCGAGGACGATGAGGCGTCATCGTCGAGCCCCAGAGACCCACCAGAGTCCTCATCGGCCTCGGTGTCCTCCTCCTCCTCTCCGGCGGGCTCGCTGGATCCGGCATCCTGTCCTGCGGCCCCACTCTCTCCGGTGGCTCCGCTCCCTCCGGTGGCCCCGCTCCCTCCGGCACCTCTATTCCCTCCGGCAACCTCGCTTGCCGCGGCCTCGCTCATGACCCCGGGAATCCCGGCGTGCCTCAGGGAAGGGACTCCGGCAAGCTCGTCGGGCGGAAGCTTGAGCAGTCTGCGGATCTCAGCCTCCTCTGCTTGGCACACCTCGTCCTCGGCCTGCGCCTCGTCGATGGTGAACCCGAAGTCTCCTGCTGCTGCAGCTGCGGCGGCCTCTTCCATCCGGGAAGCAATATAGGCTATGTCCTGCTCTGTGGTGGCCCGAGTGAGACCCTTGTTCTCCTCGGCGTTCCTCGGCCGCTCGACCAAATTATCAAAGAAACTCATGATGGCATCCGGCGTGGGCACTATCCATGTGGGGTCGACGCCGTGAGAGTCACACGCTGGCATCATTGCGCGCAAAGCATCTCGGGCAGTGCTGTTGCACAGCGGCACCACTCCCCGGGGAGATCTAAACCACTCCGGATGGGCCAGGTCGTGCTTAAAAAGCTCCCGGACCATTCCCTTCAGCTCCAGAGCCGTGAAGTTGAAGTTCAGACCCGGGCGCAGCCTCATAATGTCCGCCGCATTGCCAAACTCCCATGCTGGCCTTTTCCTCTCTTGTAAAGGGGCAATGCGGCGGCGGAGGAAATCTGCTCCTACCTCTCCGATGGTAAACTTAGCTACCCGGAGACGAAGTATCCTGACAAGGGCGACGTTGAGCTTAACATCATCCAGGGCCAACTCGCTCCAGTCCCTGCCGCGCACTATGGCTGTTGTGCGCGGCGCTGTGAAAGGCTCCGGCTGGTCCTCCACTATCCAACACCAGTCTGCGCGCCACTCTTCCCACTTGCCGTAGAGCTCTCCTTTCAGATATGACTCCTTCTTATTCAAGCGGAAGATCCAAGATATACCCCCGGAGAGGGGAGCGCCGACCTCTACTCTAGGCATAAAAAAGTGGCGAAAAGCGCTACATTTGGATAGATCCCTATATAGTTTTCGCACAGATGTGCGAAAACCGCCATCGTAAGGATGGCGTTGGGGATGAAGTCTAGAAGGTGGAGGCCGTACGTATTCATGATGTCGCAGAAAAACTCCGAAGATGGAGGACACAAGCCACAGTGGAAGAAGACAGCGAAGAAGAAATACCCGCCGGGAAGCAGATCTTTGGCACTGGCGGGGTAGGCTCTGGTCCGGGGATGAGCCTTGGTCTCCTTGGCCCAGAAGAGGTAATACTTGTTCCAGAGTTCCCTCGCGCTGAGCCTCGGCGAGAAGACTACATTCCTCTTCCGCAGGGCGGCGAGCTTCGCCGCCTGCTCAGATTTCTCCCTCTTGGCCTTCTCCGCTTTCGCCTTCTCGGCCTTCGGAGCCATGGCGGAGGCGGCGGGGGAAGGGGCGAGGAGTTCGACGGCGCCGCGGGTGCGGAAGAGGGCAGAGGAGGTGTGGAGGCAAAGCGCAGCGGGGGAGTTCTGGAGGTTGAAGACGAAGTGAAAGCGGAGGAAGGAAACTGCCCCTGTTCCCTCTGCTTTTAAGGGGGGAGTGGGGGACGTTTCTCTTTTTCCATTAAAGAACGTGGCCACGATCTCTCCCATGACGCCGCAATCGACGCGTGCCATTAGGGAGGGGCGCGACGGATGCGGAAGGGGATTCGGCGTGCCGTGGGCCGCGTGTGCCCGTGCACTGTTTTGGGCCTGGCCCAACAGCGCTCGGCACCGTGTGTGGCCCAGGCCCGGGGGCTCCTGTCGGTGTACTAAGATAGGGGTACCTTAGTACCCCAACTTGTGCACGGGCAGTAGCAGCTTCCCGCGGCAGGGCTCACCACGTGCTCGCCGGAGACCTTTCTGATCCTTATAAAACCATTCAAAAACAAAGTATACAAGACAGAAGATCAAGGCCCCGGCAAGTGGAGCTTGCCAGGAAGGCCGTCCCAGGCTCAAGACTATCACATTTAGCACGAGACCCTGGCAAGAGGAGCTTGCCAGGAAGACCAGAAGATTGCATCTTGGAAGACATGCCTCGGCGCACTCTGCGCCCCGACAAGACCCGGGGAGCGACAAGCTTCCCGGCCCGACAACATCAAGACCCCGGCAAGGTGCTTGCCGGGGAAGCATGCGCTGTGTGCCCGCGCTCCAGCTCATCGGCCCACGCGTCGCCCTGGGGCCCTTCCAGGGACGCGTGGCGGATGGCTGTGCAGCCTGGGGGACGCGGTGGCACTCCACGGTGACGAGGCTACCGCCGTGGCGAACGGAGACGCACGGGCGGGTGCTTTTGGGGTCGACGGCGATGGGCATTAAATGCTCTTGTCCCCCACTGTCAAAGTAGGTGATGACCACTGTTCATCCACTGTTCACGCACTGTTCCCGCACTATTACAACTACCACCAAAGTTACATTTTTGCCCTTCTTCTACGTTGGCACCTGTCGGTGACCTCTTGAGCTATAAAAGGAGGCCCATGCACAACGTAGAAAGGGTTCGGAACCTAGACAGCTCTCTCGCTCGGTGTAGCTAGTTCTTCAAGCTCCCGAGCTCACAAACTCAATACAAATCAAGCAGGAGTAGGGTTTTACGCGTCCGCGCGGCCCGAACCTGGGTAAACTGCCCGCGTGCTCTCCTCGATCTGCTCTTTGTGCTCCCCCCGCTCCCTTACCGCAACGTACAAGGGGCTCCGGTCCCATAGGTGCTCGTGGTGGACAGTTTCCCCCGACACCTGTTCATTGTGTTCCTAAGAAAGGAGGTATTACTGTTGTTCCTAATGATAAGAATGAACTTATTCCACAAAGAATTGTTACAGGCTATAGGATAGTAATTGATTTTAGAAAACTAAATAAAGCAACTAGAAAAGATCATTACCCTCTGCCTTTTATTTACCAAATGCTAGAAAGATTATCTAAGCACACACACTTTTGCTTCCTTGATGGATACTCTGGTTTTTCGCGAATACATTTTTCTCAACCTGATCAAGAAAAGACCACTTTTACTTGTACCTTTGGAACTTATGCTTATATACGTATGCCTTTCGGTTTATGTAATGCACATGCTATCTTTCAAAGATGTATGACTGCTATATTCTCTGACTTTTGTGAAAAGATTGTAGAGGTTTTCATGGATGACTTATCTGTTTATGGGAAGTCTTCTGATGATTGTTTAAGCAATCTTGATCGAGTTTTGCAGAGATGTGAACAAACAAATCTTGTCTTGAATTGGGAGAAATGCCACTTTATGGTTAATGAAGGTATTGAGTTGGGCCATAAGATTTTTGAAAAGTGTATTGAAGTGGACAAAGCTAAGGTTGATGCAATTGAGAAAATGCCATGTCTGAAGGATATCAAAGGTATTCGTTGTTTCCTAGGTCATGCTGGTTTTTATAGGAGATTTACTAAAGACTTTTCTAAAATTTCTAAGCCTCTTACAAATCTTTTTCAAAAGGATGTTCCTTTTGTTTTTGATGGTGTTTGATTTGAAGCCTTTAAAACACTCAAGAAAGCCTTGATTTCTACACCTATTGTTCAACCACCTGATTGGAACTTGCCTTTTGAAATTATGTGTGATGCTAGTGATTATGTTGTTGGTGTTATGCTAGGACAAAAAGTTGATAAGAAACTAAATGTTATTCAATATGCTAGTAAGACTCTAGACATTGCTCAAAAGAATTATGCTAATACTGAAAAATAATTCCTAGAAGTGGTGTTTTCTTGTGACAAATTTATATCTTACATTGTTGATTCAAAAGTAATTGTTGACACTGACCATGCTGCTATTAAATATCTGATGGAAAATAAAGATGCTAAACCTAGACTTATTCGGTGGGTTATCTTGTTACATGAATTTGATTTGCATATCATTGATTGAAAAGGAGCTGAGAACCCCGTAGCTGATAACTTGTCTAGGCTTGAAAATGTGCTTCATTACCCACTACCTATTGATGATAGTTTTGCTGATGAGCAATTAGCTACAATAAATGTTGCTCATAATACTCCTTGGTATGCTGACTATGCTAATTACATTGTTGCTAAATATTTACCACCTAGCTTTACATACCAACAAAGGAAAAAATTATTTTATGATTTAAGACATTACTTTTGGGGTGACCCACATCTTTATAAAGAAGGAGTAGATGGTATTATTAGATGTTGTGTACTTGAGCATGAACATGGACAAAACCTTCGGAAATGTCACTCCGAAGCATATGGAGGGCATCATGCTGGAGATAGAACAACTCACAAGGTATTGCAATCTTGGTTTTACTAGCCTACTCTCTTCAAGGATGCCCGTAAGTTCGTCTTACCTTGGGGTGAATGTCAACGAATAGATAATATTGGTAAGCGTAAAAAAATGCCTATGAATTTTTCACTTGCTGTAGAACCATTTGATGTTTGGGGATTTAATTACATGGGACCTTTTCCTTCCTCTAATGGGTATACACATATTTTGGTTGCTGTTGATTATGTTACTAAATGGGTAGAAGCTATTCCAACCAGTAGTGCTGATCACATCACCTCTATTAAAATTCTTAAGGAAGTTATCTTCCCAAGATTTGGAGTCCCTAGATATTTAATGACTCGTGGTGGTTCACACTTTATTCATGGTGCTTTCCGTAAAATGCTTGCCAAGTATGATGTTAACCATAGAATTGCATCACCTTACCATCCTCAGTCTAGTGGTCAAGTTGAGCTCAGTAATAGAGAAATAAAATTACTTTTGCAAAAGACTGTAAATAGGTCCATGAAGAATTGGTCCAATAAATTAAGATGATGCACTTTGGCCTTACAGAACAACTTATAAAAATCCTATGGGTATGTATCCTTATGAAATGGTCTATGGAAAAGCTTGTCATTTGCCGCTTGAGTTAGAACTTGCCGTTGAAAAGAGGTTATTTGGTATTAGTTAATTAGATGAATGGAGAAACCAAGCTTATGAAAATGCCAAGTTATTCAAAGAAAAGGTTAAAATATGGCATGATAAAAGAATCAAAAAGCGCGAGTTCAAAGTTGGAGAATATGTTCTTTTGTACAACTCTCATTTCAGGTTCTTTGTAGGAAAACTCCTCTCTAAATGGGAAGGCCCCTATGTCATCGAGATGGTTTATCAGTCTGCAGCTATCAGAATAAATAATGATGAAGGTACTAACCCGAAGGTTGTTAACGGGAAACGAATAAAGCATTATATCGCAGGTACACCCATTAACATTGAAAGCAATATTATCCAAACTTTGACATCGGAAGAAGATATAAAAGAGTCCTTCATGAACACTCCATAATCGTGAAAATAAGGACGTACGTGATACGGTAAGTAAACGGACACCGAAATTCCGCAAACATATTTTTTGTCAGTTTTGGAATATTTAGAAAATGAGGAAAATAAGAAACTTCCAGGAAGCGTAGCCTGGTGGGCACAAGACACCAGGGCGCGCCTGGCAGCCAGGCACACCCAGGTGTGTTGTGCCGACCTCAGGAACCTTCCGGACTTCGTTATTCTACAGTTTGCTTGTTTCCCAATATAAAAAATCTTTATATATCCCCCGAACTGAAGGAAATATGCCCTAGAGGCAATAATAAAGTTGTTATTTACATTTCCTTATATATCATGATAAATGTCTTTTATTCATGATAGAATTTTATTAATCGAAAACTTGATACATGTGCGAATACATAGACAAAACATAGTGTCCCTAGTATGCCTCTACTAGACTAGCTCGTTGATCAAAGAGTTGAGTTTCCTAACCATAGACATGTGTTGTAATTTGATGAACAAGATCACATCATTAGCAGAATGATGTAATGGACAAGACCCATCCGTTAGCTTAGCATAATGATCGTTTAGTTTTATTGATATTGCTTTCTTCATGACTTATACATGTTCCTCTAACTATAAGATTATGCAGTTCCCGAATACCGAAGGAAAACCTTGTGTGCCATCAAACATCACAATGTAACTGGGTGATTATAAAGATGCTCTACAGGTGTCTCCGAAGGTTTTTGTTGAGTTGGCATAGATCGAGAATAGGATTTGTCACTCCGAGTGTCGGAGAGGTATCTCTTGGCCCTCTCGGTAATGCACATCACTATAAGCCTTGCAAGCAATGTGACTAATGAGTTAGTTATGGAATGATGCATTATGGAATGAGTAAAGAGACTTGTCGGTAACGAGATTGAACTAGGTATGATGATAACGATGGTCGAATATCGGACAAGTAACATACTGATAACAAAGGGAACAATGTATGTTGTTATGCGGTTTGACCGATAAAGATCTTCGTAGAATATGTAGGAGACAATATGAGCATCCAGGTTGCGCTATTGGTTATTGACCGAAATGTGTCTCGGTAATGTCGACATAGTTCTTGAACCCATTATTGAGGAAGTCGTTTACTGGTACCTGCTCGGTTGGCTGGCGAGTAGGGGATTAATAGGCTAATCGGCAAGTTAATCGGCCATTTAATCAATTAATCGGACGATTTATCGGTTTATCGGCTACTCGGTGACCCTATGAGTAGGGATTAATCGGCAAGTTAATTGGTTAATCGGGTGAATTATTAAACAAGGCTCGAACCTATAGGGTCCGCACGCTTAACGTTCGATGATGATTTGTATTTTGAGTTATGTGATTTGATGACCGAAGTTTGTTCGGAGTCCAGGATGAGATCACGGACATGACGAGGAGTCTCGACATGGTCGAGAGGTAAAGATTCATATATTGGAAGGTTGTATATGGACACCGGAATGGTTTCGGAGAGGTTCGGGGATTTATCACAGTACCGGGAGGCTATCGGAACCCCCCGGGAAAGTTAATGGGGCTATTGGGCCATAGTGGAGAGAGGGAGGCTGCCACAAGAAGTGGGGGTGCGCCCACCAAGACCAAACCGAATTGGACTTGGGGTTGGGGGCGCGGCCCCCTTTCCTTCTCCTCTCCCTCCCTTTCCTCTTTCCCCTCTACATTGGAAGGAAGGGGGGAATCCTACTAGGTTTGGAGTCCTAGTAGGACCCCCCCCTTGGCGCACCTCCTCCCTAGGCCGGCCAACTCCTCCCCCTCCTTTATATACATGGGCAGGGGCACCCCAAAGGGACACAAAGATTTGTCTTAGCTGTGTGCGATGCCCCCCTCCATAGTTTGCTCCTCAGGTCATAGTGTCGTAGTGCTTAGGCAAATCCCTGCGAGGATCACATCACCAACACCGTCACCATGCAATCATGTTGACGGAACTCTCCCTCGACCCTCTACTGGATCAAGAGCTCGAGGGACGTCATCGAGCTGAACGTGTGCTGAACATAGAGGTGTCGTACGTTCGGTACTTGGATTGATTGGATAGTGAAGACGTTCTTCTAGATCAACCGCATTAACACAACGGTTCCGCTTTCTTTCTATGAGGGTACATAGAAACACTCTCCCCGTCTCGTTGCTATACATCTCCTAGATAGATCTTGCATGAGCGTACGATTTTTTTGAAATTGCATGCTATGTTCCCCAGCAGTGGCATCATGAGCCAAGTCTATGCGCAAATGATTTGCACGAGTAGAACACAAAGAGTTGTGGGCGATAATAGTCATACTGCTTACCACCAACGTCTTACTTTGATTCAGCGGTATTGTTGGATGAAGTGGCCCGGACCGACATTACATGACTGCGTTCATGAGACTGGTTCTACCGATGTGCTTTGCACATAGGTGGCTTGCAGGTGTCTGTTTCTCCAACTTCAGTTGAATTGAGTGAGACTATGGCCAATCCTTGTTGAAGGTTAAAACAACACACTTGATGAAAAATCGTTGTGGTTTTGATGCGTAGGTAAGAACGGTTCTTGCTAGAAGCCCGTAGCAGCCATGTAAAACTTGCAACAACAAAGTAGAGGACGTCTAACTTCTTTTTGTAGGGCATGTTGTGATGTGATATGGTTTAGATGTGATATGGTCTAGACGTGATGAGTTATGCGGTATTGTATGAGATGATCATGTTTTCTAAATTATCGGCAACCGGCAGGAGCCTTATGGTTGTCTCTTTATTGTATGAACTGCGAACGTCATGTAATTGATTTACTTTATCACTATGAGTTAGCGTTAGTAGCAGAAGCAATAGTTGGTGAGACGACCATGACGCTACGATGAAGATCATGGTGTCAAGCCGGTGACGATGGAGATCATGACGATGCTTTGGAGCTGGAGATCAAAAGCACAAGATGATGATGGCCATATCATATCACATATTTTGATTGCATGTGATGTTTATCTTTTATGCATCTTATTTTGCTTAGAACGACGGTAGCATTATAAGATGATCCCTTACAAATTTTCAAGGTACAAGTGTTATCCCTGAGTATGCACCATTGCAACAGTTTGTCATGCCGAGACACCACGTGATGATTGGGTGTTATAAGCTCTACGTTCACATACAACCGGTGTAAGACAGTTTTGCACATGCAGAATACTCGGGTTCAACTTGACGAGCCTAGCATGTATTGACATGGCCTCTGAACACTAGAGACCGAAAGGTCGAGCGTGAATCATATAGTAGATATGATCAACATAAGATGTTTACCATTGAAAACTACGCCATCTCACGTGATGATCGGACATGGCTTAGTTGATTTGGATCACGTGATCATTTAGATGACTAGAGGGATGTCTATCTAAGTGGGAGTTCTTTAGTAATATAATTAATTGAACTTAGTTTATAATGAACATAGTCCTGATAGTTTTTGCATATCTATGTTGTTGTATATCAATGGTTCGTGCTACCGTTCCCTTGAATTTTAATGCGTTCCAAGAGAAAGCTAAGTTGAAAGATGATGGTAGCAAATACACGAACTGGGTCCTTAACTTGAGGGTTATCCTCATTGCTGCACAGAAGAATTATGTCCTTGAAGCACCGCTAGGTGAAAGGCCTGCTGCAGGAGATAACCCTGATGTTATGAACGTCTGGCAAGCTCGATCTGATGACTACTCGATAGTTCGGTGTGCCATGCTTTACGGCTTAGAATTGGGACTTCAAAGACGTTCTGAACGTCATGGAGCATATGAGATGTTCCAATAGTTGAAGTTAATATTTCAAGCAAATGCCCGAGTTGAGAGATATGAAGTCTCCAACAAGTTCTATAGCTGCAAGATGGAGGATATTAGTTCTGTCAGTGAACACATACTCAGAATATGTGGGTACCATAACCACATGACTCAGCTTGGAGTTAAAGTTGATGATGATAGTGTTATTCAAAAAGTTCTTCAATAACTACCACCAAGCTATAAAGGCTTCGTGATGAACTATAATATGCAAGGGATGCAGAAGACAATTCCCGAGCTCTTCGCTATGCTCAAAGCTGCGGAGGTAGAAATCAAGAAGGAGCATCAAGTGTTGATGGTTAACAAGACCACTAGTTTCAAGAAAAAGGGCAAGGGAGAGAAGGGGAACTTCAAGAAGAATAGCAAGCCAGTTGCTACTCCCAGGAAGAAACCCAAGTCCGGAGCCAAGCCTGAAACTGAGTGCTTCTACTGCAAAGGGACTGGTCACTTGAAGCGGAACTGCCCCAAGTATTTGGCGGATAAGAATGATCGCAAAGTGAATAAAGTTATATTTGATATACATGTTACTGATGTGTACCTTTGTAGCGACCATGATCCGAATGGACCGAAGTCTCTGTGTTCTGTGCCATCCCTGGATCGGTAATGCTGACACACACAGTACTTGAAGGATTTATAACAGAGTGGCAATCATACACTTATTACATCAAATGTCTCCAATGAGAACTTATTACAAAATCTATGGCTTAAGGCCATCTAACAAAAATAACATCGGATGGCTTGGAAGATAAGTGAGTCCATCAACTCCAACGGCATAGCTGAGTGCATGACAAACGACCTAGCACGTCTTATTCCTCGTCTGAAAAGTCTGCAACGTGATATGTTGCAGCCCAAAAATGGGTCAGCACATGGAATATGCTGGCAAGATAACACAAAGGATGCAAGTAACAGAATAAAGGCTACACTATATGCATATTTGGCTGGTGGAGGCTCTAGGTTACAGTTTTTGCGTAAAGCCAATTTTTTCCTACAACAAAGGAATAAACTTTATTTTAACTATCATGTTGGTTGAAAATCATTGAGAAGGTACCCCCAACTCAATCCCAAATTAAAAGTTCATCATTAACCCAACAAAATTAAATTATAGAGTGATGAGATCAACAAATAATTCAAGTACCAAATACTCAAGATGTTCATAACTGGGGACACGGCTAATCATGATCAGTTAGTACACTCTTCAGAGGTTTGTGCACTTTTCCCACAAGACTCGATCGCCTCTGTTTGGTTTCTCGCACTGCATGGTGTTTGAGAAACGGATGACCGAGACACAGTCTTTCCGAAGAGGTCCCCTTAACCGGATAGATAGGCCGGTACACCTACAATCCCTCTACATCTGCTAGCCCATCACGGAAAGGTTTCCCACAACTTACTCAACTATGCCAGAGCCCATATTGGCATGTGGCTGCACACGGAAGTTTCTACCATGAATAGTTTTAGGATCCCTTTGAGCATGGGTGGCATTCCATAGGAAAAATCACACGGAACCCCGGGATTTCCTAGGACAACACTGGATTCCCCAGGTGCCCTGCAACCAATCCACCCAGATGTGTATTAAAGTAGCCACCTTAAGTTGAAACCTTAATTAACAACTCACATCTATCATGGATTTCACTCAAACCCAAACCACGTCTACGAGCATAGCATAGCAACCTAAGCAAACGTAGAAGTAACTCCCAAGGGTTTGAAAATAATGCAGGTAATAGGTTCTACCTCAATCTACTTCCCAGTCCCACAAGTTAAGAGATCCTACTCATGCAATGTCTGAGGCTTTGATCTAATGCATAAAAACTGGGTAATAAAAAGTATGATCAAAGTGTCACTTGCCTTGCTGACGATTCGCAAAACCTAGAGACTCGTAGTAGCACGCTTCACAGTCCGGGTATTCTATCGCAAGCAAACAATAGCATACATAAGCAAACAAGCAATGATGCACAAAGAAAACTCCAAAAGATAAGATCTAACCAGAAAGTTCAACTTAAGAACTCCGGTTTGCAAAAAGAATCAACTCAAAAGAAGCAACGAAACTCAAACTGCGAAAGAAACGAGCTCCGGTTACTAATTGACCTAAAGTAAAAAAAATCAGTAGCCAGAATTTTGTTCAAGTTGGTTAAACGTAAAGAGGGCATCAAGACGAAGATCTGGGATTTTGAATCACCTGATTCCGACTCTCGAGCGAAAAGAAAAACGAAAAACAAGATCAGGGCAGAGATCGCGATCGGAATAATCGCGGATAAATACCCCGAAAAAGAAAACTGACAAACAGGCTACCGAACGAACGTTCGCTGTCTGCGGCTAACGGACGAAAAGCATTCATTAAAATGAACGTACGGACGAACGTCCGCTAAATAGCTAAACCGAAGAAAACCGAACCGATCTAAACCTAATTAAAAAACAGATCTACGATTTACAAAAACCGATCGGTTTTTAAAAAAACCGATAACTACCTCGAACGGCAAACTCCGGCGAGATCCCGACGGCGGTCCGGCGGTCCGGCGGCGCAGCGGGGCGGCGGCGGCGGCGCGGGCGAGCGGCGGCGGCGCGGCTTGGGGCGGCGGCGGCGCAACGCTAGGGCAGGGGGCGCGGGGCGGCTGGGCTGGCTTTGGCCCCGGGCGGCGGCTTATAAAGCCCAGAGTCCCGGGCTTATACGGCTCCAAGTCGGTTTGCACTTTTTTTTTCTAACAGAGTCCTGGCGCAGAAAAACTAATGAAAGAAATACTAAACAGACTCCAAAAATCCCCAAATAAATTTTCACCGTCCTCTAATAATATTTAGGACAAAGTGAACATTTTTCCAGGACCTAAATGCAATTTTGAAAAACGAGCAGTTTTCCTATGCAAATAAAATCGCAAATAAATCCAGAAAAATACCAAAAGTGATTTTAACATTTTTTTCCTCCAATATTTCTGTTATATTGGAGAAGTCATATTATCTCCGCTCATATTTTGTATTTAGAAATATTTTTAGGAGAGAGAAATAATTAAAATCACACTGTCCTCATACCGGTATTCGAGTAAACTCAAATACGAAAATGGTAAAATTCCCAACTCTCTCCGTAGGTCCTTGAGTTGCTTAGAATTTCGAGGAACGCCACAACAAAAATGCAAAGAGCATGCTATGCAGTATGATCTATGTATAACATTCCAAATTGAAAATTTGGGATGTTACAAACCTACCCCCCCCCCTTAGAATGAATCTCGCCCTCGAGATTCGACTTGGCTAGAGAACAGGTGTGGGTGGTCCTTGTGTAGATCATCTTCTCGTTCCTAGGTGGCTTCTTCCTCGGTGTGGTCACTCCACTGAACTTTGCAAAACTTGATAACCTTACTGCGGGTGACTCTGCTCGAAAATTCGAGAATCTTAACAGGCTTCTCCTCGTAGGTCAGATCACTGTCCAACTGAATTGCTTCCAGGGGTACTGTGTCTCTAAGCGGTATATCGGCTATCTACGCGTGGCACTTCTTAAGCTGTGAAACGTGAAACACGTCGTGCACTCCTGACAATCCTTCGGGCAATTCCAACTTGTAGGCAACCTCTCCCATGCGTTCCAAAACACGGTAAGGTCCCACAAATCTAGGGGCTAGCTTTCCTTTAACTCCGAAACGTTTAACTCCTCGCAGAGGCGATACTCTCAAGTACGCTCTGTATCCGATCTCATAGGCTATCTCCTTGCACTTCGAGTCTGCATAACTCTTCTGCCTGGACTGGGCTACCTTCAATCTATCTCGGATCAACTTCACCTTCTCCTCAGACTCCTTGATCAAGTCTGGTCCAAACAACTGTCGGTCTCCAACTTCATCCCACATTAACGGTGTTCGGCATCTCCTTCCATACAATGCCTCGAACGGTGCCATCTTCAAACTGTCCTGGTAACTGTTGTTGTACGAGAACTCCATGTACGGCAAATTATCATCCCAACTAGATCCATAATCTAATGCATAGGCTCTCAACATGTCCTCCAGGATCTGGTTGACTCTCTCGGTCTGTCCATTGGTCTGTGGATGGAATGCGGTGCTGAATTCAAGCCTCGTTCCCAAAGTTTGGTGTAGCTGATGCCAAAACTTTGAGATGAACTGTGTTCCTCTATCTAATACAATGGTCCTCGGAACTCCGTGTAGACATACGATCCTGGTCATGTATATCTTGGCCAACTTCGCACTGGTATATGTGGTTTTGACAGGGATAAAGTGGGCTATCTCCGTCAATCGGTCCACTACTACCCAGATTGAGTCATATCCTAATTTGGTCCTGGGCAATCCGGTGATAAAATCCATGCCAAGTTTCTCCCACTTCCATTCGGGTATCGGCATAGGCTGCAACAATCCTGCTGGCTTCTGATGTTCTGCCTTTACTCTCTGGCATACATCACATACGGCTACATACTAGGCAATATCCTTCTTCATTCCCGTCCACCAGAAATGTTCCTTCAAATCCAAATACATCTTGGTGTTTCCGGGGTGTATCGAGTATGGTGAATCATGTGCTTCCTGCAGTATCAACTTCCTTATCTCCGGGTCGTTGGGAACATAGATTCGATCCTCAAACCACAAGGTGTCATGTTCGTCCTCACGAAATCCCTTGGCTTTTCCTTCACTCATCCTTTTCCTTATCTCGGCAATTTCCTTATCATCCTTCTGGGCTTCACGTATTTTTTCCAGTAATGTTGACTGAACTTCCAACGTTGCAACGAAACCTCTAGGAACTATCTCCACACGAAGTTCCCTGAAACTTTCTGCTAACTCCTGTGGCAATCCCCCTTTTACTAGGGTATTGGCATAACTCTTTCATCTCAAAGCGTCTGCCACGACATTGGCCTTTCCTAGATGATAGTGCAGCTTCATATTGTAATCCTTTATAAGCTCCAACCATCTCCTTTGTCTGAGGTTCAGCTCCTTCTGTGTGAAAATGTACTTCAAACTCTTGTGATCCGTGTACACATCACAACGATTTCCAATAAGGAAATGTCTCCAGGTTTTCAGTATGTGCACTACTGCTGCTAACTCCAGATCATGCGTCGCGTAATTCAACTCGTGGAGTCGTAGTTGACGAGATGCATAGGAAACAACTCTTACATCATGCATAAGTACTCCTCCAAGTCCTAAGCGTGAAGCGTCGCAGTACACTTGGAAATCCTTGCGTATATCTGGCAATATCAGCACTGGGGTTGTCGTCAACCGTTTCTTCTACTCCTGGAAACTTTCTTCACATTCTTCAGTCCAATCAAATTTTGTCTCCTTCTTCAACAATGTCGTCATTGGCTTTGCAATCTTGGAGAAATTTTCTATGAATCTCCGGTAGTATCCCGCGAGTCCAAGAAAACTGCGGATCTCTCCAACTAAAGTGGGTGCCAACCACTCCGTAATTGCCTGCACTTTGACGGGGTCTACTGCTATACCTTCTCCCGATATAACATGCCCTAGGAATCCAACTTCCTTCAACCAAAACTTGCATTTGCTAAACTTGGCATATAACTGATGTTCTCTGAGCTTCTCCAATACCAAACGCAAATGCTCTGCATGTTCTTCCTCATCCTTTGAGTATATCAGAATATCATCTATGAATACCACGACGAACTTATCCAAGAACTCCATGAACACCTTGTTCATCATACTCATGAAGTAGGCAGGGGCGTTAGTCAATCCAAATGACATAACCGTATACTCATACAGCCCGTACCGTGTGGTGAAGGTTGTCTTAGGTATATCCTTCTCTCAGATCTTCAATTGGTGGTATCCAAATCGTAGATCTATCTTGGAGAATACTTTTGCTCCCTGGAGTTGGTCGAACAAATCATTGATCATCGGCAACGGGTACTTATTCTTAATCGTCACTTCATTCAGCGCACGATAATCAACGAGCATTCTTAAAGATCCATCCTTCTTCTCGACCAAAAGCACTGGGGCTCCCCAAGGTGATGAACTTCGGCGAATAAATCCTTTCTCCAACAACTCCTTAATCTGCTTCTTGATCTCCTCCAGATCATTCGCTGGCATCTGATACGGTCTCTTAGATATTGGTCCGGTGCCGGGCAACAACTCTATCAAAAACTCAATATCTCTATCCGGTGCCATACCAGGTAACTCCTCTGGGAACACATCCGGATAATCCCTTACTACTGGCACTTCCTCCTGAACAACTCCCGTGAGAGAATGCACTTGGGTCCTTATAGGCGAATGCCTAGATACATACTTAATCCTTTTTCCCTCCGGGGTGGTGAGCAAAATAGACTTGCTGGCACAATCGATATTACCTCCATACTTCGATAGCCAATCCATACCTAATATCACATCCAAACCTTGTGACTCCAGAACTATTAGGTCGGAGGGGAAAATGTGGCGTCCTATGGTCAATGGCGTTTGAAAACATCCTTGGTGTGCCATATACTCTGCTCCGGGTGAACTTACTAACATGGGGGTCTTAAGAACTCGAGTGGACATCCTATGTCTATTTACGAATCCCCTTGAAATGTATGAATGCGATGCACCAGTATCGAAAAGAACTATTGCGGTAAATGTCTTAACCAAAAACTTACCGACAACAGCATCTGGTTGCTCTTCTACCTCCTCCACGGTTACGTGGTTCACTTGTCCTTTGTTGAACGGGTTGGGCTTCTTCCCGGCGCTTCCATTGCCATTTCCATTCTTAGCTTCAGGGCAGTCATTGGCATAATGTCCATTCTTCCCGCACTTGAAACAAGTGACATGGCTGAAATCCTTCTTGGTGGGTGTAGACAGTGTAGGGCGGCTCTGGTTACTACTTGCTCCATTCCGATTTCCATTCTTAGGGCCATTGTGGTTGTGGGGAATTCCATGGTTATGGGTATATCCTCCTGAATTCGGAGTGAATCGGGGCTTCTGCTGGGCTCCAGAATTATTCCTTCCTTGTCCATACTTCCTCTTGCGGCTTTCAATCTGCTGGTGCTTCCCTTCAATCATAAGAGCTTTATCTACCAACTCCTGGTAGTTGTTGAAAGTTGCCACCATCAACTGTACGCACATCTCATCATTCATCCCTTCCATAAATCTCTCCTGGTTAGCGGCATCTCTGGCCACATCATCTGGTGCATAACGAGATAGGGTACTAAACTCATCCACGTACTGGGCTACAGTACGGTTTCCTTGGCGCAAGTTGCGAAACTCCCGCTTCTTCATGCTCATAGCTCCAGTTGAGACATGGGCAGTACGTAAAGCTTGCTGAAACTGCTCCCAGGTGACATTGGCTATAGGGAAAGTGGTTGTGTAATTCTCCCACCATGCTACGGCTGGTCCAGACAACTGGTGTCCGGCAAATCGCACCTTCTCAGCGTCAGAGCAATTGGCGGTGGTCAAATCCCTTCCAATCTTGCGTAGACAGTCATCAGCCACTATTGGTTCGATGCTGCTAGCAAACACGGGTGGTTGCAACCTTAAGAAACGTGTCAGGTTGTCCACGGGTGGTGGTGGTGGTGGGTTGTTGTTGTAGTTCTGGTTGTTCTGAGTGTTCTGGACAAGAAGTTGCATCAAGGTGTTCTGCTGCTGGATCAACTAAGTGAGCTCAGGGGGAAACTCAAATCCGGGCTCACGTCTTGGAGGCATCTGATGGGTGTAGAGGGAAGAGATTAGAACAGAATTGAGGTCTAGGGGAAAATCACTACCCATATGCACATGAGACAAACACAATCATATCACACAAATCAATTTCAAGCAAGATCTTACAAATCTAACTACCGTTACAAAAGTGCTCTAAAACTAATATATGGGGTTACTACTAGTCACAGGGTGGTCATCTAAAAATATTGATCGGTGGACGATTCCATGATGTCTGCTCCAGCTTCATCTTCATAGTCTTCGTCTTTACTATCATCGGGTTCTGAATTCGTGTCGTCGATGATAATGTAATCTTCGGGAGGAATTTCCTTAGGTTCTTCTTCCTCTTCTTCACCTCCTGGTGCTGGATCTCCCATGAATACTCCTAGCTTCCTTGTCAAATCATCATTCTTCTCCACTAGTATCAACATCTCCTCCTCGTATCCGTCACGAGTAGACTTAAGTTCTTCTTCTAGCTCCAAATTCCCATTTAGTGCCTTCTTCAAGTCTATCATCCCTGTGCACATCTGATGCTCCTGTCGTCGAATGTGCTGGTTCAACTCCTGGATGAATGCTGCAATGGATCTATCCTTCCGGGTGCTGATCATATCCCAATTCTCATCTCGGTGTCCACAAATCTGGTAGATGGTGTCCTTAAGCTCCTGCTTGTAGACTTCTCCGATCCTTCCCATTGTGATGTGGGCGGCCATGCTCTTGCCTAAGCTCCATGTTGGCGCATCAAAAGAAAACTCTATTGGCTTAGTGGATGGTGTGAAGGTTCTTCCGGGAATTTGAACTTGAATGCTCCATCGCTCCTCCTCCGGTAAAGTGGCGGTGTAGGTCCCGGTAAAGATTGGTATTCCTATGTTCAGGTACTTAGTGACTTCCTTCAAGTGTCGTCCAAAGGGTGAGTCTTCATCCGGTTGAGTGAACTTGTTCCTTGGGTCCACCATCCTAAAGAATTAGACAATGGAGAGAAGTCAGAAATGAGTAGAGAAGAGTGATCTAGGGTCTGTCTTAGTGGTCGTGTCCTACAATCAGCGTGTGCTCTGATACCATCTTTGTAGGGACCACGATCCAAATGGACCGAAGTCTCTGTGTTTTGTGCCATCCCTGGATCGCTAATGTTGACACACACAGTACTTCAAGGATTTATAACAGAGTGGCAATCACACACTTATTACATCGAATGTCTCCAATGAGAACTTATTACAAAATCTATGGCTTAAGGCCATCTAACAGAAATAACAGCGGAAGGCTTGGAAGATAAGTGAGTCCATCAACTCCAACGGCATAGCTGAGTGCATGACAAACGACCTAGCACGTCTTATTCCTCGTCTGAAAAGTCTGCAACGTGATATGTTGCAGCCCGAAAACGGGTCAGCCCATGGAATATGCTGGCAAGATAACACAAAGGATGCAAGTAACAGAATAAAGGCTACACTATATGCATATTTGGCTGGTGGAGGCTCTAGGTTACAGTTTTTGCGTAAAGCCAATTTTTCCCTACAACAAAGGAATAGATTTTATTTTAACTATCATGTTGGTTGAAAATCATTGAGAAGGTACCCCCAACTCAATCCCAAATTAAAAGTTCATCATTAACCCAACAAAATTAAATTATAGAGTGATGAGATCAACCAATAATTCAAGTACCAGATACTCAAGATGTCCATAACCGGGGACACGGCTAATCATGATCAGTTTGTGCACTTTTCCCACAAGACTCGATCGCCTCTGTTTGGTTTCTCGCACTGCATGGTGTTTGAGAAACGGATGACCGAGACACAGTCTTTCCAAAGAGGTCCCCTTAACTGGATAGATAGGCCGGTACACCTACAATCCCTCTACATCTGCTAGCCCATCACGGAAAGGTTTCCCACAACTAACTCAACTATGCCAGAGCCCATATTGGCATGTGGCTACACATGGAAGTTTCTAGCATGAATAGTTTTATGATCCCTTTGAGCCTGGGTGGCATTCCATAGGAAAAATCACACGGAACCCCGGGATTTCCTAGGACAACACTGGATTCCCCAGGTGCCCTGCAACCAATCCACCCAGATGTGTATTCAAGTAGCCAACTTAAGTTGAAACCTTTATTAACAACTCACATCTGTCATGGATTTCACTCAAACCCAAACCACATCTACGAGCATAGCATAGCAACCTAAGCAAACATAGAAGTAACTCCCAAGGGTTTGAAAATAATGCAGGTAATAGGTTCTACCTCAATCTACTTCCCAGTCCCAAAAGTTAAAAGATCCTACTCATGCAATGTGTGAGGGTTTGATCTAATGCATAAAAACTGGATAATAAAAAGTATGATCAAAGTGTCACTTGCCTTGCTGACGATTCGCAAAACCTAGAGACTTGTAGTAGCACGCTTAACAGTCCGGGTATTCTATCACAAGCAAACAATAGCATACATAAGCAAACAAGCAATGATGCAGAAACAAAACTCCAAAAGATAAGATCTGACCAGAAAGTTCAACTTAAGAACTCCATTTTGCAAAAAGAATCAACTCGAAAGAAGCAACGAAACTCAAACTGCGAAAGAAACAAGCTCCGGTTACTAATTGACCTAAAGTAAAATTTTACAGTAGCCAAAACTTTGTTCAAGTTGGTTAAACGTAAAGAGGGCATCGAGACGAAGATCTGGGATTTTGAATCACCTGATTCCGACTCTCGAGCGAAAAGAAAAACGAAAAACAAGATCAGGGCAAAAATCGCGATCGGAATAATCGCGGATAAATACCCCGAAAAAGAAAACTGACAAACAGGCTAATGAATGAACGTTCGCTGTCTGCGGCTAACGGACGAAAAGCATCCGTTAAAATGAACGTATGGACGAACGTCCGCTAAATAGCTAAACCGAAGAAAAACCGAACCAATCTAAACCTAATAAAAAACAGATCTACGGTTTACGAAAACCGATCGGTTTTAAAAAACCCGATAACTACCTCGAACGGCAAACTCCGGCGGTCCGGCGGTGCAGCGGGGCGGCGACGGCGCAACGGGTGGCGGCGGTGCAGGCGAGCGGCGACGGCGCTGGCGAGCGGCGGCGGCGTGGCTTGGGGCGACGGCGGCGCAGTGCTAGGGCAGGGGGCGCGGGGCGGCTGGGCTGGCTTGGGCCCCAGGCGGCAGCTTATAAAGCCCAGGGTCCCAGGCTTATATGGCTAAGTCGGTTTGCACTTTTTTTCTTCTAAAAGAGTCCTGGCGCAGAAAAACTAACGAAAGAAATACTAAATGGACTCCAAAAATCCCGAAATAATTTTTCACCATCCTCTAATAATATTTAGGACAAAGTGAACATTTTTCCTGGACCTAAATGCAATTTTGAAAAACGCGCAGTTTTCCTATGCAAATAAAATCGTAAATAAATCCAGAAAAATACCAAAAGTGATTTTAACATTTTCCTCCAATATTTCTGTTATATTGGAGAAGTCATATTATCTCCGCTCATATTTCGTATTTAGAAATATTTTTAGAAAAAAGAAATAATTAAAATCACACTGTCCTCGTACCGGTATTCTAGTAAACTCAAATACGAAAACGGTAAAATTCCCAACTCTCTCCGTAGGTCCTTGAGTTGCTTAGAATTTCGAGGAACGCCACAACAAAAATGCAAAGAGCATGCTATGCAGTATGATCTATGTATAACATTCCAAATTGAAAATTTGGGATGTTACAACTTTACTAATGCTCGTAGTAGCGCCTGGGTATTTGATACTGGTTCGGTTGCTCATATTTGTAACTCGAAATAGGGGCTACAGATTAAACGATGATTGGCTAAAGATGAGGTGACGATGCGCGTGGGAAATGGTTCCAAAGTCGATGTGATCGCCATCAACACGCTACCTCTAGATCTACCTTCAGGATTAGTTTTAGACCTAAATAATTATTATTTGGTGCCAGCGTTGAGCATGAATATTATATCTGGATCTTGTTTGTTGCGAGACGGTTATTCATTGAAATCAGAGAATAATGTTTTTTCTATTCATATGTTAATATTTTTTATGGTCATGCACCCTTGATGAGTGGTCTATTTTTGTTGAATCTCGATCGTAGTGATACACATATTCATAAGATTGATGCCAAAAGATGCAAAGTTGATAATATTAGTGCAACATATTTGTGGCACTGCCGTTTATGTCATATTAGTGTAAAGTGCATGAAGAAACTCCATGTTGATGGGCTTTTGGAATCACTTGATTATGAATCACTTGGTGCTTGCGAACCATGCCTCATGGCCAAGATGACTAAGACTCCGTTCTCCGGAACAATCGGGCGAGCAACTGATTTATTGGAAATAATACATACTGATGTATGCGGTCCGATGAGTGTTGAGGCTCACGGCGGTTATCGTTATTTTCTGACCTTCACAGATCATTTGAACAGATATGGGTATATCTACTTAATGAAACATAAATCTGAAACATTTGAAAAGTTCAAAGAATTTCAAAGTGAAGTAGAGAATCATCGTAACAAGAAAATTATGTTTCTATGATCTGATTGCGTAGGTGAATATTTGAGTTACGAGTTTGGTCTTCATTTGAAACAATGTGGAATAGTTTCACAGCTCACGCCACCTGGAACACCACAGCGTAATGCTGTGTCCGAACATCCTAACCATACTTTATTAGATATGGTGGGATCTATGATGTCTCTTACCGATTTACCACTATTGTTTTGGGGTTACCCTTTAGAGATACCTACATTCACGTTAAATAGGACGCCATCTAAATCCTTTGAGACGACACTTTATGAACTATGGTTTGGCAAGAAAGACAAGTTGCCGTTTCTTAAAGTTTGGGGTTGCGATGCTTATGTGAAAAAGCTCAACCTGATAAGCTCGAACCCAAATAGGAGAAATGTGTCTTCATAGGATACCCAAAGGAAACCGTTGCATACACCTTCTACCACAGATCAGAAGGCAAGATATTAATTGCTAAGAATGGATCCTTTGTATACAAGGAGTTTCTCTCGAAATAAGTGAGTGGGAGGAAAGTAGAACTTGATGAGGTAATTGTACCTTCTCCCCAGTTGGAAAGTAGTTCATCACAGAAATCAGTTCCAGGGATGCCTACACCAATTAGTGAGGAAGTTAATAACGACGATCATGAAACTTTGAATCAAGTTACTATCGAACCTCGTAGGTCAACTAGAGTACGTTCCGCACCAGAGTGGTACGTTAACCCTGTTCTAGAAGTCATGTTACTAGACCATGACGAACCTATGAACTACGAGGAAGCGATGATGAGACCAGATTCCACAAAATGGTTTGAGGCCATAAAATCTGAGATGGAATCAATGTATGAGAACATAGTGTGGACTTTGGTTGACTTGCCCGATGATCGGCAAGCCATTGAAAATAAATGGATCTTTAAGAAGAAGACTGACGCCAATGGTAATGTTACTGTCTACAAAGCTCGACTTGTTGCGAAAGGTTTTCAAGAAGTTCAAGGAGTTGACTACGATGAGACTTTCTCACCAGTAGCAATGCTTAAGTATTTCCGAATCATGTTAGCAATTGCCGCATTTTATGATTATGAAATCTGGCAAATGGATGTCAAAACTGCATTCCTTAATGGATTTCTCAAAGAATAGTTGTATATGATGCAACCAGAAGGTTTTGTTGATCCTAAAGGTGCTGACAAAGTGTGCAACCTCCAGCAATCCATCTATGGACTGGTGCAAGCATCTCAGAGTTGGAATATACGCTTTGATGAGGTGATCAAAGCATATGGTTTTATACAGACTTTTGGAGAAGCCTCTATTTACAAGAAAGTGAGTGGGAGCTCTGTAGCATTTCTGATATTATATGTGGATGACATATTGCTAATTGGAAATGATGTAGAATTTTTGGATAGCATAAAAGGATACTTGAATAAGAATTTTTCAATGAAAGACCTCGGTGAAGCTGCTTATATATTGGGCATCAAGATCTATAGAGATAGATCAAGATGCGTAATTGGACTTTCACAAAGCACATACCTTGATAAAGTTTCGAAGAAGTTCAAAATGGATCAGACAAAGAAAGGGTTCTTGCTTGTGTTACAAGGTGTGAAGTTGAGTCAGACTTAATGCCCGACCACTGTAGAAGATAAAGACAAAATGAAATTCATTCCCTATGCTTCAGCCATAGGTTCTATCATGTATGCAATGCTATGAACCAGACGTGATGTGTGCCTTGCTATAAGTCTAGCATGGAGGTACCAAAGTAATCCAAGAGTGGATCACTTGACAGCGGTCAAGAACAACCGGAAGTACCTAAAAAGGACGAAGGATATGTTTCTCGTTTATGGAGGTGAAAATGAGATCGTTGTAAATGGTTACGTCAATGCATGTTTTGACACTGATCTGGACGACTCTAAATCACAAACCGGATATGTATTTTTGTTGAACGGTGGAGCTATTAGTTGGTGCAGTTCCAAGCAGAGCGTCGTGGCGGGATCTATGTGTGAAGTGGAGTACATAGCTGCTTTGGAAGCAGCAAATGAAGGAGTCTGGATGAAGGAGTTCATATCCGATCTAGGTGTAATACCTAGTGCATCGGGTCCAATGAAAATATTTTGTGACAACACTGGAGCTATAGCCTTGGCGAAGGAATCCAAGTTTCACAAGAGAACCAAGCACATCAAGAGACGCTTCAACTCTATCTGTGATCAAGTCAAGGAGGGAGACATAGAGATTTGCAAAATACATACGGATCTGAATGTTGTAGACCCATTGACTAAGCCTCTTCCAAGAGCAAAACATGATCAGCACCAAGACTCCATGGGTGTTAGAATCATTAATATGTAATCTAGATTGTTGACTCTAGTGCAAGTGGGAGACTAAAGGAAATATGCCCTAGAGGCAATAATAAAGTTGTTATTTATATTTCCCTATGTATCATGATAAATGTATTTTATTCATGCTAGAATTTTATTAACTGGAAACTTGATACATGTGTGAATACATAGACAAAACAAAGTGTCCATAGTATGCCTCTACTAGACTAGCTCGTTGATCAAAGATGGTTGAGTTTCCTAACCATAAACATGTGTTGCCATTTGATGAACATGATCACATCATTAGGAGAATGATGTGATGGACAAGACCCACCCGTTAGCTTAGCATAATGATCATTTAGTTTTATTGCTATTGCTTTCTTCATGACTTATACATGTTCCTATGACTACGAGATTATGCAATTCCCGAATACCGGAGGAACACCTTTTGTGCTATCAAACATCACAACATAACTGGGTGATTACAAAGATGCTCTACAGGTGTCTCCGAAGGTGTTTGTTGAGTTGGCATAGATCAAGAATAGGATTTGTCACTTTGAGTCTCGGAGAGGTATCTTTGGGACCTCTCGGTAATGCATATCACTATAAGCCTTGCAAGCAATGTGACTAATGAGTTAGTTACGGAATGATGCATTATTGAACGAGTAACGAGACTTGCCAGTAACGAGATTGAACTAGGTATGATGATACTGACGATCGAATCTCGGGCAAGTAACATAACGATGACAAAGGGAACAACATATGTTGTTATGCGGTTTGACCGATAAAGATCTTCGTAGAATACGTAGGAGCCAATATGAGCATCCAGGTTCCGCTATTGGTTATTGACCGGAGATTTTTCTCGGTCATGTCTGCATAATTCTCGAACCCGTAGGGTCCGCACGCTTAACGTTCGATGATGATTTGTATTATGAGTTGTGTGTTTTAGTGAAAGAAGTTTATTCGGAGTTCCGGATGAGATCACGAACATGACGAGGAGACTCAAAATGGTCGAGAGGTAACAATTCATATATTGGAAGGTTGTATCCAGACACCGGAATGGTTCCGGAGAGGTTCGGGGATTTATCGGAGTACCGGGAGGCTATCGGAACCACCGAGGAAAGTTAATGAGCCTATTGGGCCATAGTGGAGAGAGGTAAGCTGCCACAAGAGGTGGTGCGCGCACCCCCCCCACCAAGCCCAAACCGAATTGTTCTAGGGGTTGGGGGGCGCGGCCCCCTTTCCTTCTCCTCTCCCTCCCTTTCCTCTTTCTCCTCTACATTGGAAGGAAAGGGGGGGCGAATCCTACTAGTTTGGAGTCCTAGTAGGACTCCCCCTTGGCGCGCCTCCTCCCTAGGATGGCCTCCTCCTCCCCCTCCTTTATATACGTGGGATGGGGGCACCCCAAAGGGACACCAAGATTTGTCTTAGCCGTGTGCGGTGCCCCCTCCACAGTTTGCTCCCCAGGTCATAGCGTTGTAGTGCTTAGGCAAAGCCCTGCGCGGATCACATCACCAACACCGTCTCTATGGCGTTGTGCTGACGGAACTCTCCCTCGACCCTCTACTGGATCAAGAACTTGAGCGATGTCATCAAGCTGAACATGTGCTGAACACGGAGGTGTCGTACGTTTGGTACTTTGATCGGTTGGATCGTGATGAAATTTGACTACATCAACCGCGTTAACATAACACTTCCGCTTTTTGTCTACAAGGGTATGTAGACATACTATCCCCGTATCGTTGCTATGCATCTCCTAGATAGATCGTGCGTGAGCGTAGTAATTTTTTTGAAAATGTATGCTACGTTCGCCAACACGAACCTATTGATCATCGTATCACGAAGAAATCTTCTGTTCTCTTTTCTTGTTGTTTCTGTTCAGATCTACCAAGATAGGCATCATGTCTTCCGCCTCCTCCAACTGAATGGAAGAAGATGCTTGGCTGATGAAGATCGAGCTGAAGAGAGAGGAGCCAGTACAAGCTGCATAAGGTGACCAAGGCAAAGAGGTTATCGGTGATCAAGCACCAGCAGACGAGCAAGCACTGCCAGCCGAAGAGGAAGGAGAAGAACCCCCACCAAAAAGGCCGCTACACAGGTTACATCGTAACAATTTTCGCAATTTAATCCACAATTATGGTTTCGAAAATACTCCTCGTAGGCACATACCGTCCAATTGTGGTATATCTCATTCAAAGGAAAATAGTGCAGGAATAAACCCATGGGGCCCGGAACACAAATACATAATGGCTGAGGTGAAGAAAAACAGTGAGTTGCTTCATCAGGCCCTTCGCGAGATTCAAGGTTTGAAGGATTTAGTCATGGTTATATTGGAGAATACATCACCACCACCACCATCCTCTTCATCACCAAAAGAAAATTGAGTATCGGGTATGGGAACTTCCCTTGGCCTCTGCCAAGCTTGGGAGAGGTGCCCCGGTATCGTATCATCCCTACTATCCTTTTGCATTTACTTATTTTAGTTCGATCCTTTCTTTTCGAGAGTTCGCTTAGTGATCTATACTTGTAATCGTGTGCGAGATATATAATAAAGTTTAGTTTTGAGTTTTTGCTTTCTTTACCTTCATGTTGCAATAAAAAGAAAAGTTATAAACAAATAAATAAAAGAAAGGAAATAAATTAAGAAGATCATCTATGCTAATCTTATGGTAGGTTATGGCACCACATAAGGAAAAGTATAAGTACAAAATTTTATTAGGGATTGACAAACATAGCATTGTCAATGATGCAACTCATGAAAGAATTAATACGGGAAGAGAAGATACACATATAAATATACTATCCTAGAAATCTTTTGTGATTGTTAGCCCCCATCAAAATATTATATCCCAAAATTGTTGACGTTCGACAAGAAAGACAACTTAATGATTTATGTTTGTTCATATTCACATAGAAGTCATATTGTCATAGATCCTTTAACATGTGGTGCTTGCTAAATATCTTTTCTAGCAAAAAAATCCGCACTAAGTAGAGACACTACTTGTGCATCCAAGAACCCTTAAACCCAAACCTTTTTCAAGAGTCCACCATACCTACCTATGGATTGAGTAAGATCCCTCAAGTAATTGTCATCGGTGCAATAAAGCAATAAAAATTGCTTTTAAAAGTGTGAGATCATTTAGTGGAAGAGAAAATTGAGTGTTGCACGAACTTGTGATGGTGAAGAATAAAAGTGATAGACTGCATAATAAATGTTGCTATCACAAGGGGCAATGCAATGTGACGTTCTTTTGCACTAAGGGGTTGAGCATAGAAACAAATAAGCGCTTGTCAACCTCTGCTTCCCTCTGCGAAGGGCCTATGTTTTACTTTTATGCAAAGAGTGAAAGTTTTCTCTCTATTCATTTTTAGTTTTATCCTTTGACAAGCATCATGTGGTGAGGAAAGATCTAGGCACATATTTCCAGTTGAATATGGGTGGCATGAGTTATTATTGTTGACATCACCCCTTGAGGTGTGTACTTTGGGAGGAAAAACTATAAGCCCCTATCTTTCTATGTGTCCGGTTGAAACATTTTTCTCATATGTATGCAGTGAGTGTTAGCAATCATAGAAGACTATATGGTTGAGTATATGGAATTGCCTAAAGGCTCCGATACGTGACCCTTCCTGAAAAGATGATGTATTGTAGTTGCAAAGTTGACTGAGAACATAGTTTGTTGGTTTCTCATAGAGTTTATGCTTTATACCTCGATTGTGTGATGAACTATTACTTGTTCATGAGAAGTCTACGACAAAAGTCCTTTGATAAAAGTCTAAGTTTAAATTTGTTGTTGTTATAATATTTACAGGATGCTTCTATGTCCATATTTTGTTTTTATCGACACCTCTCTCTCAAAGCATGTGGACATGTTTTTCGAATTCGGTTTTCTCTTGAGGAAAAGCGAGGTCTAAGCTTGGGGGAGTTGATACGTCCATTTTACATCATGTTTTCTTAGTGTTATTATGATGTTTTATGTATAATAATGCTTTTTGGAGTAATTCTAATGCCTCTTCTCTCATAATTTGCAAGATATGCACCAGGAGAGACAATTCCGACAGCTGGAAATCTGGACCTGGAAAAGCTATGTCAGGCCACCTATTCCGCACAACTCCAAACAAGCTTAAACTTCATAGATAATTTTTATAAATTATTTGAAGAATATTGGAGCAAAGAAGTATCAAAGGGGGCCCACCAGGTGTTCACAACCCACCTAGGCGCGCTAGTGAGCTCAGGCGCGCCCTGGTGGGTTGTGCTCACCCAAACCCACCTCATGTGCCCATCTTCTGGTATATAAGCTATTCTGACCTAGAAAAAAAATAGGAAGAAGACTTTCAGGACGGAGCTCCACCGTCTCGAGGCGGAACTAGTACATGAGCACTTTTGCCCTCCGGTGGAGTGGTTCCGCCGGGGGAACTTCCCTCCCAAAGGGGGAAATCATCGTCATCATCATCACCAACAACTCTCCCATCTCGGGGAGGGCTATCTCCATGAACATCTTCAACAACACCATCTCATCTCAAATCCTAGGTCATCTCTTGTGTTTAATCTTGTTACGAAACTATAGATTGGTGCTTTTGGGTGAGTAGTAGTGTTGATTACATCTTGTAGTTGATTACTATATGGTTTATTTGGTGGAAGATTATATGTTCAGATCCAATATGCTATTTAATACCCCTCTGATCTTGAACATTCTTATCATTTGTGAGTAATTACCTTTGTTCTTGAGGTCATGGGAGAAATCATGTGAATCCGATATGTGTTCGATATTTTGATAGTATGTATGTCGTGATTCCCTTAGTGGTGTCATGTGAACGTAGACTACATGACAGTTCACCATATTTGGGCCTAAGGGAATGCATTCTGGAGTAGTAATTATATGATGCGTTGCGAGAGTGACAGAAGCTTAAACCCCAGTTTATGCGCTATTCCGTAAGGGACTGATTGGTCCAAAAATTTAATGCTATGGTTAGTATTTATTCTTAATACTTTTCGTGTAGTTGCAGATGCTTGTGGGAGGGTTAATCATAAGTAGGATGTTTGCTCAAGTAAGAACAACACCTAAGCATCAATCCACCCACATACAAAATTATCAAAGTAGCGAACACGAATAGAAACCAACATGGTGAAAGTGACTAGATGAAATTCCCATGTACCCTCAAGAACGCTTTTCTTACATTTCATAATATAACATACTCCTAATAGAAGATCAGATAGTTAACCAAACCAAGTATGCTTAACAACTTGGAAATATAGCAATTGTATTTGTTTCTCATGTATTTAGTACATCCAAAATCGATTTATTTCTCACATGGTATACAATAACAGAATGCACCCACAACCATTGAACATCGCATTGCATAATGGAACCAAACAGTTAAAAATACACCACAAAAAATGAACCAAACATTAACTGAGCACCACATTGCACAATGTATAACATACTAGAAGATCAAACAGTTAACCAAACCAAGCATGCTTGACAACTTGGAAATATAGCAATTATATTTGTTTCTCATGTATTTTGTCAAGAAAAAATCGATTTATTTCTCACATGGAAGGCAATACAAAATTGCACCCTCAAGAATTGAACTTCACATCTGCAAAATTGAACCAAAAAGTTAACTGAACATGACAACTAATTAACCAAACAATTAATAAGTAAGTACCACATTGCACGACATATAGAACATATACACTAGAGCAACAGATTGCATGCTAAAAGTAGATAGCGCAATTCACTAGAATTTGTTTAAGGAAAGGCAGTAGCTAGCAAACTGAACATGGGTCCTTATAGTGAGCTAATAAGACAAGCTACTCCTCAATGTCGGAGATATCGATGACGATTGGCTCGTTGGGCATTGAAGAGGGCGAGGCCTATGCATCGTGGGTGCCCTCGTCATAGTGGTGAGTTGCCTGAGCCGCTCTGGGCACCAACCTACTGGCTCTCGAGTTGAGGTAAGCACGTGCACGTTGACAAAACACCTCGTAGTCTTCGTCAAAGGCACCGAGGGTGGCCTCGACAAAATGCCACAAATTGTTGTTTAAAGCAGCCAACCGCGTCGCGATGTCGGCGCGCGAGGTGTTGACGGTGGCCTTGATGGCAAGGTTCTCCTCCAAGATCTGGGGGTCGGCACGAATGGCAGCCATCGCGACCTCATCCGTGCGTTCGACCGCGATTTGCTTCTCCACTGCCAAATGCTCCTTGAGCTCCTGGATATCTTGCGTGCACCATGGCTTAGGGGGGCGCTTATTTGGTGGAGGGGTCGGTGATTTGGGTGGAAGGTGTCGCGCCAGCATTTGGGGCATGTGAGATGTGGAAGGAGGAGGAGGATGGGGTCTGTTGTGGATTACCTGCCTGGACAGACGAGGCCGAGCAACGTGAACGAGGGTCGCCGATGAGGGGGTGATGCTACAAGCAAGGAGTGAAAGTTTCAACTTGGAAAGGAAGGCGGAAACATGGGAAATGTGGCTTTGGTAAGGGGGAGGGGGCGGGGACGTAGATATTTCCGCGAAAGCCAGCAAATTTTAATTGGTTCAGCGAAAAAAGTGGCGCGCACAGTATCATCAGACATTGTCCCTTATTAAGAATTGTGTATGATATGTGAACACCACAAACAATTCAGATAGCTTAACCCGTGTGTGATGAGTTTGAACGTCAAAATTTTTGGTTCCAATTTCCCTGGTTATGGTGCTCATCCACGTCATTGCATAATTTAGGTACACAAAGGAGACTACAACACACCCACACTATAGCCGACGCTCCTTCTCGTGTAAGCCGTATGCGTACTATACACTGACAGTGCTCCAGGATATTTTGTACGGCATCTCACACGGTAGGCGATAATAAACTGTGTGCGATCTAATTGATTTTTCATCTTGATTTGAATTACATAATGGGGTCACAGCTGCAAAGGATGGTGTTTGAATTGCTAGAACTTCTATTACAATGAACAAGCAACTATAGGTGTGTCGTCAAAAAAATTGGAATTATTCAGGGTTTGTTTGGACATTTTTACACAGTAACTTGGTTTTGTAGGCATTTCAGGTGCACACTTCAAAATTAAACTACATGCACATGCTCCGATGCACCAAAATGGGTTGTAAAATGATATATGTGTCCATGGGCTGATGCTTATGTCCCATTCAAGAAACGGGGATGAATTTCAAACACCACGACACCGTAGCTCTCTGGCAAACATTGATGTGCTTGATTTTGTAAGTTTAGTAAATACAAAACTCGTCTAAATTTCATGAACCTTGGCATGCTATCATGGAACGGCATCAACATGCTGGGGTAAAACAATATTGTTCCATTTGGGGCAGGTTATGGTATAAGCTTCTCGCAAACCAAAGCTTCTCTCACAACAAGCATGATGGTTTCGGTAGGGAACGTGCCACCTTGGGGGACGAAGCGATATATGTTGCCTCTTATTACTTTCAAAAAAATTCTTGTGTCAGCATAGAACAACAGGAGTGTTGTGCAATTTTTTGGGTTCACGTGGACATTTTTATACATTAACTGAGTTTTCTATGAACTCATATGCATAATTAAAATTTGAACTACATGCACATGCTCCAGTGCATATAAACGGGTTGAAATATCAAATGTGTGTCCTTGGTTGCAACCTTAGGTCCCATGCAAGAAATGGGAATGAATGTCAAACACCTTTGCCACCGTTGCTTGGCCGCTAACATTGAGATACATGGTTTTAAAATTCTAGAAAATCGAAAAATCGTTTGAAATTCATGAAACTTGACATGCTATCATGGAACGGCATCAACATGTAGTGGTAAAAATATTGTCCAATTTGGGGCAGGTTGGGGTATAAGCTTCTCA
This sequence comes from Secale cereale, assembly GCA_902687465.1. Lineage (NCBI taxonomy): Eukaryota > Viridiplantae > Streptophyta > Magnoliopsida > Poales > Poaceae > Secale > Secale cereale. The sequence goes on from LR738711.1 coordinate 303,661,024, forward strand.
CAAACCAGATCATCTCGCAACAAGCCTCATGGTTACTGTAGGGAACACTTCACCTTTCTGGACGAAACGATATCCATTGCCTCTTCTTGATTTCAATTTTTTCTCTAGTGTCAACATAGAACAACAGGAGTGTTGTGTTAAATTTTGGAAATTTTTTGGGTTCGTTTGGACATTTTTATGCATTAATTGAGTTTTCAATGCATTTATATGCATAATTCAAATTTGAACTGCTTGCATATGCTGTAATGCACATAAATTGGTTGAAAATTCAAATATGTGTCCTTGGTTTCATGCTTAGGTCCCATGGAAGAAATGGGGATGAATGTCAAATACCCTGCCACCGTCACTCGACCGCAAACATTGAGATACCTGTTTTTTAAATTCTAGTAAATCCAAAACTCGTTTGAACTTCATGAAACTTGGAATGCTATCATGGAATGGCACCCGACATGCCGTGGTAATTTTTTTGTCCCATTTGGGGCAGGTTTGGGTATGAGCTTCTCACAAACCAGAGCTTCTCACAACAAGCCTGATGGTTTCGGTAGGGAACGTGCCACCTTTGGGGACGAAATGATACTTGTTGCCTGTTATTTCTTTCAAAAAAATTCTAGTGCCAACATAGAACAACAGGAGTGTTGTGTTAAATTTTCGAATTTTTCAGGCTTCATTTGGACATTTTTATACATTAACTGGGTTTTCTAGGAATTTTATGTGCATAATTAAAATTTGAACTACATGCACATGCTCCAGTGCATATAAATTTGTTGAAATTTCAAATTTGTGTCCTTGGGTGCATGATTAGGTCCCATGCAAAAAATGGGAATGAATTTCAAACACCAGGGCACTGTTGATTGTCGGCAAAACGCTGAGATACTTTGTTTTTAAATTCTAGTAAATCAAACTGGTCTGAAATTCATGAAACTTGGCATGCTATCATGGAATGGCTCCCAACATGTTGTGGTAATTTCCGTGTCCATTTTGAGAGAAGGCGCACTCCAATAACAGTCCGCAAAGGCATTTTGAAACAAATAGCTGCCACTATAGCATCACAAATGTTTTAGATGGAACACCCATATGTAAACTGATAGCTTCCCCAGTAAGCCAAGGGAAAATGCGCCGAGCAGGATTTGCGTAGCTCTTCATCGCAAACGTTTTAGATAGAACACCTGTATGCAAAGTGAGAGCTATGGTCTTCCGCAGTAAGCCCAGGGAAAATTCAATGCGCTGGATTTGTGCATCTCTTCAACGGAAACGGTTCAGATTGAATAATGTATGCAAAGCGAGACTTTGGCGCTAAGCCAAGAGAAAATTAGGCAAGCAGGATTTGTACATCCCTTCAATGCAAACGGTTTTTTCGAATGACCCATATGCAACCACATACAAACAATTTGGTAAGATTTGCATGTGTCATATTGGGTATATTGCCGTTTGTGAAACTGGAAAGATTGACATTTGTTGATCTAGTAACATTGCCATTTGTCAATCCTTGTAACACTGTGATTTGTCAAAATATGCAGCTAAAAATCACAAGCACTATCTAATTTTTGCAACTAAAATTCAGTAATTAAGCATATATTTCATTCATAGATTAAGCAATCATTCTTAATATATACAAACAGTTCAACTCGATAGTTGAACCTACCAAACTTTTCCCGAATTGTTGCCAACCACGTACTGAAATAGCTAGTTCAACAATATATACTAGGTAATTTTAAGTACGTTGTACAGTTCCACCACATCTATAGTCAGATGAACTGAACAAAATAGCCCCACAATACTACTACTACTACGGAGGGGCTTTGTACTACTTCCGGCAGCCTCTTCTCTGCCGAGCTTGCTCAATAAGAGGAAGAGGTGGAGGAGCCTACCGACGAGCTGGACAACTGCAGTACGGTGGCTGCCGTTGCTGCACCTTCAGCGATGCTCACCTCAAACGTCATCTGCTACTCCAGACAACCCCTCTCGAAGCGGACGGACTGCTTGTAGATCTCCTGATTCCTCGCCTCTGCGTTGGCATGTGCCGCGGCCACGGCGGCAGTAAGGCTCTTTGCATGCTCGACGAGGCGCTCCTCCTCCTCCCGCAGGAACTCGATGTAGCGCGCAAGGTCACCGTTGCATGTGTGGGCCTCCACCTCCGCCTCCCACCTTCGGGCGACCGTGGCGGACCGTGTGATGATCCCGTCGATTGACGGCGGGCTGCCGGCCACGACAGCTGTAGCGACCATGATCCGAATTGACCGAAGTCTCTGTGTTCTGTGTCATCCCTGGATCAGTATGCTCACACACATAGTACAAACAGGATTTATAACAGAGGTAAATCACATGTATTAAGTAATGTAAATACTATTACCTCAATCGATCATAGCGGAAGCAACAAGGTTGTGGATTCCCATCAACACCAACGGCAAAGTTGAGTGTAGAAATCGTAACCCTAACGTATCACTTACTCGTCGTAAGATAATCCTGCAACATGAGACGTTGCAGCCATAGAGGGTCAGTACATTGAATGTACTGGCAAATTCACACTGTAATGAAAATGATGAATAAGGCCTACAACTACATGCATATTTGGCTGGTGGAGGCTGTAAGGTTAAAGTTTTTGCGTAAAGCCAATTTTTCCCTACTGCAAAGGAATATATTTTAATTAACTATCATGGTAGTTGAAACATTGTTGAGAAGATAGACATCCTCTCAACCACAATTAAAGTTCATCATTAAACCCAACAATATTAAATTAGAGTAACATGATGAGATTCACATGAAAATCCAAGTACTAGATACTCAAGACGTCCATAACCGGGGACACGGCTAATCATGATCAGTTTGTACACTCTGCAGAGGTTTGTGCACTTTTCCCACAAGACTCGATCTCCTCCGTTCGATTTCTCGCACTGCATGATGTTTGAGAAACGGATGACCGAAACATAGTCTTTCAGAAGCGCTAGCACCTTACGATCGGGCGGACCGTACCAACCTACATCCCCTACATCTGCTAGTCCACCACTGTAAGAGTTCGCACAACTTACTCATACTATGCTAGAGCCCATAATAGCATTGTGGCTGCACACGGAAGTTTCTAGTATGAAAAATCTCATGATCCCTTTGAGCCTGGGTGGCGGTCCAAAAGAAAAACAGGCAATCACTAGAATACCTAGATGCCTCAATCCACCCAGATATGTGTAATGCCCAGGATGGGACTATACCTCCTACGTGTCGAGGCACGACTTAAAGGTATAAGCCCATCCTAGAATGATCTCAAGTTTTGGTATCTTTGCACGACTCATGTAAAAGAGGGATTAAATTGCAAAAGGAGATAGTTGGCTTACACTCGCCACTTCACACAATACATTACATAAGCAATCATCATTCAAAACATCACAACCCGACTACGGGCGAAGATCCAAAGAAAGATACCAAAACAACATAAAGCCACAGGTCATGATCGAATCCTAGTAGAAACCACTACTGATCGTCAAAAACGTCACAAGCATACGGCCACACTCTTCATCGAGCTCCCGGTGAAGAACTGGTCCAACTCCTGCATCAAACTCGGCTGAACCTGCATCTGGTGTGGTGAAGTAACTGTGAGCCACAGAGGACTCAGCAATCCCGTTCCCGGGTAACAAGACTATTTAAGCCTTGGGTGAGGTCAAGGCTGAAGAAAGAACAAGAGGTGAAGGAACAACAAGAGTCTGCAGCAGCCACTAGCACTAACTTACGCAAAAGAGAGCGAGATGAGAAGTGCCTCGGTCGAGAGATGATCACGAAGTGATCCTAACTAAAGCCGGTCAAACATAACCCCACCGTGTTCAACTCCCGAATCCCTATTCGGAAATTGACAGTCACGGTACACACGCTGGTAGTGTATTGTAACATTGTGTCAAGTTATCTACAACCGGATATTAACAAGCTCCCATCTGCCACATAACCGCGGGCACGGCTTTCGAAAGTTCAAACCCTGCAGGGGTGTTCCAACTTGACCCATTACAAGCCCACGATCCGCGGAGTCGCAACTCCATAGGTGGGAAGACCCGAGTATTCTCGGAATCCCGTGCTCAAGTTAAACCGAACTAAGGTAAGGCTAATCCAGCAAATCCTCCCGGCGTGCCGACACCCTGATAGTAGCCGCGCGTATCTCGTCTCAGGCCACGACCGGATGGGACAAGCTACGGGTTTTTACCAGACCTCAAGTTTCCTTGAGGTGGCCCCGCAGGTTGCCCAGTTCGGACCAACACTCATGTGGAGCACTGGCCCGGGGGGGTTGAATTAAAATAAAAGAGGGTTTGCAAGACCCTTATGCATGTTTTATTAGTTATTAGGCGAATAGTACCAATGTTGGGACTTGCTGGAAAAGACTTAGCACTTAGCGGTTTATCAAGGGGGTCCCATACACCCCAACCGTGTTAGGAACGCATAATCAAGGAACATAACACCGGTTTATACGGTTCCTAACGGCATGAGTGGAACAAATCACCAAGCAAAAGGCTTAGCCTTCCACCCTTGCCAATATATAGATGATTTCATTTTTAAGCATATATATAGTGTGATATAACCCAACCAAACTTCAACATGAAGCAAGCATCTTCAATCTTCACCTGCAACTAGCAATGCTATAAGAAGGGCTGAGCGAGGCGTACTTAGCCAAACAACGGTTTGCATAGGTTGGTTGGTTAAACATGGCAATTGGTTACAAGTAGGAGGCTGACAAGAAGATCATGGGCATCGAGGCAAAACTATAGACCGAGACTACTAGCAATAGGCAAAGATAGTAATGTTATCGGGGTTCGGTCATCTTGCCTGGGATTCCGCAAGGGAGAAGAACGGATCCTCGAAGAAGACGGAGCAACACAGACGAGAGAATCCTCACAACTCCGGAACGAAACCGAAGCTAACAAGAGAAGCAACCGGAAAGAAACAAACAACACGGTAAACACACAATCATAAACATGTCATGATGCACAAGCAAGCATGATGCATGTCCGGTTTAAATATGCATGGCATGGCAAAGTGCACAAACAAAACTACAAGTTAAGTGGAGCTCAATATGAAACGAGTTGCATATTGACGAAACACCACATTTTAATTATTTAATTGACTCTAGTTATTTACAAGACAAGATTAAAGGTTTTTAACATGGCAAGAGGTGAAGCATAAAGAAACTACAGTATTTAGACATTTTAAATGAGGCCGGAAAAATAACAACAACATATCCGGAAAATCCCCATGAGCATGTTTAATAATTATAAGCAAACAACAATTAAGCATTTTAGTGTTGTTAACATGATGCGGATGACATGACCAAGTTTTATGCAAGTTTTAATTAAAGGTTGACAAGAGAGACATGAAGTATTTGTCACCGTGGTGGAATGAAAGGGGGCCACGGCAACGATCCAAAAATGATGCAACGCAACATCTCGGTTCCGGTACTCGTTGAGAGACCGGAGCAAAAGAAAGATGGCGTGAGCGAGTCAAACGAGATGAAAGGTGGGGTGATCCCGTTACCGGGTTCCCACGAGTCGGCGACGAGGCAACCGAGGAACATGACAACGGACGAAACGGGCACGAAGCACACAAGGGAGACAACATTTCATACAACACAAGCAAGCATCACACGGGTCATGACTCAGGGTTATACCTTCGAAACATGCGTTTCGGGACGGTTCGAGTTCGTAGTGGAAGTACTAAAACACGGTTCGTAGAGGAAGTAGTCGTTCACGGGGTGTAGTGGAAGTAGATGTTCCGTTCGGAGAGGAAGTAGACGTTCTCATTTCTTCACCGAAGGTAGTCGTTCTCGTAGCGGTAGTTGTACTCGGGCGACGGTAGTGGAACTCGTTCCGTAGTGGGAAGTAGTTGTTCCGGCGACGGTAGTTGTTCACGTTCGTGTCGTGGTACTTGCGACGTCGGGGTACTTGGTCGGGTCGCCGTGGTACTTGTCGGTCATGTAGAGGTACTTGGCATTTCCGGGCGTCGGTAGTCGTACACGGGGGTCGTCGAGCGTAGGGGTACTCATTTCCGTAGATGTTCAAGTCGTCGGTAGTTGAACTTGACGAAAAACTGTAGTTGTACTGTGGTCGTTGCGGTCTTTGGCGGTAGACGTTCTCGGTTCTCTGTTAAGGTTAACAACACAAGCACACAAAACAAAAACAAAAACTACAGCAGCACGGGACAGCGGCGAGGCCACGCAGCGACAACAACAGCAGGTCTTGGGGCGGCCAGGCTGCTGGACAGGGGCCGGGGCGGTGCACGGAGGGCTCGGGGCGCCGGGCTTCTGGAGGCGAGGGCCTGGCCAGCCTGGCTGCTCCCGCGCGAGGAGGAGGCCGGGCGCGCTGGAGGCGCACCGGGGCGCTGGGCTCGGGGAGGACGGGGCCGAGGCCCTGGCCGGCCTGGGCGCGCAGGAGAGGCCGGGCGCGGCGGAGATCGCGACGACGGTAGGGCCCGCTCGGCCTGGATGACGGGGCGCGGGGAAGGGAAGATGGCGCGGGAGCCTGGCTCTGCACGAGGAGGCGAGGGACGAGGGACGCGGCCGCGGAATCCGGCCGGCGCGCGAGGCGAGGAGGGAAGCGGCGCGAGCGAGAGAGGTGAGGCTCGGGGTCAGAGCGCTCGAAGGGAGGAGTGGCGCTCGCGGCGAGGGAGGCCACGGGAGATCGGGGCGAATGGGTTCGGGCGTTCGAGGGGAGAAGGGTGCGGCGACAGAGGGAGATGGAGAGGAGCGATCGTGGCTCCGCTAGGGTTTCGGTGGTAGTCGGGCCTTGGGCCTTAGGAAGTTAGGCCGGCTTAGCGCTGGGAGGGAGTCGGCCCAAGAGGCTAGGAGCTGCTGGGATCTCTCCTTCTGCTGTTTAACTAAAATAAAACAGAAAACAACAACAAGAAGAAAAGAAGGGAGGTGCTAGGAATGGGCTTAGGACAAGAAGTAAAAATCCCTGGACTCACAAAAATGTGAGGAATTTAATTAAAATGGCTGGAGGGTTTTTGGAAGGACCTTGAAAAACGGGAAAAGAATTATTGGCAAGATTTTTGAAGGAGAAACTCGAAGTGAAAAAGACATGGGGAAATATTGCAAGTGTGTTACGGTGATCCCAAATAATTGGAATATTTTTAATATAGCTCCCTAAATATTGAGAGGCTTTTATATGTTTTAAAGAGAAGACATTCTTCCCTCGATTTAAATGGACCGAAGGTCCACACAATTTATTTAAGTTGAGATGCAAAAATTAAAATGACATGATGGCATGATGACATGATGCAATGCAAAAATAAATAACACAAGCACAACCGAAACACACGGGCAACCCGGAACATCTGGAATCTTCTGGAACCTTCTGGAATCTTCTGGGACGTCGGTCTCGGGCGTCACAACTCTCCCACACTAACAGAGGATCTCGACCCGAGATCCTAGAGATATCACCGGGTAAAAACGAAAAGGAGGAGGTAAAACAAAGTTGCTTCTTTGACAAACGAGTGAAAACCAAAGAACCTTGAGAGGTTGAACAAGTTGAAAGAAGAAAGCAACGGAGATGAACGAAGTTAGGAGCACTCCGGTAAAATGAGGAACAAGGAGCATAACCAGAACCTTGTAGGTTGAAAAACATGAAACAAGAGCTCACGGACCAAAAGAATAAGAAACCGCAATGGTATAGCCAAGGAATAAGAATGACAGAATTTGGACAACACTCCGTCTGGAAATGGAAGGAATGAACATGAACTTGAGGAGATGGAATGATACTTGATGAAATCAACAACACACTACCTCCGGAACAATTAAAAGAATGGCATAAGGGGGTAAGAACGACTCAGACAGCACTCCGGTTAAAAAGATAGGCAAAACTTGATAAGATGAGAGAACTAGAATGAAGAATACAACACTCCGGTTAAATGATAAAAGGGAAATAACATGATCTCGATAAAACGATATGATGGTTAAAGAGAGCAACATCACAAAGCCTCCGGAACGAAAGAATAGATGCAAGATCGTTGGAAAGAAAGAACGGAGAAGAAAAAGACAACTCCTCCCAAACTTGAATTTGAAAGAGCATCCTTACGAAGAAGGGTTGAACGGAGTTGTTGGAATTCAACAACGAAACGAATGAGGTTGATGTGGGCTTATGGAAACATCTCAAAATTAAGAGGTGATAACCAGCCACTGGCGGAACAATTGATTGGATTGAGATCAACAAGGAGACGATAAACTTATCTCACCGGAATGAAAAATGAAGAACTTGGGTCATTTATAAGCACCATAATTAGCAACAATCCTTAGGGAAAAGCTTTTAGGTGAAATACAACCCAAATCACTCCAACAGATAAAAATGAGGGGTTGAAGGATCTTCTCAAAAGAAAGAAATGATGGTTTTAATTATCTCATTCTTGATAACTCGTGAATCATGAAACATGAAGGAATTGTCAAAAAAATGACATAACACCATCTGAAAGGATAAGGTAGAAGGATTGCAATTGGAAAGCATGATGAAGAATGCTTGAGCTCCAACAAGAATCTTGATGAAGACTTCGAGGATGAATTAAATGATGATGAACCACCATGAGAACTCCGGTAATGAAAGCAAGAGAAGTGAAAGATGGAAAGAATAAGATTCAAGGCCTGCGATGAATTAGATGGAGCTTTGAAATGATGTAATCGAAATAACTTGGAGCTCCGGAAAACAAGATGAAGAATTTAGAACCAAGGATATGATATGATGAAAAAGCTCCGGAAAAAGAGATTAAATCACCTTGAAGGAATAAGAATAAGAATTATGTCATGCATCTCCTTCACCAATATAAATTGATGACAACCAAAGGATTTGGCATACTACTTATTCTCGTTGGAAAGGATTAAGAGAGATCTCGCACAAGCTCAGATAATTATTCAACGAACCACCGGTAGGATTATGGAAAGAACAAATGAATTAAAATGATAACAACGGAAGGGTAAACTTGAATGAACCACCATAAGAATTAGGAGACGAACGAAGAGACATCAATGAAGAATATTTGGAGGACGAAGTTGAAAACTGAGAACGAAGAAATATTCTGAAATGATGGCCTTCGGAGGATCACAAAGAAAAGAATTCATGAAAATGCTCCGGATGGCATAAAAGGGTTCCTCACAATCAAAACGATAATGAGGATGGCATGAAGCTAGAACCACAACTCACAAGAGAACGGTTCAAGGTTGAAGAGAAACACTTCTCCGGTCTCCAAATGTTGAGAATGAAGACGAGAAATGCCATGAAGAATTTCGAGATACTCCGGAATGAAGAATTAAAAGGTTGAACCAATGATGAAAAAGAATTTTAAAGCGATGTTGGAGAAGGTATGTGACTGATGGAGATCATTCTTACGTCACACTTTGAAAAGAATTTGAGTATAACTCCGGAAAAAGAAGAGTCAAGTAAGATCCTGGGAAAAGACCTGTGGGTTAGGGCCCACTCAAAAGAAACCACCATTGAAAAGATTGCTTAAGAGATATTGCGCCGGTTGAATTAAATGGCTTGAATAAGATAACAATCTCAAAATAGCTTGAACGGATTAAGAATGGAAACACGAATCTTCAACACTCCGGATATGAATAGCAAAAGGAGAATGATTAATTGGCGCACCGGAATAAGAAAGCATTGTGAAAAGAGGAAAAGGATAAGAGCAACACTGAAATCCTGAATTAGATTCACCGGCAGAATTAGAGAACAAAAGAATGATGAACTTGAAGCTCTTGAGCATCTTCACGATAAATCGCCGGATAAGAACATTGAAGGAAAAGAATGAAGAAATATCACATGAATAAAATGGATATTTCATCTGAGAATTTCTGGCTCCGAGAAGAAGAAGGGTGGGAGGGTGGGGAAAACAAAGACAACTTGGGATGAATGAAACATACATCGTTGAGAAAAAAACCGAGAGTTGATCTTGCAGATGATGAAAGGATCGGATTACTTAAAGCAAAGGACGCCGGTTGAAAAGGATTAACATGAAACTCTCGATGGTCAAGAAGAATTAGCACTCCCATAAAAATATGAGAATACCGATTAGGAAAAGGTATGGAATCAACATTTGACATCGAAGCAACTCGAATACCAGAATCAAAACAAAACAAAGGATAGATGTGTAGCAGCCTAATCTTCACAATATCATTCGAACAGAGACTTGAACGAATGAATTCCGTAGGTACATCAGCTGGTCGAGAAGCCACTTGGAGAACAAAATGAAAATAAAAAGGAACAAGGAACAGATAGAACAAATACAGGATAGAAGTTTCGTTCGACATCTTCGTGCTGAAAGCTCATGGAACATGATACAAAAGGGTTTTGCAATCCCCGGATCAGCATAGCCAAGGACCCTTTAAGATGCAACTCCCGATCAGAACAAGTCCATAAAACCACTTCACTCAATGTAGAACCCCGAACTCCATATCGTGCATTCGTTGGAAGAATGCCTAGAACTACTTGATGAACCCACCTATAGATTTCCGAAAGTTTCCAGTTATGCAATCAGGTGTTGGGGATACACGGGAAGCACCGCGCAATCAACTCTAAACCTACATCCAGGTGTATCCATCCTTCAACACATAACCAGTCTTTCTCGGAAACTGTTTACCTCGGACCTTCGAAACGCATCCACTATACAAGCTATGGCAATACTCTCGAACTACCTCCCCAGTACTGGGTGATGTCGGGGTTATCTTGCCACTGGCCGTATAGGAGAGATTTTCGATGTCGGCCGTCTTAAGTATTTAGTACTGCCGCGATATGCTTGTGACAACAATACCCCGAAGCTCAACTCCTCGGGAACAGGAGGCATCGAGAACAATATCCTTGTCACAAGAACATCGAAACAATCCCAGAATACTCGCGAGATCCTAAAAAAAAATTGGTGCAATTTTTGAAAGTAGAAGAGGCAAGAGTAGACGTCAGGAGTCCTCACCAGAATGAAAAGAGATGAGGAGCAAAAGAAATCCTACTCTCCGATATATATATATATAGGACTCAAAACATTTTCAGTGTGTGCCTAGACTCAACCGTCAACGATTCGATCAACCAGTGGGGGCTTCTGGGTCGGAGAAGGCTCTGAATACCAACTTGTAATGCCCAGGATGGGACTATACCTCCTACGTGTCGAGGCACGACTTAAAGGTATAAGCCCATCCTAGAATGATCTCAAGTTTTGGTATCTTTGCACGACTCATGTAAAAGAGGGATTAAATTGCAAAAGGAGATAGTTGGCTTACACTCGCCACTTCACACAATACATTACATAAGCAATCATCATTCAAAACATCACAACCCGACTACGGGCGAACATCCAAAGAAAGATACCAAAACAACATAAAGCCACAGGTCAGGATCGAATCCTAGTAGAAACCACTACTGATCGTCAAAAACGTCACAAGCATATGGCCACACTCTTCATCGAGCTCCCGGTGAAGAACTGATCCAACTCCTGCATCAAACTCGGCTGAACCTGCATCTGGTGTGGTGAAGTAACTGTGAGCCACAGAGGACTCAGCAATCCCGTTCCCGGGTAACAAGACTATTTAAGCCTTGGGTGAGGTCAAGGCTGAAGAAAGAACAAGAGGTGAAGGAACAATAAGAGTCTGCAGCAGCCACTAGCACTAACTTACGCAAAAGAGAGCGAGATGAGAAGTGCCTCGGTCGAGAGATGATCACGAAGTGATCCTAACTAAAGCCGGTCAAACATAACCCCACCGTGTTCAACTCCTGAATCCCTATTCGGAAATTGACAGTCACGGTACACACGCTGGTAGTGTATTGTAACATTGTGTCAAGTTATCTACAACCGGATATTAACAAGCTCCCATCTGCCACATAACCGCGGGCACGGCTTTCGAAAGTTCAAACCCTGCAGGGGTGTTCCAACTTGACCCATTACAAGCCCACGATCCGCGGAGTCGCAACTCCATAGGTGGGAAGACCCGAGTATTCTCGGAATCCCGTGCTCAAGTTAAACCGAACTAAGGTAAGGCTAATCCAGCAAATCCTCCCGGCGTGCCGACACCCTGATAGTAGCCGCGCGTATCTCGTCTCAGGCCACGACCGGATGGGACAAGCTACGGGTTTTTACCAGACCTCAAGTTTCCTTGAGGTGGCCCCGCAGGTTGCCCAGTTCGGACCAACACTCATGTGGAGCACTGGCCCGGGGGGGTTGAATTAAAATAAAAGAGGGTTTGCAAGACCCTTATGCATGTTTTATTAGTTATTAGGCGAATAGTACCAATGTTGGGACTTGCTGGAAAAGACTTAGCACTTAGCGGTTTATCAAGGGGGTCCCATACACCCCAACCGTGTTAGGAACGCATAATTAAGGAACATAACACCGGTTTATACGGTTCCTAACGGCATGAGTGGAACAAATCACCAAGCAAAAGGCTTAGCCTTCCACCCTTGCCAATATATAGATGATTTCATTTTTAAGCATATATATAGTGTGATATAACCCAACCAAACTTCAACATGAAGCAAGCATCTTCAATCTTCACCTGCAACTAGCAATGCTATAAGAAGGGATGAGCGAGGCGTACTTAGCCAAACAACGGTTTGCATAGGTAGGTTGGTTAAACATGGCAATTGGTTACAAGTAGGAGGCTGACAAGAAGATCATGGGCATCGAGGCAAAACTATAGATCGAGACTACTAGCAATAGGCAAAGATAGTAATGTTATCGGGGTTCGGTCATCTTGCCTGGGATTCCACAAGGGAGAGAACGGATCCTCAAAGAAGACGGAGCAACACAGACGAGAGAATCCTCACAACTCCGGAACGAAACCGAAGCTAACAAGAGAAGCAACCGGAAAGAAACAAACAACACGGTAAACACACAATCATAAACATGTCATGATGCACAAGCAAGCATGATGCATGTCCGGTTTAAATATGCATGGCATGGCAAAGTGCACAAACAAAACTACAAGTTAAGTGGAGCTCAATATGCAACGAGTTGCATATTGACGAAACACCACATTTTAATTATTTAATTGACTCTAGTTATTTACAAGACAAGATTAAAGGTTTTTAACATGGCAAGAGGTGAAGCATAAAGAAACTACAGTATTTAGACATTTTAAATGAGGCCGGAAAAATAACAACAACATATCCGGAAAATCCCCATGAGCATGTTTAATAATTATAAGCAAACATCAATTAAGCATTTTAGTGTTGTTAACATGATGCGGATGACATGATCAAGTTTTATGCAAGTTTTAATTAAAGGTTGACAAGAGAGACATGAAGTATTTGTCACCGTGGTGGAATGAAAGGGGGCCACGGTAACGATCCGAAAATGATGCAACGCAACATCTCGGTTCCGGTACTCGTTGAGTGACCGGAGCAAAAGAAAGATGGCGTGAGCGAGTCAAACGAGATGAAAGGTGGGGTGATCCCGTTACCGGGTTCCCACGAGTCGGCGACGAGGCAACCGAGGAACATGACAACGGACGAAACGGGCACGAAGCACACAAGGGAGACAACATTTCATACAACACAAGCAAGCATCACACGGGTCACGACTCGGGGTTATACCTTCGAAACATGCGTTTCGGGACGGTTCGAGTTCGTAGTGGAAGTACTGGAACACGGTTCGTAGAGGAAGTAGTCGTTCACGGGGTGTAGTGGAAGTAGATGTTCCGTTCGGAGAGGAAGTAGACGTTCTCATTTCTTCATCGAAGGTAGTCGTTCTCGTAGCGGTAGTTGTACTCGGGCGACGGTAGTGGAACTCGTTCCATAGTGGGAAGTAGTTGTTCCGGCGACGGTAGTTGTTCACGTTCGTGTCGTGGTACTTGCGACGTCGGGGTACTTGGTCGGGTCGCCGTGGTACTTGTCGGTCATGTAGAGGTACTTGGCGTTTCCGGGCGTCGGTAGTCGTACACGGGGGTCGTCGAGCGTAGGGGTACTCATTTCCGTAGATGTTCAAGTCGTCGGTAGTCGAACTTGACGAAAAACTGTAGTTGTACTCGGGTCGTTGCGGTCTTTGGCGGTAGACGTTCTCGGTTCTCTGTTAAGCTTAACAACACAAGCACACAAAACAAAAACAAAAACTACAGCAGCACGGGACAGCGGCAACGCCACGCAGCGACAACAACAGCAGGTCTTGGGGCGGCCAGGCTGCTGGACAGGGGCCGGGGCGGCGCACGGAGGGCTCGGGGCGCCGGGCTTCTGGAGGCGAGGGCCTGGCCAGCCTGGCTGCTCCCGCGCGAGGAGGAGGCCGGGCGCGCTGGAGGCGCACCGGGGCGCTGGGCTCGGGGAGGACGGGGCCGAGGCCCTGGCCGGCCTGGGGCGCGCAGGAGAGGCCGGGCGTGGCGGAGATCGCGACGACGGCAGGGCCCGCTCGGCCTGGATGATGGGGCGCGGGGAAGGGAAGATGGCGCGGGAGCCTGGCTCTGCACGAGGAGGCGAGGGACGAGGGACGCGGCCGCGGAATCCGGCCGGCGCGCGAGGCGAGGAGGGAAGCGGCGCGAGCGAGAGAGGTGAGGCTCGGGGTCAGAGCGCTCGAAGGGAGGAGTGGCGCTCGCGGCGAGGGAGGCCACGGGAGATCGGGGCGAATGGGTTCAGGCGTTCGAGGGGAGAAGGGTGCGGCGACAGAGGGAGATGGAGAGGAGCGATCGTGGCTCCGCTAGGGTTTCGGTGGTAGTCGGGCCTTGGGCCTTAGGAAGTTAGGCCGGCTTAGCGCTGGGAGGGAGTCGGCCCAAGAGGCTAGGAGCTGCTGGGCTCTCTCCTTCTTCTGCTGTTTAACTAAAATAAAACAGAAAACAACAACAAGAAGAAAAGAAGGGAGGTGCTAGGAATGGGCTTAGGACAAGAAGTAAAAATCCCTGGACTCACAAAAATGTGAGGAATTTAATTAAAATGGCTGGAGGGTTTTTGGAAGGACCTCGAAAAACGGGAAAAGAATTATTGGCAAGATTTTTGAAGGAGAAACTCAAAGTGAAAAAGACATGGGGAAATATTGCAAGTGTGTTACGGTGATCCCAAACAATTGGAATATTTTTAATATAGCTCCCTAAATATTGAGAGGCTTTTATATGTTTTAAAGAGAAGACATTCTTCCCTCGATTTAAATGGACCGAAGGTCCACACAATTTATTTAAGTTGAGATGCAAAAATTAAAATGACATGATGGCATGATGACATGATGCAATGCAAAAATAAATAACACAAGCACAACCGAAACACACGGGCAACCCGGAACATCTGGAATCTTCTGGAACCTTCTGGAATCTTTTGGGACGTCGGTCTCGGGCGTCACAATGTGTATTAATGTTGCCACCTTAAGTTGAACCATTAATTAACAAACTCACATCTGTCATGGATTTCACTCACCCAATCCACATCTACGAGCATAGCATGTCCTAACAGCAAACGTAGAAGTAACTCCCAAAGGTTTGAATGTAATGCAGGTAATAGGTACTACCTCAATCTACTTCCCAGTCCCACAAGTTAATTGATCCTACTCATGCAATGTGTGAGGGTTTAACTAATGCAAGGAAAACTGGGCAATTGGAAAATATGATCAAAGTGTGAACTTGCCTGCAATGTTGATCAAGACGATACGTACTCAAAACTCTGGATAGATCTACTCATCACACTCCGGTCAATCTATCGTAAGCAAGCAATAGTAACCACACATAAGCAATCACTTAGAAAGATCGGACAGAACGAATAAACACTTCGGAAAACTTCAAAAATAAATGAATGACTCTTGAGTCATAAAACAATTTCTAATAGTACCAAAATTATGTGTATTTGGCCTTTATCAGAAAGTTTAGGTCAAGAGCTTCGATTTGCAAAAAGAATCAACTGAAACGGAGTTACGGAACTCAAGTTATGAACAAACGAAGTTCAAATCTAAAACTAGTTGAATTAATATTTTAAAACTTTCAAAAACATGTTTGAGTTGTATTACTGGAAAGAGGGATTCGTAACGAAGACGTGGGCATTGGTTTCGTTGGATTTGGACCAACTGGCGAAAAGTTAGGGCCGTTTGAAGTTTAGGGGCTAATCTGTAAAAATAATAATTACATACAGGTCCCTGGCCAAAACTAAACAGAAAAAGAAAAAACTAAAGAGCGTGTTCGTTTTCTAGTCCTAACGGGTGAACGTCCACTGTATAACTACCCTAAAAAAATCTAGATCTAGTGTTTTGAAAATAAACTGATCTGGTTTTCAAAAGAAAACCTAACTAAAAGAAACAAAAAAACCGTGCGGGTTTACCGTGGCGGTTCGGGCTTCGGGTCCGATCGGACCGGCGGGTCGGAGTTGGAGCGGACTACGGCCGGCGGCGTGGCTCCGGCGATCCTCCGGCTCGGCGGAGTGGAGGGGCAGGGCGACGGCGGCTTAGCGGCGGCGCGGTGCGGTGCGGCTGCGGGGCGCGGCGCGTGCGGTGGCGAGGAGCAGCGGCGGCGGCGGTTGTTGTGCGTGGCGGCGGCGCAATGCGAGGGGAGCAGCGGCAGCGGGGCTTGGCCTTAAATAGGCGGAGAGGGGCGGGAGTGCCTTGTGGAAGGGGGCAAGGAAGGCGGTGGACTCCGGGAGGCGTGCGCGGCGCGGACGCCGAGGTGGTGGAGGTGTTCGTCGTCCGCACGGGGACGGAGACGGTGGCGAGCTGGGCTGGGCCCGGCTGGAGCTGGGCCCAGCTGGAGCTAGGCCGGCCCAGTCGGCGAGGGAGCATTTTTTTTTTCTTTAAACATTTTTTAACAGACAGAAATACTAAAGAACAAAATAAAATAAATAAACTATAGGCATATAATATATCAAAAGTTGTAGAAAAATAAATCCTACAAGATGGACATTTTACTACTATCAAATAAAATGCCCACAAAATCTAATAAATCAAAAGGTCCTACTGCTGCAATAAAAACCAATAAAATCATTCTTAAATACCAAAATGAATTCAAATATATTTCTCTCTAATTTTTCTGTTGTAGGGAATCATGTTACCCTATTTTCCATGTAATTTATTTTTTGGAGAAAAATAATTTGAATAAAAACCAAATAACTCATTATTTGAAATTGAGTTCCAGAAAATTTTAGAAAAACTTCCAACTCATATTTCCTATAATTTGAAGAAGTCATTTTATCTTCTCTCGAGAAAATCATTGAGTTGCTTAAAGTTTTTGAATTGAGAATATTTCGAGATTGAAGTTCAAAATCCTTTCAACCCTTTATCATTTAAAATAAATGGAAGAAGTCATATTATCTTCACTCTAGGGTTTTGTGTTGAAAAGAAATTGAATTTCCCTCAGAGATCAAAAAGCAAAGTGAAAGTTTTGGGAAAGTCATTTTATTCCCTCTCATTTAACTTTCAAAAGTTTCGAATTTCACTCAGCACATCAAACAACAATCGAATCTATCTGTTCATTATAACATTCCAAAATTTAGAATTTTGGGATGTTACAAACCTATCACACTTAAAATGAATCTCGTCCTCGAGATTCGGAGAGGCTAGCAAGAAGTAGGTTAGGGTTTGGGGGTCTTCTAACAAATCCACTGATTGGTGTGGCCTAGTGTGTTACCACACTTAGAATGATGGTTACGGTTCCATCAAAACCCAGGTATTCCATCCTTTGGGTGGACGGCGTCGGTCTTCTCAAATCTTCAGGGTAACTCCCCCTCTGGGGTTCTTTTCGTTAGGGGCATAACCTTTGCCCTCAATTCTTGTATCCTTTCATCCTGATACGGTCCTTTCGAGACTGATTCTTCTTAACTAACAGGTCTGGCGCCAATACTACACAAATATCGATCTCTCATGGTGGTCATCAACCAAATTAACAAGGTCCCCGCAGAAAACGGGTTTGGGCTTCATCCTCACCGTATAACCTACGGTTGGCAACAACATGCCGTGTACAGGGAATAATTTCTATACCATTCTAAGGCTTAAACAAAGTTTTGACATCGTCGTCTCTCTACTATAGGGAAGTCACTCAGATTTACCATCCCGTATAACAGAGGCGAATAATAAGAGTAAGTCGGTATGGTGATCAATCCATCCCGCACCCAAATCATTACCTTGTATATGGTTTAGTGAATCTCGCATTCTAACACTCGGTCATCCTCACAAGCATTGCAGAATTTCTCTTGTCTTCGAACTGAGTTCGGAGAAATCCATTGATTCTGCAAGCCAAGCAAAACATCTAACGTTTCTTCACAACCCTTGGGTTTAACGTAACCACCTATAAAATCGTATGTTGGCCAAGGTCGTCACTTCTACCAGGGGTTTTCCTTCAGCAAGAATGAGTTTGCTTTCTTGTCAGGTCCTGGGGCCTGTGGGTTATGGCCCATCTCACCACTAGCAACACTTGGTCTCATCCTTGGATTGCAAATGCTCATACTTCCAACATCCAACTTCCTTGGTTTTCTTAAATCCATCCAAGTATCCTTTACTTCTCTTGGGTAAAACTACGATGTAATTACTCAGACTCATCCTTGGGCAATCCACTCCAAGTCTGACGTAACTAACCACTAGCTAGTGTATTCGGGTAACGGTGTTGGATTCTACCACACTTAAAATGAATAACACTAGTTTCTTCAAAATCTTCTTCCATGCATCATGTCTTTACTCATCACCTTTATTGTACCAACTTATGTTATCCAAAAATCAATACCATGACACCAACTGTATTGATCCTCAATTCACTCCGATCTACTGCACTTCCATTGCATGCTTCAACTCCAATACTCAGCACAAAACTCATTATCCTTGGTACAATCCATAGCAAAATGCACTGCTTTACTACAGCAGAAACACAGCACTTCTGACAAGTCTCGTGGTTCCCTTATAATTACGTAGCCTCCTTTAGGTCCTCGGCTTGTGGGTCCACTTCAGAACTTGTATATCCTTAACTCATCATTGGAGTCACTATTGTTCCATAATCGAGCCTTACACCCTCTTAAAATCCAATTTGTACTTCTTTACTTCATACTCTTGGGGTAAGCCTCATATCAACCATAACTCCAACTTATTTGTGCAAACTCTACTTTTTGGAGCAACACTTTTGTGGGGACCCCGACTCATAAGTCGAGATCTCCGAATGCACGTGTACAGTGATCCCAGAGATCAATGCTCACTGAACACACAGAAGCTGAATAACAAGAGTCTTACATCCATACATAACGTATTACACAAATAGGACCATTGTGGTCAAGTCTTGAGTACATCATCGCAGCGGAAATCCTCAATAACAACTTGGACCCATGCCATCTGCCTTAACCCTATAGGCATTCTGACTGGGAAGCGTCCTAGCTCGCATGCTCGTCACCAAGAAATCTTCATCATAACCTGTTCTCTCATGTCTGGCCAATAAAATAACCAGTGGCAAGCCAATGAGTACTTTGAATGTACTCGCAAGCAACCCAAGTGTGATGACAGAATAATTATGCAAAGCTCTACTGCTAAATTGGCAGTTTTGCGGAAAAGCTAGTTTTTCATATGCAAGTATGATCAACATATAACATGGACATGCATGTGTCTGCAACAAGTGTCTGGGGGTCACAGACATCATTATCGCGAAAGAGTTGTAATCAACTCATGCTCAAGCTCATTGTGACTTCCTCACAATCACATCAACAGATCCACCGTACCGTGTTGTTTTCCAGAAACTACGGACATAGTCTAAGTAGCACCTCCCAACTGTCCTTGACCGCGGACACGGCTATTCGAATAGTTTGACACTCTGCAGAGGTTGCACACTTTACCCACAAGATCCGGGGAACTTCCGTGACATCCACGACCCGTGGTACCTCAAGTACCCGGGGTAAGCACCCGATCACTATCTTTCCCTAGACGACACTAACATAGAGTCCACTCGATTGGTAACAGCCCCGTGCCAACATTTCACATCTTAAAATTGTGGAGACTTGCTCCCATATTCATCACATACCACTGACACGGGGTACCAACGGTGTGTTCGGTGCCCTATGAAAACAGTCATGGCCGCCTATCCAAGCACGACCCCGTCCCGAGAGTGACTTCATGTCACCCCCGTCACTAGTAATGCGGGCACCATGCTAGTATCGACCTAGGTAATCAATAATGCCCTTTTCCCATATAAGGGTAGAGTGGTTGCGCATGTTTGGTTGGGACGGTAGTCACACATAAATCTAATCCATCTCTGTAAACAACACTCTCGTCAAGCCTCGGCACACTACTTCTTCACCAAGTAGTGCCCTAGTTTCTCATCAACTCCCAGGGGCATTAGTGGCACCCACTGGGTCATTTGCAAGTGTGTCAGACCACACTTGTTTCACTCAATGCATAACCCTGACCCATTTTGCGTAGCCAACTACTATAGCATACATCTATCTACTCCCACCCACATAACCCTCATAGGAAGGTAGGGTCATGTTTGATGAAAGTTTCAACAGTAAAGTAACAGAGGTACCAACCAAGGTGGTCACCTCTTCTACATGATTCCGATGCATTGAATAATAAGGTGCTATGAGACATGCATAAAAAAAGGTTTCTTGAACATGGTCAAAGGGCTGCTTGCCTTATTCTCCCGAGTCTTCAAACCTTCTGGTCCATCTCCGAGTACTCCGTTTATTTCGTCAACTAACGATGGAAACAATCATAATAAGCAACACAACAAGGCAAAAAATAAAAGTGCTCTAAAAATGGAAGTTGGACTTTTCTAGGATGCCTCTGGTCATATTAGAAATGACCAAAGTGTTTTCATAGGCATTGGATCAATTGATGATTTGGAACATTTCAATATGATGGAATCAAGGGGTTTATGGATTTGAAAGAAGTGTACAGAAATATATTCTTGAATGATGAGCAAAGGCACCCATCAACAAGTCATGATTTTAGAAGCATCTAGGAGTTGGTTTCAATGGATTTGGAATTCAAATGAATTTTCTAGGATTTTGCAAAGCTGATAAATATGAAGAAATGGCTCATTATTTGGTGGGGTACAGAAAGTATTAATAAAAATGTTCCAAAACTAAGTTTGGATATGGCAAGCATCTAGGAATTTGAACCACAGCATTTGGATCAAAATTGAGCTCTCTGTGATTTTCTAAAGTTCATCACAAAAAATGAAATATTGGCATTTGATAAATATTTGTGAAGGAAATGTCTCTGGAATAATGTGCATGTTGCACCATGTGATAGAGCATGATTTATGGAGTCACTGGAAATTTGAATCACCAAATTTGGAGTTCAAATGATTTATTTAAGCATTTATGAAGTTGACTGGAAAAAGAAAATAAAAGGGAAAAGGGGTTATACCCTTTTACTGCGCGCCGGGCGAGGGATAGATGATGGGCCGGCCCAGTGGCTCGGCCACGCAGGCAGACGGCAACGCCGAAGGCGTATTCGCCTATTACGCCTTCCTGCACGGAAGGCGGGTGCTAGATGGACCCGTGTCCATTTAAATGGGGGGGGGGGGGGGGCG
>LR738711.1:303682465-303855674 GCA_902687465.1 Secale cereale
CGGCCCACCGGTCAGTGGCTCAGGCGCGCGCGCTGAGTCGTTGACGGGCGGGTCCCGCTGCTACCGCAGCCCTTTCTTCCTCCTCCGTTCGAAGCAGAGGAGGCAAGGCAGAGCGCATGCCGGCGCCGTTCCCCGGCGGCTCCGGCCGTCCCCGGTGGTGCCCGGCGCACCGAAGGGCTCGGCGGAGCGAGCCGCGCCCATCCCTGGTCTTCAAGCTGGCCGGGAGGAGCAGGAGCAACGGCGGACGAGGCGTCGGCGGCGGCTTCGGGTCGAGACGGGTGCGATGCCAGGGACGCTAGGGGGAAGGAAGGGTGGAGTGGGGGTGGCTCCGTGGTCCTGGGGTCCTCCTCCTGGCGGCCAACAGAGAAGGGGGAGGAGAGAGCGGCCGGGGTGCCCGATGCCGAGCGGCGGCTAGCGGCGGCACATCGGCCATGCAGGGAGCATGAGCGCATGAGAGGGAGAGGGGACATGTCTAGGAGATGCACGGGAGGGAGGAGGGTCCAGAAGAGGCAAGGGGTGCTCGGGGGGAGGCTTAAATAGATGCGGCCGCGGTGCACCGTGAGCGCGGTCCAGGGCGCGCACGGGCGAGCTTCACAGAGGGAGAAGGAGGGCAGGGGAGGATAGGGCCGACAGCGAGGCGTGTCATGGACGTCGAGGCGACCTCGATGGACACGCTCGCTCTGCCCAAGGCGCCTGGAAGCCTCGGGAGGGCCGAGCTACAATGCCTCGGTGCACTGTAGCGTGCTCTAGAGCATGCCTTTGGCCGGAATGGTCATGCCCTTGCTTCCTGGCCGTGTCCCCCAGTGTCCAGCAGTGCTAGGGAGTAGTAAACTATGAGGAGGTGGTCTTGGATGCTCTGGGGAGCCACTGGAATGAGGAGGGAGGTGAAGGAGGAGAAGAGTGTTGCTGTCCACAAGAGTAAAAATGAGGTTTTCACCCCCTAATCATTGAGCTGAGGACATGGGGAATTTACTCGGGGGTAGAAGATGATCAGAGGAAGCTGTGGTAAGAATTTGAGGTAAAGGGAAAAAGTAAAAGGGGTCCAAACACTGGTTTTGGTAATTTGACAGAAGGTGTTTGATCAGGTCTTGGTGAGGCAAATGACTTCCAATTGGCATGGGACTTAACATGATGGAATGTCACACACACAATTAGGCCCCTCCACCAAATTTGAGCTCATTTGGGCAAAGTTGCCAATGTAACTTTGGTGAACCCTAGAAATCAACAGAAATGGTTTCACCTTGTTTGAGTCAAGCTAATCATCTCTCCTTGATGCACCACTTGGTGTAGTATCATCATTTGGGGTAAGTATCATGCTCACAAAGTTTGAGGCCCCAGGTAAAAAGTTGACAATGTAGAGTTGTTCAAATTTGAATTTGAACAGAAATGGTTTTGGGGCACTTAGACCAAGTTATGCTCCAAAACCTATGCCATTTGGCATAGATGCATAATTACATCATTTTAGCATGTGCACCAAGTTTGAGAGCATTTGGAAAAGTTTGGCAATGTAAAGTTGCTCAAACTTCAAAATGGACAAAAATGGTTTTGAGGGGATTAGATGATGTTTCCTTGATCTTCAAGGCATTAGGCTTTGCAAGATCATCAAATATGTCATATATGACATGATAGAATTTCCCTGGAATTTTTGGAGAATATTTCCTATGTAAATATTTCAAAAGCTTGAAATATCCAGAAAGGGTTTTGGAAGGATTTGTCCAATATTTTGAACATGACCATGTGTTGAAACTATTATATATGGACAATATATGTCCTATGAGTTTCCCTGAATTTTGGCAAATATTTTTGAAATAGTTAAATAATTTTTCCCTATTAAAGACCATTTCTGGCCTTAAGAAAAAGCTTTTAAATAAAATATAAAAATAACTTTTAAAATTATACTTTTGTGGTTTCTGGGAGTCCTATACCTAATAGGATTCAAATATACTTTTTGAAAGATTTTTCACACCCTAAATAAGGTACTTGCAGTGCAAACCTCAACTCAGGGGGTTTTGGAAAACTAATTTTAGAAAATACTATTTGGCCAAAAATATTTTTATTAGAAAATTCTATATTGTTCTATACACATGGCATGATCATTGGGAAAAAGTTTTGGATCAAGGAGATGAAGTATAAGAGTTGGAGGATTTATTTGATTTTTAGAGCACTAGCAAACAGCAGACAAAAGTCAAATCAAGCAAAGTCAAAAACACTCAAAAGTTTTTGCAAATCCACATTTTTAACATGATAATTAGCTTAAGCAAAGTGGCATGAAAATCAGGGTGTGACAGACCTACCCCCCTTACAAGAATCTCGTCCCCGAGATTTCCAGACTAGGCGTGGAAAGGAATACGGAGTCTTGGATACGGGGTAGTCTTCACTTCTTCTTGTTGGTCCTGCCTCCGAGTGGTGCTCCATGGAATCTTGAAGTACTTGGTGGTGTGGCTTCTTGCTTGTTGCCCTCTTTGATGCAGGTTGCCGAGGGGTCTCTTGCGTAGGCTAGGTTGGGTTAGCTGTCAAAGGCTTGGTGATGTCCTTGTGGGGACCGGGCTAGTTAGGAAGTAAGAAGCACTTCCAGAGTGGGGACTCGTGGAAGATTTGGTGCACGGAGGGTATCTCAGGTGGTAAATCTAGCTGGGAGCCGTCTATTATATGTCTTGCAGTGGCCTTGAAGAAAGGTCGATAAACCTCGGTGTGAGCGTTCCTTCGACATGGAAATGCTCGGTCCCTTCGAGAGGAGTGGTTTGCAGACACGCCCGGTCTTGGTCGCAGAAGTTTACTTCTTGATGACGGTGGTCGGTGTAGTTCTTCCTTCTTGACAGGGCGGTCTTCAAATGTCTTCTATCCAGCCGTCCGTCCCTTCTTTTGTCTTCGGGCAGACAAGTAGGCCATCAAATAATGATGTTACCCAACTTGTCAAATTACTCCATGAGGTCTTTGGGGGGGGTACGCAAGGTAGGCTGGGGTATTGGTGGTGGTCTCCGCTGAGTATTCGCAGAGGCCTTCCTGACTTAGAGTGAAGGCCCGTGGTCGGAATCTGACCAAGTTGTGGCTCGGTGGGGCTTAAGGGTTTCAAGGATTCTAGTGAGTGAGTGAACGTTTATCATCTTATCCTTAAGCACGGTTTCTGAGATGCCAATAGCTCTATCTAGTACTCCGAACGAAAAAGCACCTACACGCA
This sequence comes from Secale cereale, assembly GCA_902687465.1. Lineage (NCBI taxonomy): Eukaryota > Viridiplantae > Streptophyta > Magnoliopsida > Poales > Poaceae > Secale > Secale cereale. The sequence goes on from LR738711.1 coordinate 303,685,644, forward strand.
TAGACCAACTTCAATCACCACTCATGCCATACATATCCTCATGACCTTCAAGAGACGGCCTAACAAAATTGTATTCGCCTACGATCCCCAAATCCATATGTATGTCTACCCCTAAAATCCATGGGTAGGTCATACAAGCTGCTAAGCTTAAATTAAACTCCACAATCCAAGCACTCAACCTATTCTTGCAAGGCTCACGATAAGGCATCTCTATTCTAAGGAAACACGTCATATGCCACTCCAAGATTTTGTTTCCTTCCTATAGATCAACTCCAATAGCCCGGTAATCTCCATCAATCACCACATAATCCAACAATTCTACAAGTCCGATGTCTATGGTGTTCCACAAGGTCTCAAGTCCCTATAATACCCAAATACTTGGAAGGACTATGCACTATGATAGTAAGTCCACCAAATTCTCATCATCCGGGTCAAGTAAACTCAAAGATCACGATCATATAGATCCCTAAGTCATCTCCGACGAATAATCCAATCTCCTAGGTTATTGTCCACCGAGAAACAGGGTATCATGATCAGGATCATAGGCCTAAATCCAATTTTACTCCGAACCATGCAGACATATCCAGCATTTATACCAACCAGAATCACCTACATAAATCCAAATCTCGTGCCCGACGAGAATTCATACATGCTTCCCCAAAGTCATGATCCCACCAATATGAAATCTCACAATCCACCAAGGTCTCAGATAATTCCTCGAAGTCACTGACATAAAGCCACCAAGTCATCTGTCTTATATCCTCAAATCGGTCTATCTATGGCATCGTTAGTTCTTGTGCTATATTAGGATGAAAATGTGCTCGTTCACTGCGTACACTTGTTCCTTTACGAACCCAGTGTTGTGCAAGGTTATAAAGGCTTAACTGGTTCTCTCGCTTTACTATGGGTTAGGCACATGGTTAAGGATTCGTGCTGGAGTATCTCGTGAAGTCTCAAAGGGTCTAGGAATGGGGTTACTGGTCTGGAGGGTTAAACATAACTCTACGGGGTTGCAATTGATCGTGGAGGTTGTAGCAGAAGTCTTCAGCACCAGTTGGCTGTCGAGGTAGAATCCTTGGTGCATCTTGTCTTGCGGGTCTTCAGTTGGGGAGATAGAAGAGAGGGGAAAAGTAGCGTAGAGGAGGGAAATGCCTAAAGGGGGTTCTAAAGTGCAAGTGCAATCAAACAGGTGCAAAAAGGCCGAAACCAAAAGAAATAAGGCAAGGAAGGTGATATAGCCATGCACTTGTTGCCTGGGGCAAAAGTGCGACTTATATCAAAACACAAACAAATAAAAGCAAGCAACTCACAATCATGGTTCTATTCGAACCATCATACGGACTCGACTGCGCATAGGGGGTACACGACTCATCCTACCCTAGGGGTTCTCGGACTCAGTGTCGTGACTTGTGCCTCGTGCAGTCTCCTGAGTTTTCCTCAGGTGTTTCTATGTCCCTTGTAGTTGCTTGAGGAACGATCCGGGTTGTGCCTGAAGAATCTTCAACAACTTCTCGCCTGATGAGGTGAGGTGGTGGAGGTGCCTCCTTGTAGCTTTTCTTGTCTCTTTAATCATGACGACCCCTTGTGCTTCCTGGGACGTCGAGGGTACCAGGTAGGCGATCCGTATGCAATGACAATAACAAGGCATAATAGAGGTCCAACATGTCGGTTTCATTGATGAAAACATCAACACCAAGATCGGGGGACGAAGAGAACCGTTTTCCTGCTCACTATAGTGAGGCGGACCAAATGGCGAGGTTCTCATCCACTGGTGGTTGCCGATACAACAACGGTAGTGACAAGGTTACTCTATTAGGTAGGTATATCATGGTCCTGCATAACCTATGCCATGGTCATCGTAGGCTAAGGTCGCACCATCCTGGGGCAATGTCATGGATGTCACCATCTTCTGGGTCTTCATGTCTTCATTCCTCGAGAATGGATTTTCCATTGACATCGTCTTGTCGTGGTGCCGCCAATCTTGCGTTCAGAAGAGGTGGGTGAGTGTTTGGCAAGGTGCACTCCACGAGGATTACAGAAAACCCAGTGGTCAGGGGCATAAGGGTTCTAGCGACCAAGGTTTTGAAGGGGAAGAGATCAAGTATAGCCTAGTTTTCGAAAAACTGAGAAGGGAAGAGAAGTATAGGTAGTTTTTAAAACTAATAATAGTTTTGAAAATAGTTTTACCCTAACGAACGACCATGCTAACTAAGGCTTCCTACAGTCAGGATGGCTCTGATACCAGCTCTGTGGGGACCCCGACTCATAAGTCGAGATCTCCGAATGCACGTGTACAGTGATCCCAGAGATCAATGCTCATTGAACACACAGAAGCTGAATAACAAGAGTCTTACATCCATACATACCGTATTACACAAATAGGACCATTATGGTCAAGTCTTGAGTACATCATCACAGCGGAAATCCTCAATAACAACTTGGACCCATGCCATCTGCCTTAACCCTATAGGCATTCTGACTGGGAAGCGTCCTAGCTCGCATGCTCGTCACCAAGAAATCTTCATCATAACCTGTTCTCTCATGTCTGGCCAATAAAATAACCAGTGGCAAGCCAATGAGTACTTTGAATGTACTCGCAAGCAACCCAAGTGTGATGACAGAATAATTATGCAAAGCTCTACTGCTAAATTGGCAGTTTTGCGGAAAAGCTAGTTTTTCATATGCAAGTATGATCAACATATAACATGGACATGCATGTGTCTGCAACAAGTGTCTGGGGGTCACAGACATCATTATCGCGAAAGAGTTGTAATCAACTCATGCTCAAGCTCATTGTGACTTCCTCACAATCACATCAACAGATCCACCGTACCGTGTTGTTTTCCAGAAACTACGGACATAGTCTAAGTAGCACCTCCCAACTGTCCTTGACCGCGGACACGGCTATTCGAATAGTTTGACACTCTGCAGAGGTTGCACACTTTACCCACAAGATCCGGGGAACTTCCGTGACATCCACGACCCGTGGTACCTCAAGTACCCGGGGTAAGCACCCGATCACTATCTTTCCCTAGACGACACTAACATAGAGTCCACTCGATTGGTAACAGCCCCGTGCCAACATTTCACATCTTAAAATTGTGGAGACTTGCTCCCATATTCATCACATACCACTGACACGGGGTACCAACGGTGTGTTCGGTGCCCTGTGAAAACAGTCATGGCCGCCTATCCAAGCACGACCCCGTCCCGAGAGTGACTTCATGTCACCCCCGTCACTAGTAATGCGGGCACCATGCTAGTATCGACCTAGGTAATCAATAATTCCCTTTTCCCATATAAGGGTAGAGTGGTTGCGCATGTTTGGTTGGGACGGTAGTCACACATAAATCTAATCCATCTCTGTAAACAACACTCTCGTCAAGCCTCGGCACACTACTTCTTCACCAAGTAGTGCCCTAGTTTCTCATCGACTCCTAGGGGCATTAGTGGCACCCACTGGGTCATTTGCAAGTGTGTCAGACCACACTTGTTTCACTCAATGCATAACCCTGACCCGTTTTGCGTAGCCAACTACTATAGCATACATCTATCTACTCCCACCCACATAACCCTCATAGGAAGGTAGGGTCATGTTTGATGAAAGTTTCAACAGTAAAGTAACAGAGGTACCAACCAAGGTGGTCACCTCTTCTACATGATTCCGATGCATTGAATAATAAGGTGCTATGAGACATGCATAAAAAAAGGTTTCTTGAACATGGTCAAAGGGCTGCTTGCCTTATTCTCCCGAGTCTTCAAACCTTCTGGTCCATCTCCGAGTACTCCGTTTATTTCGTCAACTAACGATGGAAACAATCATAATAAGCAACACAACAAGGCAAAAAATAAAAGTGCTCTAAAAATGGAAGTTGGACTTTTCTAGGATGCCTCTGGTCATATTAGAAATGACCAAAGTGTTTTCATAGGCATTGGATCAATTGATGATTTGGAACATTTCAATATGATGGAATCAAGGGGTTTATGGATTTGAAAGAAGTGTACAGAAATATATTCTTGCATGATGAGCAAAGGCACCCATCAACAAGTCATGATTTTAGAAGCATCTAGGAGTTGGTTTCAATGGATTTGGAATTCAAATGAATTTTCTAGGATTTTGCAAAGCTGATAAATATGAAGAAATGGCTCATTATTTGGTGGGGTACAGAAAGTATTAATAAAAATGTTCCAAAACTAAGTTTGGATATGGCAAGCATCTAGGAATTTGAACCACTGCATTTGGATCAAAATTGAGCTCTCTGTGATTTTCTAAAGTTCATCACAGAAAATGAAATATTGGCACTTGATAAATATTTGTGAAGGAAATGTCTCTGGAATAATGTGCATGTTGCACCATGTGATAGAGCATGATTTATGGAGTCACTGGAAATTTGAATCACCAAATTTGGAGTTCAAATGATTTATTTAAGCATTTATGAAGTTGACTGGAAAAAGAAAATAAAAGGGAAAAGGGGTTATACCCTTTTACTGCGCGCCGGGCGAGGGATAGATGATGGGCCGGCCCAGTGGCTCGGCAACGCAGGCAGACGGCGACGCCGAAGGCGTATTCGCCTATTACGCCTTCCTGCACGAAAGGCGGGTGTCAGATGGACCCGTGTCCATTTAAATGGGGGGGTCGGCCCACCGGTCAGTGGCTCAGGCGCGCGCGATGAGTCGTTGACGGGCGGGGCCCGCTGCTGCCGCAACCCTTTCTTCCTCCTCCGTTCGAAGCAGAGGAGGCAAGGCAGAGCGCACGCCGGCGCCGTTCCCCGGCGGCTCCGGCCGTCCCCGGTGGTGCCCGGCGCACCGAAGGGCTCAGCGGAGCGAGCCGCGCCCATCCCTGGTCTTCAAGCTGGCCAGGAGGAGCAGGAGCGACGGCGGCCGAGGCGGCGGCGGCGGCTTCGGGTCGAGACGGGTGCGATGGTAGGGACGCTAGGGGGAAGGAAGGGTGGAGTGGGGGTGGCTCCGTGGTCCTGGGGTCCTCCTCCTGGCGGCCAACAGAGAAGGGGGAGGAGAGAGCAGCCGGGGTGCCCGATGCCGAGTGGCGGCTGGCGGCGGCACATCGGCCATGGAGGGAGCAGGAGCACATGAGAGGGAGAGGGGACATGTCTAGGAGATGCACGGGAGGGAGGAGGGTCCAGAAGAGGCAAGGGGTGCTCGGGGGGGAGGCTTAAATAGATGCGGCCGCGGTGCACCGTGAGCGCGGTCCAGGGCGCGCACGGGCGAGCTTCACAGAGGGAGAAGGAGGGCAAGGGAGGATAGGGCCGACAGCGAGGCGTGTCGTGGACGTCGAGGCGACCTCGATGGACACGCTCGCTCTGCCCAAGGCCACCTGGAAGCCTCGGGAGGGCCGAGCTACAGTGCCTCGGCGCACTGTAGCGTGCTCCAGAGCATGCCTTTAGCCGGCATGGTCATGCCCTTGCTTCCTGGCCGTGTCCCCCAGTGTCCAGCAGTGCTAGGGAGTAGTAAACTATGAGGAGGTGGTCTTGGATGCTCTGGGGAGCCACTGGAATGAGGAGGGAGGTGAAGGAGGAGAAGAGTGTTGCTGTCCACAAGAGTAAAAATGAGGTTTTCACCCCCTAATCATTGAGCTGAGGACATGGGGAATTTACTGGGGGGTAGAAGATGATCAGAGGAAGCTGTGGTAAGAATTTGAGGTAAAGGGAAAAGTAAAAGGGGTCCAAACACTGGTTTTGGTAATTTGACAGAAGGTGTTTGATCAGGTCTTGAGGAGGCAAATGACTTCCAATTGGCATGGGACTTAACAGGATGGAATGTCACACACAATTAGGCCCCTCCACCAAATTTGAGCTCATTTGGGCAAAGTTGCCAATGTAACTTTGGTGAACCCTAGAAATCAACAGAAATGGTTTCACCTTGTTTGAGTCAAGCTAATCATCTCTCCTTGATGCACCACTTGGTGTAGTATCATCATTTGGGGTTATGATCATGCTCACAAAGTTTGAGGCCCCAGGTAAAAAGTTGACAATGTAGAGTTGTTCAAATTTGAATTTGAACACAAATGGTTTTGGGGCACTTAGACCAAGTTATGCTTCTCCAAAACCTATGACATTTGGCATAGATGCATAATTACATCATTTTAGCATGTGCCCCAAGTTTGAGAGCATTTGGAAACGTTTGGCAATGTAAAGTTGCTCAAACTTCAAAATGGACAAAAATGGTTTTGAGGGAATTAGATGATGTTTCCTTGATCTTCAAGGCATGAGGCTTTGCAAGATCATCAAATATGTCATATATGACATGATAGAATTTCCGTGGAATTTTTGGAGAATATTTCCTTTGTAAATATTTCAAAATCTTGAAATATCCAGAAAGGGTTTTGGAAGGAGTTGTCCAATATTTTGAACATGACCATGTGTTGAAACTCTTATATATGGACAATATATGTCCTATGAGTTTCCCTGAATTTTGGCAAATATTTTTGAAATAGTTAAATAATTTTTCCCTATTAAAGACCATTTCTGGACTTAAGAAAAAGCTTTTAAATAAAATATAAAAATAACTTTTAAAATTATACTTTTGTGGTTTCTGGGAGTCCTATACCTAATAGGATTCAAATATACTTTTTGAAAGATTTTTCACACCCTAAATAAGGTACTTGTAGTGCAAATCTCAACTCAGGGGGTTTTGGAAAACTAATTTTAGAAAATACTATTTGGCCAAAAATATTTTTATAAGAAAATTCTATATTGTTCTATACACATGGCATGACCATTGGGAAAAAGTTTTGGATCAAGGAGATGAAGTATAAGAGTTGGAGGATTTATTTGATTTTTAGAGCACTAGCAAACAGCAGACAAAAGTCAAATCAAGCAAAGTCAAAAACACTCAAAAGTTTTTGCAAATCCACATTTTTAACATGATAATTAGCTTAAGCAAAGTGGCATGAAAATCAGGGTGTGACAACTTTCCTTTCTATTGGTCCAGGGTTCACTCTGTAAGGTTTAACTAAACAAAATGCACTAGTTCATCCATAATCCATATTCTCCTCATATCAATTCTTGTATTACTACTTGAACCAGTATTCACTACTCCAGTTACAAAGGTGCTTCACTACAAATGTTGCCATCCACATAGTGGGGTATGGTCAAACATTCCTCCCATCTTTATCCCTTTGTCCTAGCTAAGGGTGCTTCAATCCCACTGGAATTGTGCAATGTGATTCTTAAAATCATCAATCTTTTGCTTCGTCCTATTGGTCGTGTGTTTCATCTCCACCATCTCTGCATGCATCATACTCAGGCATCCCTGAGTAAAACGAAGTCTTGCTTCGAGTATTTCTCCAATTTGACGTATGGCCTCCATAGTAGCTTCACGGACAGAGTCGAAGAATGTTGTTCGTGGTACTCGGGAGATGAAAAAGTATTGACCCATAGTCTTTGGGAAAACTCCTTTCACACAGTGGAGGTGTACCTCCACGTACCAAAGTTCAAATCCATTCTCCATGAAGGGATAACCCTTGTAAACTGCATCTCCTTCCAGGTGAATGTGCTTCATTATGTCCTTCAGGATCTTTGGATAATCCTGATCACTAGTCAGGGTCATGACGGTTTCCGGGCCTTTGAGAAAAGACTCGTCAAGGGTTGTCATATGTGGGTATAAGACAAAAGGGGTTCTCAGGACAACATACATATATCCTCGGGTAAAACGGGGTCTTTTGTCCGAGAAAGGTTTGGGGTCAATTGGTCCATGGGTTCTAGGTTTTGGTTGGAATGAGATAGCAAGAGGGGCACTCACAATCTTCCAACAACTCATAACACTTCCTTCTTAGACTCCAAAGAAATATCTACTTCTATTGCTTCACGAACTATTACAATGTTATTTCCATACTCAACTCAACATTGTAATAAAGGTGTATTCCATATTAATCTACATGCTTCATTCCAATATGAAGATCTCAACTACTCAGATAAATCTTCCTTCGGTCTAGACCTTCTCTTGACAAAATGCTCTACTTCCTTGTAGTGTAAACTATTGTCATCAGACAAATCTAAGGACTTCATGGGGACTATCCCGGTTCACTGGATTCTCCGCTTTCTGGTTGGGCAGTTGCTAGCATAATGACCTAAATCCTTGCACCGATAACATGTGATGTCACTCAGGTCCTTTTCCGCAGAAATTGGGTTCTTCTGGGGACACATGTTCTTCCTCTTACTTGACTTCTTCATTCCTATCAATTCTTCTATCTCCTGTGGATCAAACTCCACTTCTTCTGTCGGGACGTCTCCCAGATACTCTTGACTTTCCCTCGTGCATTGCTGTGAAAGATGTCCTTTCTCTCCACATGAGTAGCAAGCACGGGAATAATATCTGTTTAGGCCTTCTCCATCAGGGTCCTCAATATCTTCCTCCATCGCGGATTCCCTTAAGGTTTCCTCGAGGACTTCTTTCATTGCTTCTTTCTTCTGCTGGGCAGTTCGTTGTACCATGGGGAAAATGTGGCACTGAGCAGGGTAGTGGGTAGTCCCTTCACACAAGAAACAAGTAATCTGCCTAGTTGGGCATTCTTCAGCTAGGTGACTTCCTTCACAATTAGGGCATTCATCCTTGTGCTCCTCCTGGGTGTGGCCTATTTCTCCACAAATCCTACAGGCACAATGTTTCTTCTTTGGGTTGTCACCACGCTTGCGGATGAGACGGGATCCTAACAGGGTCTTCTTGAATTCTACCCAAATTTCTGCCCTATTACATCCTTGTATGGCTTGATGCATCTTCCACCATGTTGCAGCACTTTTTGTAAAGTACTGAAGAACGTATTGAATTTCATACTTCCTTTCAACTAAATTCTCTCTAAAGTGATCCTCCATGTTTTGTATCCATAACTCTGCCTCCGACTGGGTCATTGGTCCAGAGACTTCAAGTCTATCTTCAGTCATCCTCTATTGGGTCCAAGGGTTTTGGGATGAGATTCAGAAAGTGGGGAGAGATACACTCAATACAAGCAAAAGTTTTGAAAAGACGGGTTTTGTTTTGTGGCCGTCGGAAAACATCAAACAAATGATGGCTCACAATCGTCGCATCTGACATAAGTACATAACACGGGTTTGGTCTTCTAAAGGTCATCATCTCTTCAAAGTTGTCAACTCTTCAAATCTTCGGAGATCCATTGTTGTAGCTTCAACACTTCCAATGTATGGTAAAATCCTCTTTACTCCAAAGTGGTCCAAATGGTAAAGGGTATTGTCTAACTATTTAAGGTCAAAGGGAAAGTTTGACAAAGATCAGAAAAGAAGAGAGATAAGAATCCTTTGAAAAAGATAGTTTTAGAGAAATCCTTTCCTATGGTCTGGCCAGTTTCTAGGGTCACGTCCTACAGTCAACATGTGCTCTGATACCATCTTGTAGCAACCACGATCCGAATGGACCGAAGTCTCTGTGTTCTGTGTCATCCCTGGATCGGTATGCTGACACACACAGTACAAACATGATTTATAACAGAGGTAAATCACATGTATTAAGTAACGTAAATACTATTACCTAAATCGATCATAGCGGAAGCAACAAGGTTGTGGATTCCCATCAACACCAACGGCAAAGTTGAGTGTAGAAAACGTAACCCTAACGTATCACTTACTCGTCGTAAGATAATCCTGCAACATGAGACGTTGCAGCCACAGAGGGTCAGTACATTGAATGTACTAGCAAATTCACATTGTAATGAAAATGATGAATAAGGCCTGCAACTACATGCATATTTGGCTGGTGGAGGCTGTAAGGTTAAAGTTTTTGCGTAAAGCCAATTTTTCCCTACTGCAAAGGAATATATTTTAATTAACTATCATGGTAGTTGAAACATTGTTGAGAAGATAGACATCCTCTCAACCCCAATTAAAGTTCATCATTAAACCCAACAATATTAAATTAGAGTAACATGATGAGATTCACATGAAAATCCAAGTACTAGATACTCAAGACGTCCATAACCAGGGACACGGCTAATCATGATCAGTTTGTACACTCTGCAGAGGTTTGTGCACTTTTCCCACAAGACTCAATCTGCTCCGTTCGATTTCTCGCACTGCATGATGTTTGAGAAACAGATGACCGAGACATAGTCTTTCAGAAGCGCTAGCACCTTACGATCGGGCAGACCATACCAAACTACATCCCCTACATCTGCTAGTCCACCACTGTAAGAGTTCGCACAACTTACTCATACTATGCTAGAGCCCATAATAGCATTGTGGCTGCACACGTAAGTTTCTAGTATGAAAAATCTCATGATCCCTTTGAGCCTGGGTGGCGGTCCAAAAGAAAAACAGGCAATCACTGGAATACCCAGATGCCTCAATCCACCCAGATGTGTATTAATGTTGCCACCTTAAGTTGAACCATTAATTAACAAACTCACATATGTCATGGATTTCACTCACCCAATCCACGTCTACGAGCATAGCATGTCCTAACAGCAAACGTAGAAGTAACTCCCAAATGTTTGAATGTAATGCAGGTAATAGTGTAATGCCCACGATGGGACTATATCATGTACGTGTCGAGGCACGACTTAAAGATATAAGCTCATTCTGGAATGATCGCAAGTTTGGTATCTTTGCACATCTCATGTAAAAGGGGATGAAAGGGAAAAGATAGTTGGCTTACACTCGCCACGTCACACAAATTCATTATATATCCAATCATCATTCAAATGAACATCACAGCCCATCTAAGGGTAAAATCCAAATGTCAAGATACCAAACATAACATTTAAACCACAGGTCTGAATCGAATCCTAGTAGAAGCTCTACTGATCAACCTGATAGTTCACGTAGTAACGGCTACGCTCCTCGTCGTACTCCCAGTCTAGCTCAGTGCCATCGCCTGTGTAGCTCACCATCGTACCTACATCTGGTGTGTTGTAGTAACTGTGAGCCACAGAGGACTCAGCAATCCCGTTCCCGGGTAACACGACTATTTAAGCCTTGGGTGTGGAACAAGGCTGAAGAAAGTATAAGAGTTTACAGCAGCAACTAGCCTAGCTTACGTGAATGAGAGCGAGAAGAGAAGGTGCCTCGGTCGAGAGATGATCACGAAGTGATCCTAAACTAGCAAGTCAAACATAACCCCACCGTGTTCATCTCCCGAATCCCTTTCGGAAAATGACAGTCACGGTACTCACGCTGGTAGTGTATTGGAACAAGGTGTCAAGTTTTCTACAACCGGATATTAACAAGCTCCCATCTGCCACATAACCGCGGGCACGGCTTTCGAAAGTTCATAACCCTGCAGGGGTGTTCCAACTTGGCCCATGACAAGCCCACGATCCGCGGAGTCGCAACTCCAAGGTGGGAAGGCCCGAGTATTCTCGGAATCCCGTGCTCAAGATACTCCGAACTAAGGTAAGGCTAATCCAGCAAATCCTCCCAGCGTGCCGACACCCTGATAGTAGCCGCGCGTATCTCGTCTCAGGCCACGACCGGATGGACGATCCCACAGGTTTTTACCAGCCCTCGAGTTTTCTTGAGGTGGCCCCGCGTAACCCCCAGTTTGGACCAACACTCATGTGGAGCACTGGCCCGGGTTGTTGATTAAGAAAGAGGGTTAATTACTCCCTATGCAAGTTTTATTAGTTATTAGGCAAATAGTACCAATGTTGGGACTTGCTGGAAAAGACTTAGCACTTAGCGGTTTATCGAGGGGGTCCCATAACCCCAACCGTGTGAGGAACGCATAATCAAGGAACATAACACCGGTTTATACGGTATCTAACGGCATGAGTGGAACAAAACACCATGCAAAAGGCTTAGCCTTCCACCCATTGCCAATATATAGATGATTTCATTTAAGCATTTATATAGTGTGATATAACCCCACATAACTTCAACATGAAGCAAGCATCTTCAATCTTCACCTACAACTAGCAACGCTATAAGAGGGGCTGAGCGAAGCCTACGTATAGCCAATCAATGGTTTGCATAGGTAGGGTGGTTAAACAGGTTCATGGTTACAATAGGAGGCTGACAGGAAAAACATGGGCATCGAGGCCAAACTATAAATCGAGACTTCTAGTAATAGGCAAAGATAGTAATGTTATCGGGGTTCGGTCATCTTGCCTGAAGAGTTGTCGATAGGATTGTAAGAGAGCTCCTCATTCTCAACCTCGGTAGTAACCTCGTGCTCGTACTCGTACTCAGCTTCCGTCTCTACTCAACACAAACACACAAGGCACGAAATCAACAAGATGCAATGCGCACACAAAATATGCTGGATGCATGACTGATGCACTATGGGAGCACAAGGAGCATGACAATATGCGATCAAGCAAAATGCTTCAAAACATGATAACAATAGGATATTATGAATCTACATGAAAAATCACACAAGTTTCATATAGGACTTGCTCAAATCGGAGCTACGGGCTAAAAGTTACACACAAAACAATAAACATGCGAAAGCTGAAAATTACAGCCACATAGCAACTTCGGAGCAAGAAATAATTAAGCTACAGCACTCAAACATCATGGCAAAGAGTATGGACATAAACTAGACATATCCTACAGCAAATAAGTCCATTGGAGCATCCCCAAAGGAGCCATGGATCAATAGCAACAAGCTATGACATATTGAACTTGACAACAAAATCCTGACAGCAGTAATTTATTGCAACTTGGGAGCAAAAGATAAATATTCTACAGCCACTCAAATAAGAATGTGAGAGCATGAATGGATAGCCAACAACTTATACAACAAGGAATCATCAAGAGTCACCCCAAAACTATCATGGATTGGCCTAGAACAACAAGCAAACATGGCATCTGGAAATTACAGATTCTAGACTTAGTGAAATTTCACTAAGTGTTGAAACAGCAGTTTCAACATGGCATCTTTGAGAGCAAGTTTAAGTCACCTCAAAGCTAGACATGTCAATTGGTAAGCACCACAGCAAAGTACACATGATGGTGAATCCAAAACACCTAAGCATGCATCAAGTGGACATACACATCAATAACAATGAGCTCCTCTACGAGGCATCTCGTAACGAGCTAAACAACATAACAGCCACATAGCACTTTGCAACGGAGATAAGCATGGCAAGATGAAATCTATCATGCAAGCTTAAGCAATCAACATGTAGAGCATTTCATGACGAACACGTGGACATATCATTTGCATCATTTGGATAAACATGCAAAAAGTTATCACCTTGCAAAGATGGCATGAAAACATCTACTAACAGCAGTTTTTTACAAGATGCACTCTTGCAACAGATTTTTAAGCATCTAGATGATCTCAAATATGCATGGCATAATGGAACAAAATGTAGTACATGTCTCCACGAACATTTTGACATATCATTCACTCAAATCGGACCATCACACAAAAAGTTATCCATGTTTGAAAACAGCATCAGACAACTAAATTACAGGGACTTAGTGGATAAAAGAAGCAACCTCGGGGTCAGATCTGGAAAGTCAACGCGGGTGGAACTGGAGCGGATCGGGCTCGTGGATCGGATCTGCGAGCGGAGCAGGTCCAACGGGCCGGATCGGGCGAGCTGTGGCCCGCTAGGGTTCCTGACGAGCGGGAGGCAACCAGATCGGGGTTCGGTTCCCCGATCCAAGGCGGCGGCGCAGGCTCGAGCGCCCGAGCGAAGGCGCTGGGCCTCTGGAGCGGCACGGACCCGCGGGGGAGCCGGGTGGCGGGCGGTGGAGGCTGCGGCTGGGCCTAGGGTTCGGCCCAGGCGCAGGAGGGATGGATCGGCCCAGCGGCCACCAGATCCGATCGGATCGGTGCCCTGGCGCCCGAGCGGTGGCGGCTGGCGATGGTTCCTTCGAGCGCCCGGCGGGAGGTGGCGGCCCGGCGGCGCTCCGGCCTGAGGGCGAGGCGGCGGCCGGTGGGAGGAGGAGAGGAGCGGCGGCGGTGGTTGGTCCCGGCGGCGGCGGTGCCCTACGGGGCCGGCGGCGGGGAGGCTGCGGCCGGTGGCGAGGAGAGGCGGCCGGAGGTGGTGGCGGTGAGGATTCCGGCGAAGGTCCGGCGAGCTCCTCCGGCGAGCTCCGCCGGAGTGGAGGAAGAGGCTGGAGGAAGGGGATGAGGTCTAGGGTTGCTTATTTTGGGGCAAAAATTGGGGAAGGTGGACAAATATATAGGCACAAGGAGCTAGGGTTGTCCAAATGAGGTGTGGTTTTCGGCCACGCGATTAGAATTGGATGGCCTATATGAAGGGAAGGGTTTGGGTTGGTTTGGTGGGCTGTTGGAGGGGTGTCTTGGGCCTCAAAGTGGAGGCACTTTTAGCCCACGAGAATAACTGTTGGGGCACCAAATGAACTCCAAACGCGACGAGATTCGACAGGCGGGTTACACACACCAAAACAACAACACACGACAAGTCTCACGCCAAACCGGAAACGTTACACAGCCAAACACCAAAGTAGGCCTCCGGGACGCCACGGACACGTGAGAGAGCTCCGGAACGCGAAACGGACAACGGAAAGGAACGAGTGGGACCGGATGCAAACGACAACACAAATGCAATGCGATGCACATGACTACATGATATGAATGAATGCCACACACGCACACAACAAAATGACGAAAACCCGAAAGACAAAGAACCCGGAATGGAATTGATGAAGCCAGAGATATTATATATTGCCCAAAAGGGAAAGTATTACATCCGGGGCATTATAAACTCTCCTCTACTACAAAAAGATCTCGTCCCGAGATCTAGGACTGGAAAAAGGAAGGGTACTCGGAACGAAGGTGATCTTCTCGTTCCCACGTAGCTTCTCGGTCGGTATGGTGTGACCACTTGACTTTCAAGAATTTGATGGACTTGTTACGAGTCTTGCGCTCGGTTTCTTCGAGAATAGCAACGGGATGCTCTCGGTAAGACAAATCTTGTTGAAGATCAATCTCTTCAAACGGAATCATGCGTTCAGGAGTCTTGAAGCACTTGCGGAGTTGAGACACATGAAACACATCATGAACATTGGCGAAGTTGGAAGGGAGCTCAAGTTGATAGGCTAGATCACCTCTTTTGCCAAGGATCTTGAAAGGCCCGACGTATCTAGGAGCAAGCTTTCCTTTGATACCGAATCTTTGGGTGCCTTTCATAGGAGAAACACGAAGATAGACATGATCCCCAATGTTGAAGGCCAAATCACGATGCTTGCCGTCATAGTAGCTCTTCTGACGCGACTGAGCGGCCTTGAGATTCTCACGTATGACTTTGCACATTTCTTCGGCTTCTGAGATCAAGTCATTGCCAAGAAGTTGACGTTCACCAGTCTCGGACCAGTTGAGAGGGGTACGACACTTTCTGCCATAGAGGATTTCAAACGGAGCTTTGCCGACACTTGCTTGGAAGTTGTTGTTGTAAGAGAACTCGGCAAATGGAAGGCAATCTTCCCATTTCATGCCAAAAGATATGACACAGGCTCTGAGCATGTCTTCTAGAATCTGATTCACTCTCTCGACTTGACCACTAGTCTGAGGGTGAAAAGCAGTGCTGAACCTGATCTTAGTGGCCATGGCAGATTGAAAGGAGTCCCAGAACTTTGAAGTGAACAAACTTCCACAGTCTGAGGAGATAACTTGAGGGATGCCATGTAAGGACACAATTCTGGAAGTGTACAACTCTGCAAGTTGAGCTGCATTGATTGATTCTTTGACTGGAAGCAAGTGAGCGACTTTGGTAAGCTTGTCAATCACCACAAAGATAGAATCATTCCCTCTCTTGGACTTAGGAAAGCCAGTGACGAAATCCATTTCAATGTGGTCGAATTTCCACTCGGGAATAGGAAGAGGTTGGAGAAGACTGGCTGGACGTTGATGCTCTACCTTCACTCTTCTGCAGACATCACATTCATTCACGAATTGGGCAATCTCCCTTTTCATGCGTGTCCACCAGTAAGATTGCTTGAGGTCTTGGTACATCTTGGAACTGCCAGGATGAATGGAAAGGAGGGAATCATGTGCTTCTTCCATTATGAGCTTCCTGAGATCACCTTTTGGAACCACGAGTCTGTCCTCGAAGAACAAGGTATCTCTCTCATCAACGCGATAGCACTTGTATTTAGGAGTACCCTTTGCAATACCATGTTTCACTTTATGCACCATGGCATCACTGAGTTGGGCCTCACGGACCTGATCTTCCAAGGTAGGAGCAACTTGAAGATTTGCAAGAAAACCTTGCAGAACAACTTGGAGGTTTAGTTTCCTGAATGCTTCACAAAGCTCAGGCTGGAACGGCTTGATAAGAAGGCTGTTGCAATATGCCTTTCTGCTCAAAGCATCTGCAATCACATTTGCCTTGCCAGGAGTGTATTCGATGCTGGGATCATACTCTTGAATCATTTCGACCCAACGAGTCTGGCGGAGGTTCAGATTCGGCTGTGTGAAGATGTACTTCAAGCTCTTGTGATCGGTGAAGATGTCGACTTTTCTGCCCAACAACAGATGTCTCCACGTAATCAAAGCATGTACCATAGCTGCTAGTTCAAGATCATGTGTGGGGTAGTTCTTCTCACTTGGCTTCAGCTGACGAGAAGTGTATGCCACAATTCTCTTGTCCCGCATAAGCACACCACCAAGTCCTTGAAGAGAAGCATCACAGAATACTTCGTAGGGCTTGGACTCATCTGGAGGAGTTAGAACTGGAGCAGAGACGAGCTTTTCTTTGAGAGTTTTGAATGCCACTTCACAATCTGGAGACCAATTGTACTTGACATTCTTCTGCAGCAAGTTGCAAAGAGGCTTGGCAATCTTGGAGAAGTTATCAATGAACCTTCTGCAATAGCTGGCAAGACCAAGAAAGCTTCGGAGTTGCTTGACGTTCTGAGGAGCTTCCCAGTTGACAATTGCTTCAACTTTCTCGGGGTTTACCGCAATACCGTCAGCAGAGATGATATGGCCCAGATACAAGACCTTATCGAGCCAAAATTCGCACTTGGAGAACTTGGCATAGAACTTATGTTCACAGAGTCTGTCGAGAACGAGACCGAGGTGCTTTTCGTGATCTTCTTCATTCTTGGAAAATACCAAAATGTCATCCAGATACACAAGCACAAACTCGCCGGTGTAGGGGTTGAAAATGTAGTGCATCATTCTCGAGAAGGTAGGAGGAGCATTAGCGAGACCAAAGGACATGACTGTATATTCATAGGAACCATAGCTCGTTCTGAAGGCAGTCTTGGGGATGTCTTCCTCGCGAATGCGAATTTGGTGATAGCCCATTCGGAGATCGAGCTTAGAGAACACTTTAGCTCCTTTGAGCTGCTCGAATAGTTCATTGATGTTGGGGAGCGGATACTTGTTCTTTATTGTCTTCTTGTTCAATGGCCGGTAATCGACGCAGAGGCGCTCCGTGCCATCCTTCTTCTTGACAAATAAGACACCACAGCCCCAAGGAGACGTACTAGGCCTGATGAGACCCATACGCTCCTGTTCATCAAGCTTCTTCTTCAATTCCTTCAATTCTTTAGGGGAGAGCTTGTACGGACGCCGGCATGCTGGCTCAGTACCCGGCTCGAGTTCAATGACGAATTCCACTTGACGGTGTGGAGGCATGCCTGGAAGTTCTTCAGGAAAGACGTCTTGGTATTCGTTAACCACCGGAATTTGAGATATGGCATTCATCTCGCCCTTGTTATTGAGATAGAAAAGCCTGATAGTGTTATCCCTGGAGGCGAAGATAATCACATCATCATCGGAATGAGTAATCTTGACTTCCTTCTATGCACAGTCAATTTGAGCATCATGCTGAGAAAGCCAGTCCATTCCGAGGATGAGGTCAATGTCGGAATTGCCGTGAACCACCAGTTTAGCCAGAAAGCGATAATCACCCATGCGAATAGATACATCCGGAGCAAATATCTTTGAATGCATTAGTTTGCCTGGAGAAACAACTGACAATTCCCTTGGCAAACTTTTGGTGACAATGTTGTGCTTGGATGCAAATGGATATGACATGAAAGGACATGAAGCGCCCGAATCAAACAAAACTTTAGCAGGAAAAGAGTTCACTGAAAGGTTACCCAAAATCACATTAGAAGAATTCTCCGCTTGCGCTGCATTCATCAGATTCACCCTTGCATACTTTGGAATATGCTTGACAATAGCTGTACTGACGGGTGGAGGAGGCGGAAGTCGCTTTGGGTTGGGGCACTTGTTAGCATAGTGACCTTTCTGAGTGCACTTGTTGCAGACCACTTCTGAGAGAGGACGGAAATGAGAACCACTTGACTTGGAACCTTGAGACTGAAACTGATTCTTCGACTGGTTGCTCGGGTTGGGTGGGTGGGAGAAACCACGACACTAGAGTTCTTGTTGTTGTTGGAGTTGTTGTAAGGAGCTCGGATCACAGGAGGAGGAGGAAGCCAAAATTTCTGTTGCTTCGCGATGAATTGAGAAGATGAGGAGGAGTGAACGGCATCTCGAATCCTCTTTTTGGAAGCCTCCATCTTGAGCTGGGCTGCCTCTTGCTTAAGCGCCATGTTATAGAATTTGTCGAACTCCTCAGGCTCGAACAAGGTGAGAGCAAGTTGAAGTTCATCCTTGAGACCTCCGCGGAACTGATAGATCTTGCTCTTGGCATCTGGTATGTCTTGCTTAGCATAGCGGGCAAGATTTTGGAACTTGACATTATATTGGTAGACAGTCATAGAGCCTTGCTTCAGGTTGCGGAATTGCTCACGCATACCCTTGATGACACTTGTTGGAATGTGGTGAGAGGGAAAGTCCTTGCAGAAATTCTCCCAAGAGATCACACGCCCTGGCCTGGAGTCTTTGTACTGCTGCCACCAGTCAGCTGCTTGGTCCTTGAGTTGGAAGGCTGCAAACTTCACATAGTCCTCTTCCCTTACGTTACTGCACTCAAAATGCTTCTTGATATCGGTTATCCAATCTTCAGCATCAAGAGGGTCGACACAGTAACTGAAAGCCTTTGGTTGATTGGCCAAGAACTGGTTGAGAGTAGCATGGTGCTGTTGGTTGAAGAAATTGCCTTGGTTCCCTGGAGCACCCTGATTTGCTTGATTTGCTTGCATTTGCTGCATCATCTGCATCAACATCTGGGTGTTCTGATTTGTAGTCTGCATAATCGCTCTCCAAGCCTCAGACGGAGGAGGAGGGGAAGGAGGACGATCTGGGACCTCTTCACCCTCTGGGTTAGCGTTGGGAACCCGTTTCGGAGCCATCCTGAAAGAGATGACCACGAATCAGCAATTGATTGAAAGAAGGTATAAGCTGAAACAACGGATAGAAATGCAACATAGTCTTCACAAGAATCATTCGAACAAGAGGAACGAATGAAATTCTCAGTTCAATGATAACAACAATCTTCACGAGAAGCCACATAGGGGACAAAAGGTAAAATAAGAAAAATGCAAGTTACAGATGGAAGAAACACAAGATAGGAGCTTCGTTCTGACATCTTTGTGCTGAAAGCTTATGAACGCGTTACGAAAGGGTTTTGCAATCCCCGGATTAGCATAGCCAAGGACCCTTTAAGATGCAACTCCTGATCGGAACATCGGCCATAAAACCACTTCACTCAATGTAGAACCCCGAACTCGCTAGCCTGCATTCGTTGGAAGAATGCCTATGATCTACTGGATAAACCCACCTATTAATTTCCGAAAGTTTCCAGTTATGCAATCAGGTGTTGGGGATACAGGGGAAGCACCGCGCAATCAACTCTAAACCTACATCCAGATGTATCCATCCTTCAACACATAACCAGTCTTTTTCGGAAACCGTCTACCTCGGACCTTCGAAAAGCATCCACTATACCAAGCTATGGCAATACTCCCGAACTACCTCCCCAGTACTGGGTGATGTCGGGGTTATCTTGCCACTAACCGTATAGGAGAGATTTTTGATGTCGGCCGTCTTAAGTATTATAGTACTGTCGTGATATGCTTGTGACGACAATACCCTGAAGCTCAACTCCCCGGGACACTGCCACAAGCCCTAATGTCAGGAGGCATCGAGAACAATATTCTCGTCACAAGAACATCGAAACAATCCCACAATACTCGCGAGATTCCTAAACAAAAATTTGGTGCAATTTTTGAAAGTAGAAGAGGCAAGAGTAGTCGTCAGGAGTCCTCACCAGAGAGAAAGGGGATGAGGAGCAAAGAAATCCTACTCTCCGATATAAATATAGGACTCAATTTTTTTTTTCAGTGTGTGCCTAGACTCGACCGTCAACGATTCGATCAATCAGTGGGGGCTTCTAGGTCAGAGAAGGCTCTGAATACCAACTTGTAATGCCCACGATGGGACTATATCTCCTACGTGTCGAGGCACGACTTAAAGATATAAGCCCATTCCAGAATGATCGCAAGTTTGGTATTTGTGCACAACTCATGTAAAAGGGGATGAAAGGGAAAAGATAGTTGGCTTACACTCGCCACGTCACACAAATTCATTACATATCCAATCATCGTTCAAATGAACATCACAGCCCATCTAAGGGTAAAATCCAAATGTCAAGATACCAAACATAACATTTAAACCACAGGTCTGAATCGAATCCTAGTAGAAGCTCTACTGATCAACCAGATAGTTCACGTAGTAACGGCTACGCTCCTCGTCGTACTCCCAGTCTAGCTCAGTGCCATCGCCTGTGTAGCTCACCATCGTACCTGCATCTGGTGTGTTGAAGTAACTGTGAGCCACAGAGGACTCAGCAATCCCGTTCCCGGGTAACACGACTATTTAAGCCTTGCGTGTGGAACAAGGCTGAAGAAAGTATAAGAGTTTGCAGCAGCAACTAGCCTAGCTTACGTGAATGAGAGCGAGAAGAGAAGGTGCCTCGGTCGAGAGATGATCACGAAGTGATCCTAAACTAGCAAGTCAAACATAACCCCACCGTGTTCATCTCCCGAATCCCTTTCAGAAAATGACAGTCACGGTACTCACGCTGGTAGTGTATTGGAACAAGGTGTCAAGTTTTCTACAACCGGATATTAACAAGCTCCCATCTGCCACATAACCGCGGGCACGGCTTTCGAAAGTTCATAAACCTGCAGGGGTCTTCCAACTTGGCCCATGAAGCCCACGATCCGCGGAGTCGCAAGTCAAAGGTGGGAAGGCTCGAGTATTCTCGGAATCCCGTGCTCAAAATACTCCGAACTAAGGTAAGGCTAATCCAGCAAATCCTCCCGGCGTGCCGACACCCTGATAGTAGCCGCGCGTATCTCGTCTCAGGCCACGACCGGATGGGCGATCCCATAGGTTTTTACCAGCCCTCGAGTTTCCTTGAGGTGGCCCCGCGTAACCCCCAGTTTGGACCAACACTCATCTGGAGCACTGGCCCGGGTTGTTGATTAAGAAAGAGGGTTAATTACTCCCTATGCAAGTTTTATTAGTTATTAGGCAAATAGTACCAATGTTGGGACTTGCTGGAAAAGACTTAGCACTTAGCGGTTTATCGAGGGGGTCCCATAACCCCAACCGTGTGAGGAACGCATAATCAAGGAACATAACACCGGTTTATACGGTTCCTAACGGCATGAGTGGAACAAAACACTAAGCAAAAGGCTTAGCCTTCCACCCATTGCCAATATATAGATGATTTCATTTAAGCATTTATATAGTGTGATATAACCCCACATAACTTCAACATGAAGCAAGCATCTTCAATCTTCACCTGCAACTAGCAACGCTATAAGAGGGGCTGAGTGAAGCCTACGTATTGCCAATCAATGGTTTGCATAGGTACGGTGGTTAAATAGGTTCATGGTTACAATAGGAGGCTGACAGGAAAAACATGGGCATCGAGGCAAAACTATAGATCGAGACTTCTAGCAATAGGCAAAGATAGTAATGTTATCGGGGTTCGGTCATCTTGCCTGAAGAGTTGTTGATAGGATCGTAAGAGAGCTCCTCGTTCTCAACCTCGGTAGTAACCTCGTGCTCGTACTCGTACTCAGCTTCCGGCTCTACTCAACACAAACACACAAGGCACGAAATCAACAAGATGCAATGCGCACGCAAAATATGCTGGATGCATGACTGATGCACTATGGGAGCACAAGGAGCATGACAATATGCGATCAAGTAAAATGCTTCAAAACATGATAACAATAGGATATTATGAATCTACATGAAAAATCACACAAGTTTCATATAGGACTTGCTCAAATCGAAGCTACGGGCTAAAAGTTACACACAAAACAATAAACATGCGAAAGCTGAAAATTACAGCCACATAGCAACTTCGGAGAAAGAAATGATTAAGCTACAGCACTCAAACATCATGGCAAAGAGTATGGACATAAACTAGACATATCCTACAGCAAATAAGTCCATTGGAGCATCCCCAAAGGAGACATGGATCAATAGCAACAAGCTATGACATATTGAACTTGACAACAAAATCCTGACAGCAGTAATTTATTGCAACTTGGGAGCAAAAGATAAATATGCTACAACCACTCAAATAAGCATGTGAGAGCATGAATGGATAGCCAACAACTTATACAACAAGGAATCATCAAGAGTCACCCCAAAACTATCATGGATTGGCCTAGAACAACAAGCAAACATGGCATCTGGAAATTACAGATTCCAGACTTAGTGAAATTTCACTAAGTGTTGAAACAGCAGTTTCAACATGGCATATTTGAGAGCAAGTTTAAGTCACCTCAAAGCTAGACATGGCAAGTGGTAAGCACCACAGCAAAGTACACATGATGGTGAATCCAAAACACCTAAGCATGCATCAAGTGGACATACACATCAATAGCAATGAGCTCCTCTACGAGGCATCTCGTAACGAGCTAAACAACATAACAGCCACATAGCACTTTGCAACGGAGATAAGCATGGCAAGATGAAATCTATCATGCAAGCTTAAGCAATCAACATGTAGAGCATTTCATGACGAACACGTGGACATATCATTTGCATCATTTGGATAAACATGCAAAAAGTTATCACCTTGCAAAGATGGCATGAAAACATCTACTAACAGCAGTTTTTAACAAGATGCACTCTTGCAACAGATTTTTAAGCATCTAGATGATCTCAAATATGCATGGCATAATGGAACAAAATGTAGTACATGTCTCCACGAACATTTTGACATATCATTCACTCAAATCGGACCATCACACAAAAAGTTATCCATGTTTGAAAACAGCATCAGACAACTAAATTACAGGGACTTAGTGGATAAAAGAAGCAACCTCAGGGGCAGATCTGGAAAGTCAACGCGGGTGGAACTGGAGCGGATCGGGCTCGCGGATCGGATCTGCGAGCGGAGCGGGTCCAACGGGCCGGATCGGGCGAGCTGCGGCTCGCTAGGGTTCCTGACGAGCGGGAGGCAACCAGATCGGGGTTCGATTCCCCGATCCAAGGCGGCGGCGCAGGCTCGAGCGCCCGAGCGGAGGCGCTGGGCCTCTGGAGCGGCGCGGACCCGCGGGATGGTCGACGGGCCGGCCCGGCTAGGGAGCCGGCTGGCGGGCGGTGGAGGCTGCGGCTGGGCCTAGGGTTCAGCCCAGGCGCAAGAGGGATGGATCGGCCCAGCGGCCACCAAATCCGATCGGATCGGTGCCCTGGCGCCCGAGTGGTGGCGGCTGGCGATGGTTCCTTCGAGCGCCCGGTGGGAGGTGGCGGCCCGGCGGCGCTCCGGCCTGAGGGCGAGGCGGCGGCCGGTGGGAGGAGGAGAGGAGCAGCGGCGGTGGTTGGTCCCGGCGGCAGCGGTGCCCGGCGGGGCCGGCGGCGGGGAGGCTGCGGCCGGTGGCGAGGAGAGGCGGCCGGAGGTGGTGGCGGTGAGGATTCCGGCGAAGGTCCGGCGAGCTCCTCCGGCGAGCTCCGCCGGAGTGGAGGAAGAGGCTAGAGGAACGGGATGAGGTCTAGGGTTGCTTATTTTGGGGCAAAAATTGGGGAAGGTGGACAAATATATAGGCACAAGGAGTTAGGGTTGTCCAAATGAGGTGTGGTTTTCGGCCACGCGATTAGAATTGGATGGCCTAGATGAAGGGAGGGGTTTGGGTTGATTTGGTGGGCTGTTGGAGGGGTGTCTTGGGCCTCAAAGTGGAGGCACTTTTAGCCCACGAGAATAACTGTTGGGGCAGCAAACAAACTCCAAACGCGACGAGATTCGACATGCGGGTTACGCACACCAAAACAACAACACACGACAAGTCTCATGCCAAACCGGAAACGTTACACGGCCAAACACCAAAGTAGGCCTCCGGGACGCCACGGACACGTGAGAGAGCTCCGGAACGCGAAACGGACAACGGAAAGGAACGAGTGGGACCGGATGCAAACGACAACACAAATGCAATGCGATGCACATGACTACATGATATGAATGAATGCCACACACGCACACAAAAAAACGACGAAAACCCGAAAGACAAAGAACCCGGAATGGAATTGATGAAGCCAGAGATATTATATATTGCCCAAAAGGGAAAGTATTACATCCGGGGCATTACAAATAGGTACTACCTCAATCTACTTCCCAGTCCCACAAGTTAATTGATCCTACTCATGCAATGTGTGAGGGTTTAACTAATGCAAGGAAAACTGGGCAATTGGAAAATATGATCAAAGTGTGAACTTGCCTGCAATGTTGATGAAGACGATTCGTACTCAAAACTCTGGATAGATCTACTCATCACACTCCGGTCAATCTATCGTAAGCAAGCAACAGTAACCACACATAAGCAATCACTCGGAAAGATCGGACAGAACGAATAAACACTTTGGAAAACTTCGAAAACAAACGAATGACTCTTGAGTCATAAAACAATTTCTAACAGTACCAAAATTATGTGTATTTGGCCTTTATCAGAAAGTTTAGGTCAAGAGCTTCGATTTGCAAAAAGAATCAACTGAAACGGAGTTACGAAACTCAAGTTATGAACAAACAAAGTTCAAATCTAAAACTAGTTGAATTCAAATTTTAAAACTTTCAAAAACATGTTTGAGTTGTATTACTGGAAAGAGGGCTTCATAACGAAGACGTGGGCATTGGTTTCATTGGATTTGGACCAACTGGCAAAAAGTTAGGGCCGTTTGAAGTTTAGGGGCTAATATGTAAAAATAATAATTACAGATAGGTCCCTGGCCGAAACTAAACAGAAAAAGAAAAAACTAAAGAGCGAACGTTCGTTTTCTAGTCCTAACGGGTGAACGTTCATTGTATAACTACCCTAAAAAAATCTAGATCTAGGGTTTTGAAAATAAACCGATCTGGTTTTTAGAAGAAAACCTAACTAAAAGAAACAAAAAAAACCGTGCGGGTGTACCGTGGCGGTTCGGGCTTCGGGTCCGATCGGACCGGCGGGTCGGAGTTGGAGCGGACTCCGGCCGGCGGCGTGGCTCCGGCGATCCTCCGGCTCGGCGGAGTGGAGGGGCAGGGCGACGGCGGCTTAGCGGCGGCACGGTGCGGTGCGGCTGCGGGGCGCGGCGCGTGCGGTGGCGAGGAGCAGCGGCGGCGGGAGCTAGCAGCGGTGGTGGCGGTTGTTGTGCGCGGCGGCGGCACGATGCGAGGGGAGCAGCGGCGGTGGGGCTTGGCCTTAAATAGGCGGAGAGGGGTGGGAGTGCCTTGTGGAAGGGGGCAAGGGAGGCGGTGGACTCTGGGAGGCGTGCGCGGCGCGGACGCCGAGGTGGCGGCGGTGTTCGTCGTCCGCACGGGGACGGAGACGGTGGCGAGCTGGGCTGGGCCCGGCTGGAGCTGGGCCGGCCCAGTCGGCGAGGGAGCATTTTCTTTCTTTAAACATTTTTTTAACAGACAGAAATACTAAAGTACAAAACAAAATAAATAAATTATAGGCATATAATATATCAAAAGTTGCAGAAAAATAAATCCTACAAGATGGACATTTTACTACTGTAAAATAAAATGCCCACAAAATCTAATAAATCAAAAGGTCCTACTGCTGCAATAAAAACCAATAAAATCATTCTTAAATACCAAAATGAATTCAAATATATTTCTCTCCATTTTTTCTGTTGTAGGGAATCATGTTACCCTATTTTCCATGTAATTTATTTTTTGGAGAAAAATAATTTGAATAAAAACCAAATAACTCATTATTTGAAATTGAGTTCCAGAAAATTTCAGAAAAACTTCCAACTCATATTTCCTATAATTTGAAGAAGTCATTTTATTTTCTCTCGGGAAAATCATTGAGCTGCTTAAAGTTTTTGAATTGAGAATATTTCGAGATTGAAGTTCAAAATCCTTTCAACCTTTTATCATTTAAAATAAATGGAAGAAGTCATATTATCTTCACTCTAGGGTTTTGTGTTGAAAAGAAATTGAATTTCCCTCGGAGATCAAAAAGCAAAGTGAAAGTTGTGGGAAAGTCATTTTATTCCCTCTCATTTAACTTTCAAAAGTTTCGAATTTTACTCAAATTCACTCAGCACATCAAACAACAATCAAATCTATCTGTTCATTATAACATTCCAAAATTTAGAATTTTGGGAAGTTACAACAGCCAATGATGGGGTGGCGGCCACGACAGCCACCTCCCGCCTTTGGGCTGCGGTGGCAGAGCGGGTGATGGACACGGTGGCCGGCAGTGGGGTAGCGGCCATGATGACCACCTCCCGCCTTCGGGCCACGGTGGTGGAGCAGGCGATGGCCCTGGCTTTCGACGGTGTTGTGGCGGCAACAGCGGCCGGCAACAGCTACCGACGGGCACCGGTGGCGGAGCATGTGGTGGTTGTTCCGCGCACACCCAACAGGGATGCCACGTGCACTACACTACATCGGGCACCGCATCGACGCCGCGGTGTAGCTCTGACGATGGCGGAGTGGCTGAGCGGCGACGACGGTCCGGTGCCATTGCCGTTAGTGGGAGAAGCGGACGAGATAAGATACAGGGAGGGAGGGGAAAATGCGACGCATGACTCGCCGACCGTGAGGGTATATATAGTAGGCTGGTAGCATTGGGATTTTGGGAGATTTCACCGAGTCGGGCGGGAAGCTTGCGCGGTTGTGCGGGAACGGGCTCACCACCGTTTGGCCAAAAGAACGCCCCCGCATGCTGCTCAAGCTTGCGTTCGGACCGTCTGTGACAGCAGGGTGACAAGACGTGCGAGAGGAGGGCGAAAGGACACGTACACATAAATTTTATATAAAAACGTTTGTGATTTAATTACCTGCTATACCCCGTCCTGGTTTATAAGTAGGATTAAATTAATAAAATAAGAATGCATGTCGCCAAAGATTATACCATTGAATTCGTATTTGAACATAGTTTCCAGTTATATAATTTTTGTAACAGGCATTAACATTTTGGTGATTAAATTTGAGGTTATATACCAGCATGAGTTTCCCCACAACACACACAACATATCCCATCACAAATAGCTAGGATGGATCAACAACTAGGATGGATTCGTGCTTGATGTCTCCGGCATCGCTCGCACAGTTCGTCTTATTGCCATGTATCACTGTGTCGGCCCCTGCTCTCGTCCCTCGGCAAGCTCTGATCGCCGTTAGGCGCCGCAATGCGCTGCGCTCGCCGTTAGGTGCCGTGGCGCGCTTTGCTCACGTCCGTCGGTGCGCTCGGCTTGTGGACAACTTTTCCTAGCATGTTCAACTACTATACGCATATATATGGTTGCTCGCATTTGAGTCAACAGTGGAGTGCTCTGCTCGCATCTATATGCATGCTCGCGCTCTGCCAGTGGTTGGGCCTGTGCACGATCACGTCGGGGGCCCCATATGCATGCGGTTGCACCGCGCACATTGCCAGGCGATGCAGTTACGTGTGGCACGATGGAGTTACGCTCTGTGAATTAGAACTGCCATCAGCGTGCCAATATTTCAGGCCGTCCGTCTTCCCCTTTAATTCTCGTGGCCATTATAACCTTAGTATCTCCAGCCTGTCCATCACGCCCCACAACACAACAAGCACACCTACGACGACACATGGAGAGGGAATGTCTGGCGGCACTCCAATGGAGTTCTCCGAGCATAAAGTGGAGACCCACGTGAGGAAGATGGATCTCTCGGTGGTGTACACCATCGATCCGGCCGTGGTGGACGACCACATTAACATTGTTGAGTAGTTCCTTGCTAGAGACAAGTACATGGTGGTCGGCATCAACCTCCAGTACACCGCCGGTCTTCCCGACAAAGATCAGGAGGTTGTCGTCGCCCAGTTGTGTGTGCGCCATCATGTCCTCATCTACCACTACTGCATGGCCACGGAGCCTTGCGTCTGTTTCACTAGGTTTGTCAATAGCACCGACTACAAGTTCACTACGGTGGAAACCACCAACAATGTAAAAGCGCTCAGGGTTACGGGCTTGGCCTACAAGAACCTTGTCGAAACCCATGAGCACTACAGGGTTTGGGGAAGCATGAAGAAGGACTACCTGGTTGAACTCGCCTCAGTCATCATTGACTCCTACTATGAAAAGATGAAGCAGGATGCCGAGAAAAAAAGTCCCGTATCCTGGCATAGGGCCTGGACGAGGCAACTGGATGAACCTCACCTCAGGTTCGTGGCCAAGAGCATGTACAAATGCTACGAGATGCATAGGCAGATCGTTGACATGAGGAAGTGCCTCGTTACACAAATCGACGAGCCCGGATCGAGCCACAAGAATAGCAAGCCTCACAAGAAGTAGATGATGATCATATGATCATTTATGCTAGTTAATCATGCATATAATATGTACTCCCTCCGTCCCATAATGTAAGACGTTTTTTCACACTAGTGTAGTGCCAAAAAACGTCTTACATTATGGGACAGAGTAGTAGTTTATTTTGATGTGTGGAAATGTCACGTGTGTAGTAGCCAAGTATGTAATTATGCATGTAATAGTTTACATTGGTGTGTGCAAATACCATGGTTTGATAGCCATCTATGTAAGTGAATGTTTAATTTGGTTATGCAACCATGTACTCCCTTCGTTCCCAAATATTTGTTTTTCTAAATATTTTAAATGGTTAGAACATACGGATGCATGTAGTCATATTTTAGAGTGTACATTCACTCATTTTGATTTGTATGTAGTCACTTGTTGAAATATCTAGAAAGACAAATATTTAGGAACGGAGGGAGTATTTATAAGACTGTGTGGGTATAGGACAACATTATTTTAATTCCAGAATTA
Organism: Secale cereale; assembly: GCA_902687465.1. Lineage (NCBI taxonomy): Eukaryota > Viridiplantae > Streptophyta > Magnoliopsida > Poales > Poaceae > Secale > Secale cereale. The sequence goes on from LR738711.1 coordinate 303,714,705, forward strand.
GAATAATTATTTTGATCAGGTAACGCCTACATAGGGAGCGACCGAGGTGTTCCTGAGATTCCCGACCGGTACAATGAAAACAAAAACCACCCCCACCAGGCAGCGAACTGCCCACCACCTAAACCACCGCCTGCGCACCACCGCCACCACGACCCACCTCCTGGACCGCCATCTTCCCACCGCCGCAGCCACAGGGATCCACGCACCTCCACGCGCCAGTAACCCACTGCTGTGTATCCCGCCCTCTTCCTGACTCCCCTCGGCGAGGCTCCAAAGCCACCGCACCGCCTCCCGCGGCGCCACTGCCGGGCCTCGCTGGCGCGCGATCCGCAATCATGCGACGCATCGGCCCCAGCCACCGCGCGCCGGAATATATCACCGCCGCCCCTCCACCCCAACCTCTGCTTCGGCACAACCTTCCACCCGGTCCGGCGCGGCCTTCCCTCCCCTCCGACGCGGACTGCCCTCTGCCACCGCGCGGATCTAGCCGGATCGTGCCACATACCGTCGCCGGCCACCCCGGCACCGTCGCCGCCGCCAGCCACTCTGATGGGCCTTCCGTTGCCGGCCGCTCAGCCCATCGCCGCCCCGACCCTAGCGCACCTCTCGCCGCCGGACGCTCGGCCCCGTCGCCGCCCCCGACCCCAGCGCGCCTCCCACAGCCGGCTGGTCAGTCCCGTCGCCGCCCCCCGACCCCAGCGCGGCTCCCTCCGCCGGCCGCTCAGTCCAAGAGCGCCTTCCGCCATCGACCCACCCAGCCCCGACGCTCCCCGAGCTGTCGGACCTCCACCGGCCACCACAACCGACGACCGCCGTCGTGCCCGCAACAGTTGCCCCAGCTGCCGGACTTCCTCACCCCGCAAACTCCCGCCATCCTCCTCTCCAAGCGCCGGCCGCTGCCTGCCTCCCGCCCGACACTGCTTCTTGAACTTCCTACTGCATACTAGTTTCCTTCATCGAGGCTCCTCCTGTCGATGGTGAGCATCCTTCTCCCATGCCTATATCGACTAAAAATATGGTCCAAAAACAGAAAATCGCCATTTTGGGAGAAATTGCTTGGTACCTTCAACTGCTCCGTTCAATTATCCTCTCAACTTTGAATTACTTATGGTGCTTTTGGCAGTAATTAGTCAATTTGTTTTTGATTCAGTGTATTTTCCAGTAGGAAACATATTTGCCTTGTACATTTAGATGTCTACGTGCTCATTCATATGCTCAAATATGCCACTGCCTTGGAGTATTTCTTATTAGACCCATATTGATTCAGTTTAGAAATCTCTTATATCATGCTACACTGTACCATTTTTTTGTCTTAAAAAGTATGGCAGCACACGGTTGCCTTTTCTTGACCATTTTCTGCAGTAATTAGCATTGCTGCAGTTCACCGTGTTTATATTCAGCATGCCAACTTGATTAATGCAAGTGCAACTCATCTTCCACTGTCATGGCGAGTTCTCTCGTGTGTGTGCACACATCCTGAAAACATCTTACTTTCTGGTTGATATGGCGCCACTGCATAATCAGTTGATTATTAGGTGTATCATCATTTCTAGAGAAAAAAAGAAGTGGATGGATAGGCTCGATGTGTGTGTCCAGCCGTCATCACACACACTCAAACGCCGACAGCATGTACATCACCATTGGTGAGCTGAAGCACATCGTAGCCGTGGACATTTACCAAGGCAAGGTGATTGGGAGCTCTCTGCTTCCAAACCAATACCATTCGCTTGTACCATGTGTTCTTCCACCGTCGCTTGGATCAAGCAAGTGCCCTACGGCGGGTAATTGAGCACCTTCTTGTTATGTTTCAGGTTTGCACATATCTTGGAGACTTTGTGTTGTTGTGGATAGATTGAGCACCTTCTTGTTATGTTTCAGTTATAATTTTTACACATAATTTTGATTCTAGATTAGTACAATGGCACATTCTCTTCTTTTGAAATAATGTTTGTGCACACATGAACTAATAAATTATTTTGAAAATCATATATGTTTATGGTATCTCAAACATGTTGTGGTTGGAGCCTTCCATATTTGGTTTAGTAGCAGCAGCCCCCTACTATTTGGTGCTTTTTTCTCTCATTTATGCTCAAACGTTTGTGTCTCCAGGATCCTCCGTGCTGCTCTGCTGCTCACTGCCCACATGAACAACAGGAGGAAGAAGTACACCACATGGAAGGGGAGAAGGTCACACATAGGTGCAAGGGACAGGGGCGCCGCCATTCGGAAGATGGTCTGAGTTCAGGAAGATGGTCGTCCTTTGTGAGAATCGGTATTGCTGGGATGCAGTGTTGCTTCTCGTGAGGCTGCTTCCAGCCAATGTCCTCCTCTGCTGGGGCATCCTCCTCTTCCTCGACGTTGAACTTCTCTGTCCATCCAGCAAAAAAATCTCTCTTCTATAGTTGTTGTGAATCTACTACAGAAAAAATGCATTGGACGTAGAAACGCTATAAGAGGGGTGTAATGCCCAGGATGGGACTATATCTCCTACGTGTCGAGGCACGACTTAAAATATAAGCCCATTCTGGAATGATCTCAAGTTTGGTAACTTTGCACGACTCATGTAAAAGAGGGATTAAATTATAAAAGGAGATAGTTGGCTTACACTCGCCACTTCACACAATACATTACATAAGCAAAACATCATTCAAAACATCATAACCCGACTACGGGCGAAGACCCAAAAGAAAGATACCAAAACATAAAGCCACAGGTCTAGATCGAATCTTAGTAGAAACCACTACTGATAGTCGAAAACGTCACAAGCATACAACCACTCTCTTCATCGAGCTCCCAGTGAAGTTCTGAACCAGCTCTTGCTTCAAACTCGGCTGAACCTGCATCTGGTGTTGTAGTATCTGTGAGCCACGAGGACTCAGCAATCCCATAACCATGGGTATCAAGACTAGCAAAGCTTTATGGGTAGGAAGTGGTAAAGTGATGAGGTTGCAGCAGCGGCTAAGCATAATATGGTGGCTAACTTACGAGTACCAGAATAAGATGAGAATCTACGCAAACGGTCGCAACTAGTAGTGATCGCTAAAGATCCTAAACTACATACGAATCAAACATAACCCCACCGCGTTCTCTTCTCAAAGTGAAAAGAGACAGTCACGGTTACTCACACAGTTGTGTGTTTTACTTCGAATCCTCTGTCAAGTTTTCTACAACCGGACATTAACAAATTCCAATCTGCCACATAACCGCGGGCACGGCTTTCGAAAGATCATAACCCTGCAGGGGTGTTCCAACTTAGCCCATCACAAGCTCTCACGATTAGCTGAAGTGATAATTATAATATCATCACCCCTTATCTTAGGGAAAATCCGATCAGGCTCGGCTTCCCGGTAGCACAAGACATTTCGACAATGGTAAAACAAGTCCAGCAAGACCTCCCGGTGTGTCGACACCCTGATAGTAGCCGCGCGTATCTCGTCTCAGGCCACATCCGGATAGGTGATCCTACGGGAGCCAAACCTCGAGTTTCCCCGTGGTGGCCCCGCAGTCTCCCCGTTTGGGACCAACACCATCAGCACTGGCCCCCCTGCTATGTAGAAAGAATCCTCGGGTAGCGCTAACTCCCTATGCAATTTAATTAATTAATTAAGTTGTTATTATGAGCAAAATAAAACCAATGTTGGGCCTTACTGGAGGAGTTTTATTCAAAGTCGAACTGTCAAGGGGTCCCCTTCCACCCATCGTGTAAGGAACGCAAAATCAAGGAACATAATGCCGACGCCTAAGGTGGCATGAGTGGAACAAAACACCGAGCAAAAGGCCAAGCCTTCCACCCATGCCCAGTATATAGGTGTGTTAATAATAATTATAGATATTGTGATATTCCAACAACAAGTTCCCTCCTGGAACAAACTTCATCTTCACCCGCAACTAACAACGATATAAGAGGGGCTGAGCAAGCGGGTAACATAGCCAAACAGTGGTTTTGCTAGGAAGGTTTCAAGGTTAGAAGTTTCATGTCAACAAGGAGAGGCTGACATAAAAGATGGGTAGCGTGACATGTAGCGATAGCATCGAGACAACTAAGCATGGCAATGATAGTAAAGGTATCCAAGGGTATGATCATCTTGCCTGGGATTCCGCAAGGAAGAAGAACGAATCCATGAAGTAGACGGAGCAACATAGTCGAGCAAATCCTCACAACTCCGGAACGAAACTGAAGCTAACAAGAGAAGCAAACCGGAAAGAAACAAGCAACAAGGTAAACACACAAGCTTAAACATGGCATACGATGCACATCCAAGTATGATGCATGTCCAGTTTAATTATGCATGGCATGGCAAAGTGCACAAACAAAACTACAAGTTAAGTGGAGCTCAATATGCAACGAGTTGCATATTGACGAAACACCACATTTTATTTATTTAGTTGACTCTCGTTATTTACAAGATAAGGTTAAATGTTTGTTAACATGGCAAGAGGTGAATCAAAAGTAAACTACCTATTTAGACATTTTAAATGAGGCCGGAAAATAACAACAACAATTCCGGAAAATCCCCATGAGCATGTTTAGCAATTTTTAAGCAAACAACAATTCACACATATAATGTTGTTAACATGATGCGGATGACATGATCAAGTTTATGCAATTTTTATTAAAAGTTGACATGAAGAAGATATGAAGTATTGTCACCGTGGTGGAAGAAAAGGGTGCCACGGCAACGATCCGAAATTGATGTAACGGCAACATCTCGGTTCCGATAACTCGTTGAGAGGCCGGAGCAAAAGATGACGGAGAGCGTGAGTGAGTCGAACAAGATGAAAAGGTGGGGTGATCCCGTCACCGGGTTCCCACGAGTTGGCGACAAGGCAACCGAGGAGCATGACAAAAGGACGAAACGGGCACGGTGCACACCAGGGCAAACATTTCATACAACACAACAAGCATTCACCCACGGGCATCGTCTCGGGGTTATACCTTCGAAGCGTTCGTTTCGGGGTGGTTCGAGGTCGTAGGGGAAGTAGTGGTACTCGCGGTCGTAGAGGAAGTAGTTGTTCACGAGGTCGTCAACGAAGTAGTGGAACACGGCGATGGTAGTCGAACTTGAAGGTCATCGGTGTCGTGGTACTTGGGGGTCATCGTGGAACTTGCCGGTCTCGGGACTTGGCGACGGTAGTGGTACACGTTTTCTTGACGAGATCACGACGGTGGTAGTTGTACATGTTCCGTAGTTGTACTTGAGGGTCTTCGGCAACGGTAGTCGTTCACGTTTCGTAGCCGTTCGGGTCGTCGTGGTACTTGGCGGGTCGGTCTTGCCACAACCGTGTGTAGTGGTACTTGCCGATGGGGTCCTTGTCGAGTCGTAGATGTTCAAGTCGTCGGTAGTCGAACTTGACGAAAAACACACCCACTGTAGTTGTACTCGGGTCCTTGTGGCCTTGAAGGTCTTCGGTCACAGGTTCTTGGCGGATCGTCGGTATGCAGGACACGAGCAATGGCGGCATCAGGAGTCCCACGAGCTGGACTTGGCGCGGGAAGACGGAAAAGACCTCGAGGCAGAAAGGATCCGCAGGAACTCGTCCAGATCCGGCGGAGATGGCAGGGACGGGCGCCGGCAACGGCTGCAGCTCCTGGCCGGCGGCGAGCAGTGCAGCGAGGCGCGCGGGCTCGCTGGAGGAAGGAGGCGCAGGGGCCAGGCGACGAAGGAGGCCGGAGGGAGGCGCGGGAGAGGGAGGCCGGGCGCTGGAGGGTGCGGCTGGCCGTCGTTGGAGGACGGCGCTGCGGATCCTGGCCGGAGGGAGGCGCGTGGCGCTGCGGCCGGAGGGGCTCGGCTGCGCGACGGAGAAGAAAGGGCCTGCGCGGGCAGCACTTCGGCGGCGACGGCGGCGACCCCTGGCCGGAGGGAGGCGCTGTGCGGCAGCGCTGGGGCCTGAGGAATGGGGCGCGGCAGGGGAACGAGGTCCCGACCGCGGGCGCTGCGGCTCGGCGCAAGGGAATGGGGCGCTGGAGAGGGGGAATGGGGCGCTGGAGAGCTCCTGTGCGGGAGGAGGAGGAGAGAGCGAGGGGATGTTCGAGGGAATCGGGGATGGGGTTCGGCCGCGAGGGGACCGAGCGAACGGTGGGAGTGCGGCGGCTGAGGGAAAGAGGGTCGAGGGGAGAGCGAGAGAGCGACGGGGCTGAGCGCTAGGGTTACGGTGAGTTGGGCCAGGAGGGGGAATTGGGCCGGCTGGGAGGGAGTGCTAGGAGGCCGACCTACTGGAGAGGGAGGCTGCTGGGCCTCGGCTGGGCTTGGCTGCTCCCCTCCTCCACTTCTCTTTGAATTACAGACACAAAAAAATAGGAAGAAAGAAAAGAGAGAAGAAGGTTAGGAGAGTAGAGGGCATGGGGTTAAACATCTGGACTCACAAAAATGTGAGGAATATAAATAAAATTGTCTGAGGACTTTTGGAAGAAGAAAATTCAACAAGTTTGAATAAAAGTCAAACTTTAAATTTAGAAATCCATTTAGATGAAATTCAAATGGGTTGGAATTTCAAGAGATGGCCCTACACATTAGATGTGATTTATGGGAAGATTTGGAACATTTGTGGATGAAGTAAAATTGCAACACAATTTTACTAAAAGGCCTCAAAGGAAGAAATGAAGTTGAATTGGATAAAAGAAAATTGAAGAATGGTGCAATTGTGTTATAGGTGATTCCAAGGAATGGAATATTTATAAATATAGCTCCCTAATAATATTGAGAGGCTTTTATATGTTATAAAGAGAAGTCATTCTTCCCTCGATTTAAATGGACCGAAGGTCCACACGGTTTATTTAGGTTGAGATGCAAAATAAATATGACATGATGGCATGATGACATGATGCAATGCAAAAATAAATAACACAAGCACAAATGCAACACACGGAAGAACCCGGAACATCTGGAATCTTCTGGGACGTCGGTCTTCGGGCGTCACACCTCTCCCACACTAACAGAGGATCTCGACCCGAGATCCTAGAGATAGCACCGGGTAAAAAGGGAAGAGGAAGAGGTAAAACAAAGTTGCTTCTTTGACAGACGAGCGAAACCACGAACCTGAGAGGTTGACCAATTGAAAGAAGAATACAACGGAGACGAACGAAGATGAAACACTCCGTTAGAAAAAGATGAACAAGCTACATTACGAGAACCTTGTGGGTTGAAAGACATGAAACAAGAGCTTACGAACCAAAAGAATAAGAAACCGCAATGGTATAGCCAAGGAATAAGAATGACAGAATTTGGACAGCACTCCGTCTGAAAATGGAAGGAATTAACATGAACTTGGGAAGATTGGATGATCCTTGATGAAATCAACAGCACACAGCCTCCGAAACAATTGAAAGAATGACACAAGGGGTAAGAAAGATTCAGACATCACTCCGGTTGAAAAGAGAGGCAAACTTGATAAGATGAGGGAACTAGAATGGAGGACACAACACTCCAGATAAATGGACAAGCAAGGAAAGAATATGATCTTGATAGAAACGAGATGAAGGTCAAGAGGGAGCAATATCACAATGCCTCCGGAATGAAAAAATATCATATAAACAATGAAAGAAATGAATGGAGAAGAAAATGACAACTTCTCCCAAAATTGAATTTGAAAGAGCATCCTTACGAATAAGGGTTGAACAGCGTTTTTGGAAAAATCAACAATGAAAAGAATAAGCTTGATGTGGGGTTATGGCAAACATCTCAAAATTATGAAGTGACAACCAGCCACTTACGAAAACATTTGATTGGATTGAGATCAACAAGGAGACGATAAACTTATTTCACCGGAACGATAATGAAGGACTTGGGTCATTTATAAACACCATACTTAGCAACAATCCTTAGGGAAAGCTTTTAGGTGAATTATAATGTGACGCCCGAAGACCGACGTCCCAGAAGATTCCAGAAGATTCCAGATGTTCCGGGTTCTCCCGTGTGTTTCTTTTGTGTTTGTGTTATTTATTTTTGCATTGCATCATGTCATCATGTGCATTTCATCAGCATGTTTTCAAAACTTGCCTCCGTCCGTAGTTGCCCTGTCCTCTCCGTTGTCCGTTCTGAGCCCAGACACACTCGCACGCGCCCGCGGCACCTCCGAATATTTATTTTATAAGTGGCCGGAAAATGTTCTCGGAATGGGATGAAACTTGGCGTGTGGTCTTATTATAGTGTAGACAGACCGCCTGTCAAATTTCGTCGCATTCGGAGTTCGTTTGATAGCCCAACCGTTAAACTTATAGCGGCACTATAGCCGGTTTAAACGTCGGACATTTCAGTGTTTTGAAACTGCCGCCGGGTCTCTCTCTCTCTCTTCTCTCGTCTCAGCCCGATGCCTTCTGCACAGCCCACTTTTACCCATCGACTGCACGTCCGAAACTGTCTCGAACCCGACCCGGGCAGTCGTGACCGATGGGTCCGGATCATCCCCAAACATCCCTAAAACATCTCCTTTTTTCTAATTTAGCCTCTCTAGCCTACTTATTCTCGACCGTCCGATTAAAATCGGAGTGTCCGATCTAGGCTTGTGTTGGACCTCCTATTATTTATAGACCCTAACCCTAATATTTAGGAGGCTTGTCCCATCAGTCTTGTCCCCGCCGCCAACCATCCACCCACTCGCCTCCCACCTTGGGATCCTCCCAATCCATCCCTGGCCAACCATAGTCTCCCCTTGTTCCATCCAACCACCAGCGCCGCAGCGAGACCGAGCCCCCTGTATATGCTCCCGCGCTCAAGACCTCCTCTTCCCCGGCGTTTCCCCGGCGTTGATGCTGCCTAGCTGGAGATCCTCCATCACCGGTGACCAGCAGATGAGCACGGCCGCCCTGCCTCTCCGTCGCCTTCTTCTCCCCGTCTCTCCCTTCCTTCCCGTGCAGCTCTCTCTCTCGCTCAATGCCCTTCGCTGTCTTCTCTGCCCAGGAGCAGGAACCATGCCGTGGACGCCAAGCTCCGCCGCTGTCGTCCCGTGCGCGCCGCCGTCTAGATCCGCCGGTTCCCTGCTGAGGCGCACTGAATCTGGTCGTTTCGGTTGCTTCCCGTCGACCCCGTCGCCAGGAGCCGCGACCGTCCGCCGCCGTCGTACTGCTTCACAGAGACGAGGACGAACCAAGCCCCTGCCTCCTCGCCAGCTTCGTCGAGCGCCGCCGGGTCGTCGTCCCGTGCACTTTGCCTCGTTCCAGCGGGTCGGAGCGGCTGGTCGTCGCCCGCGCCCGCTAAGCCGCTCGTCCCCCGCCCCGCTGAACCGCTCGCCTGTTCCAGCCGAGCCGCTCGCCTACGCGTGGACACAGGCGTCCACATGGGCCGCGCGAGTCAAGGCCCAGCCGAGCCGCCCCTGCTGGCCTTGCCCTCTCCACCGACCTGGACATGGGCCTTGGCCCCATGGTGAGTTCCCCGGATCGAGTGCCCAGTCAGTTTCATCCTATGGTGTTTTTTTTCCTGCGCTGCGAATTTGTCTATTAATCCAGGTTTTACTGTTTTACAGAAAAGTCCTCATCTTCATGCATTAATATCTCACAAACTGTGCATCAGTTCAAAATGTTGTAAATATGAAAACTGCTTAGAATTCTGTGTAGATTATTAATATAACTTTTTCACCCCTGTTTAAAATGTTTAAAATGATGTTTGTTTACATTTTCTTAAATAACATGCTAAAATGATTTATTTCATAACTAAATAACCGTAACTCGGTTTTTAATAAACTTTATATGTAAATGGGGTAGAAAAATGTGTAGTATAACTTGTTGCACTTTGTATTGCTGTTTAACAACTTTAAAATATGTTTTAGGCAGAACAGTACCAAATTTATAAATATGCACATGGGGATTTTCCGGAATTGTTGTTTGTCATTCCGGTCTCATTTAAATTGCCAAAATAGGTAGTTTGTTTTGCTTCACCTCTTGCCATGTTAACAAACATTTAATCTTGTCTTGTAAATAATGAGAGTCAACTAAATAATTAAATGTGGTGTTTCGTCAATACGCAACTCGTTGCATATTGAGCTCCACTTAACTTGTAGTGTTGTTTGTGCACTTTGCCATGCCATGCATATTTAACCGGACATGCATCATACTTGGATGTGCATCGTATGCCATGTTTATGCTTGTGTGTTTACCGTGTTGTTTGCTTCTTTCCGGTTGCTTCTCTTGTTAGCTTCGGTTTCGTTCCGGAGTTGTGAGGATTCGCTCGACTGTGTTGCTTCGTCTACTTCATGGATCCGTTCTTCTCCTCTGTGGAATCCCAGGCAAGATGACCGAACCCCGATAACATTACTATCTTTGCCTATTGCTAGAGTATCGCTCTATAGTTTTGCCTCGATGCCCATGTTTTCCTGTCAGCCTCCTATTGTAACCATGAACCTGTCTAACCACCCTACCTATGCAAATCGTTGCTTGGCTAAGTACGCTTCGCTCAGCCCTTCTTATAGCATTGCTAGTTGCAGGTGAAGATCGAAGATGCTTGCTTCATGTTGAAGTTTGGTTGGGTTATATCACACTATATAAATGCTTAAATGAAATCATCTATATATTGGCAAGGGTGGAAGGCTAAGCCTTTTGCTTGCTGATTTGTTCCACTCATGCCGTTAGGAACCGTATAAACCGGTGTTATGTTCCTTGATTATGCGTTCCTAACACGGTTGGGGTGTATGGGACCCCCTTGATAAACCGCTAAGTGCTAAGTCTTTTCCAGCAAGTCCCAACATTGGTACTATTTGCCTAATAACTAATAAAACTTGCATGTGGACTAGCTATCCCTTTTATTTTAATTCAACCCCCCCGGGCCAGTGCTCCACATGAGTGTTGGTCCAAAACGGGGAGTCTGCGGGGCCACCACGAGGAAACTCGAGGTTTGGTAAAAACCTGTAGAATCGCCCATCCGATCGTGTCCTGACACTAGATACGCGCGGCTACCTATCAGGGTGTCGATACGCCGGGAGGATTTGCTGGATTAGCCTTACCTTAGTTCGGTTTAACTTGAGCACGGGATTCCGAGAATACTCGGGTCTTCCCACCTTGGAGTTGCGACTCCACGGATCGTGGGCTTGTAATGGGTCAAGTTGGAACACCCCTGCAGGGTTTGAACTTTCGAAAGCCGTGCCCGCGGTTATGTGGCAGATGGGAGCTTGTTAATATCCGGTTGTAGATAACTTGACACATTGTTCTAATACACTACCAGCGTGAGTACCGTGACTGTCATTTTCCGAAAGGGTTTCGGGAGATGAACACGGTGGGGTTATGTTTGACTGGCTTTAGTTAGGATCACTTCGTGATCATCTCTTGACCGAGGCTTTCTCTTCTCGCTCTCTATCACGTAAGCTAGTTGCTAGTTGCTGCTGCAGACACTACTCTTTTCTTCAGCCTTATCCTCACCCAAGGCTTAAGTAGTCTTGTTACCCAGGAACGGGATTGCTGAGTCCTCTGTGGCTCACAGTTATTTCACCACACCAGATGCAGGTTCAGCCGAGTTTGATGCAGAAGCTGGTTCAAGTACTTCACTGGGAGCTCGATGAAGAGAGTTGCCGTTTGCTTGTGACGCTTCGATGATCAGTAGTGGTTTCTACAAGGATTCGATCCTGACCTGTGGCTTTATGTTGTTTTGGTATCTTTCTTTTGGATCTTACCCTTAGATGGTCTGTGATGTTTTGAATGATGTTTTGCTTATGTAATGTATTGTGCGAAGTGGCGAGTGTAAGCCAAGTATCTCCTTTTGCAATTTAATCCCTCTTTTACATGAGTCGTGCAAAGATACCAAACTTGAGATCATTCTAGGATGGGCTTATACCTTTAAGTCGTGCCTCGACACGTAGGAGGTATAGTCCCATCCTGGGCATTACAAGTTGGTATCAGAGCCTTCTTCGACCTAGAAGCCCCCACTGATTGATCGAATCATTGACGGTTGAGTCTAGGCACACACTTGAAAATGTTTTGAGTCCTATATATATATCGGAGAGTAGGATTTCTTTGCTTCTCATCTCTTTTCATTCTGGTGAGGACCCCTGACGATTACTCTTATCTCTTCTACTTTCAAAAATTGCACCAATTTTTTTTTAGGATCCCGCGAGTATTCTGGGATTGTTTCGATGTTCTTGTGACGAGGATATTGTTCTCGATGCCTCCTGACATTAGGGGTTGTGGCAGTGTCCCGGGGAGTTGAGCTCCGAGCTGTTGTCGTCACAAATCCATCACGACAGTACTAGAATACTTAAGACGGCCGACATCGAAAACTCTCCTATGCGGTTAGTGGCAAGATAACCCCGACATCACCCAGTACTGGGGAGGTAGTTCGAGAGTATTGCCATAGCTTGTATAGTTGATGCGTTTCGAAGGTCCGAGGTAAACAGTTTCCGAGAAAGACTGGTTATGTGTTGAAGGATGGATACACCTGGATGTAGGTTTAGAGTTGATTGCGCGGTGCTTCCCGTGTATCCCCAACACCTGATTGCATAACTGGAAACTTTCGGAAATCTATAGGTGGGTTCATCTAGTAGTTCTAGGCATTCTTCCAACGGATGCACGATATGAAGTTTGGGGTTCTACATCGAGTGAAGTGGTTTTATGGACTTGTTCTGATCGGGAGTTGCATCTTAAAGGGTCCTTGGCTATGCTGATCCGGGGATTGCAAAACCCTTTTGTAACATGTTCCATGAGCTTTCAGCACAAAGATGTCGAACGAAACTTCTATCTTGTATTTGTTCTATCTGTTCCTTGTTCCTTTTTATTTACTTTTTGTTCTCCAAGTGGCTTCTCGACAAGCTGATGTACCTACGGAACTCATTCGTTCAATTCTCTGTCCGGATGATATTGTGAAGATCATGCTACACATCTATCCTTTGTTCTTGTTTTGATTCTGGTATTCGAGTTGCTTCGATGTCAAGTGTTGATTCCATACCTTTCTTAGTCGGTGTTCTCATATTTCTATGGGAGTGCTAATTCCTCTTGATCATCAAGATGGTCGTGTTAATCCTTTTCAACCGGTGTGCTTTCTCTTCAAAGTTATTCCATACGGACGTCGTTGAGAAATCTGTCGGTGTATGTTTCAATCATCCCAAGTTGTCCTTGTTTTCCCCACCCTCCCACCCTTCTTCTTCTCAGAGCAAGAGTTCTCAAATGAAGTATCCATTTTATTCATGTGATATTTCTTCATTCTTTTCCTTCAATGTTCTTATCCGGTGATTATCGTGAAGATGCTCAAGAGCTTCAAGTTCATCATTCTTAATTCTAATATTCTGCCGGTGGATGTAATTCAAGATTTTGGTGTTGATCTTATCCTTGTCCTCATTTCACAATGCTTTCTTATTCCGGTGCACCAATTAATCTTTCTCCTCTTGCTATTCATATCCGGAGAGGTGAAGGTATCTCAGAAGATTCATAATTCCATTCTTAATCCGTTCAAATTATTTTGAGGATTGTTATCTTATTCTAGTCATTTATTCAACCGGTGCAATATCTCTTAAGCAATCTTTTTCAACGGTGATTTCTTTTGAGTGGGCCCTAACCCACAGGTCTTTTCCCAGGATCTTACCTGACTCTTCTATTTTCCGGAGTTATATTCAAATTCTTTTCAAGTGTGACGTAAGAATGATTTCCATCAGTCACATGCCTTCTCCAAGATCGCTTTCAAATTCTTTTCATCGTTGTTTCAACCTTTTAATTCTTCATTCCGGAGTGCTCAACAATTCTTATGGCATTTCTCGTCTTCATTCTCAGCGTTTGAAGATCGGAGAAGAGTTTCTCTTAAATCTTGGCCGTTCTCGTGAAGATTCGTGGTTCTAGCTTCATGCCATCCTCATTATTGTTACGATTGTGAGGAATTCTTTTATACCCTTCCGAAGTTCTTCATGAATTCTTTCTTTGTGTTCCTCCGAAGGCCATCATTTCAGAATATTTCTTCGTTCTCAGTTTTCAACTTCGTCCTCCAAATATTCTTCATTGATGCCTCTTCGTTCGTCTCCATATTCTTACGGTGGTTCATTCAAGTTTTCCCTTCCGTTGTTATCCTTTTCAATTCATTTGTTCTTTTCACATTCCTACCGGTGGTTCGTTGAAGAATTACCCAAGCTTGTGCGAGTTCTCTCTTAATCCTTTCCAACGAGAATAAGTAGTATGCCAAATCCATTGCTTGTCATCAATTTAAATTGGTGAAGGAGATGCATCACATAATTCTTATTCTTATTTCCTCGAGGTGATTTAATTCTTTTGTTTGGAGCTTGTTCATCATATCATATCCTTGGTTCTAAGTTTTTCATCTTCTTTCCGGAGCTCCATGATATTTCTATTATATCATTTCAGCTCCATCTAATTCATCGCAGGCCTTGAATCTTATTCTTTTCATCTTTCACTTCTCATGCTTTCATTACCGGAGTTTTTCATGGTGGTTCTTCATGATTTAATTCATCCTCGAAGTCTTCATCAAGATTCTTGTTCGAGCTCAAGCATTCTTCATCATGCTTTCCAAGTGCAATTCTTTCTACCTTATCTTTCAGATGGTGTTATGTCATTCTTGACAATTCCTTCATGTTTCATGATTCACGAGTTATCAAGAATGGGATATTTAAACCCATTATTTTCTTTGTTCAGGAGATCTTTCCAACCTTTCAATTTATTTGTTGGAGTAATCTTGGGTTGTATTTCACATAAAAACTTTCCTTGAGAATTGTTGCTATTATGGTGCTTATAAATGAACCAAGTTCTTCATTTATCATTCCGGTGCAATAAGTTTATCGTCTCCTTGTTGATCTCATCCAATTAAATGTTTCCGTTAGTGGCTGGTTGTCACCTCATAATTTTGAGATGTTTTCCATAAGCACACATCAAGCTTATTCATTTCGTGTTGATTTTTCCATCAACCCCATTCAACCCTTCTTTGTAAGGAGGACTTCCTAATTCATTTGTGGGAGAAGTTGTCATTTTTCTTCACCATTCATTTCTTTCGTTGATCTATATGCTATTCTTTCATTCCGAAGGCATTGTGATGTTGACCTCTCCAAACCATCATATCGTTTTATCGAGATCATGTTCTTTCCCTTGCTTATCATTTAACCGGAGTGTTGTATTATTCATTCTAGTTCCCTCATCTTACCAAGTTGCCTCTCTTTTCAACCGGAGTGCTGTCTGAATCATCCTTTACCTCTGGTGCCATTCTTTCAATTGTTTCGGAGGCAATATGTTGTTGTTTTCATCAAGTATCTTCCCAACTTGGCAAGTTCTTGTTAATTCCTTCCATTTTCAGTCGGAGTGCTGCCCAAATTCTGTCATTCTTATTCCTTGGCTATACCATTGCGTCTTCATATTCTTTCCGTCCGTAAGTTCTTGTTTCATGTCTTTCAACCTACAAGGTTCTCGTAATGCTCCTTGTTTCGCTTTCTAAAGGAGTGTTTTCATATTCGTTCATCTCCGTTGTATTCTTCTTTCACTTTGGTAAACCTCTCAAGGTTCTAGGTTTCACTCGTCTGTCAAAGAAGCAACTTTGTTTTACCCCTTCCTCTTCCGTTTTACCCGGTGCTATCTCTAGGATCTCGGGTCGAGATCCTCTGTTAGTGTGGGAGAGTTGTGACGCCCGAAGACCGACGTCCCAGAAGATTCCAGATGTTCCGGGTTCTCCTGTGTGTTTCTTTTGTGTTTGTGTTATTTATTTTTGCATTGCATCATGTCATCATGTGCATTTCATCAGCATGATTTCAAAACTTGCCTCCGTCCGTAGTTGCCCTGTCCTCTCCGTTGTCCGTTCTGAGCCCAGACACACTCGCACGCGCCCGCGGCACCTCCGAATATTTATTTTATAAGTGGCCGGAAAATGTTCTCGGAATGGGATGAAACTTGGCGTGTGGTCTTATTATAGTGTAGACAGACCGCCTGTCAAATTTCGTCGCATTCGGAGTTCGTTTGATAGCCCAACCGTTAAACTTATAGCGGCACTATAGCCGGTTTAAACGTCGGACGTTTCGGTGTTTTTAAACTGCCGCCGGGTCTCTCTCTCTCTCTCTTCTCTCGTCTCAGCCCGATGCCTTCTGCACAGCCCACTTTTACCCCTCGACTGCACGTCCGAAACTGTCTCGAACCCGACCCGGGCAGTCGTGACTGATGGGTCCGGATCATCCCCAAACATCCCTAAAACATCTCCTTTTTTCTCATTTAGCCTCTCTAGCCTACTTATTCTCGACCGTCCGATTAAAATCGGAGTGTCCGATCTAGGCTTGTGTTGGACCTCCTATTATTTATAGACCCTAACCCTAATATTTAGGAGGCTTGTCCCATCAGTCTTGTCCCCGCCGCCAACCATCCACCCACTCGCCTCCCACCTTGGGATCCTCCCAATCCATCCCTGGCCAACCATAGTCTCCCCTTGTTCCATCCAACCACCAGCGCCGCAGCGAGACCGAGCCCCCTGTATATGCTCCCGCGCTCAAGACCTCCTCTTCCCCGGCGTTTCCCCGGCGTTGATGCTGCCTAGCTGGAGATCCTCCATCACCGGTGACCAGCAGATGAGCACGGCCGCCCTGCCTCTCCGTCGCCTTCTTCTCCCCGTCTCTCCCTTCCTTCCCGTGCAGCTCTCTCTCTCGCTCAGTGCCCCTTGCTGTCTTCTCTGCCCAGGAGCAGGAACCATGCCGTGGACGCCAAGCTCCGCCGCTGTCGTCCCGTGCGCGCCGCCGTCTAGATCTGCCGGTTCCCTGCTGAGGCGCACCGAATCTGGCCGTTCCGGCTGCTTCCCGTCGACCCCGTCGCCAGGAGCCGCGACCGTCCGCCGCCGTCGTACTGCTTCACGGAGACGAGGACGAACCAAGCCCCTGCCTCCTCGCCAGCTTCGTCGAGCACCGCCGGGTCGTCGTCCCGTGCACTTTGCCTCGTTCCAGCGGGTCGGAGCGGCTGGTCGTCGTCCGCGCCCGCTAAGCCGCTCGTCGCCCGCCCCGCTGAACCGCTCGTCTGTTCCAGCCGAGTCGCTCGCCTACGCGTGGACATAGGCGTCCACATGGGCCGCGCGAGTCAAGGCCCAGCCAAGCCGCCCCTGCTGGCCTTGCCCTCTCCACCGACCTGGACATGGGCCTTGGCCCATGGTGAGTTCCCCGGATCGAGTGCCCAGTCAGTTTCATCCTGTGGTGTTTTTTTCCTGCGCTGTGAATTTGTCTATTAATCCAGGTTTTACTGTTTTACAAAAAAGTCCTCATCTTCATGCATTAATATCTCACAAACTGTGCATCAGTTCAAAATGTTGTAAATATGAAAACTGCTTAGAATTCTGTGTAGATTATTAATATAACTTTTTCACCCCTGTTTAAAATGTTTAAAATGATGTTTGTTTACATTTTCTTAAATAACATGCTAAAATGATTTATTTCATAACTAAATAACCTTAGCTCGGTTTTTAATAAACTTTATATGTAAATGGGGTAGAAAAATGTGTAGTATAACTTGTTGCACTTTGTATTGCTGTTTAACAACTTTAAAATATGTTTTAGGCAGAACAGTACCAAATTTATAAATATGCACATGGGGATTTTCCGGAATTGTTGTTTGTCATTCCGGCCTCATTTAAATTGCCTAAATAGGTAGTTTGTTTTGCTTCACCTCTTGCCATGTTAACAAACATTTAATCTTGTCTTGTAAATAATGAGAGTCAACTAAATAATTAAATGTGGTGTTTCGTCAATACGCAACTCGTTGCATATTGAGCTCCACTTAACTTGTAGTGTTGTTTGTGCACTTTGCCATGCCATGCATATTTAACCGGACATGCATCATACTTGGATGTGCATCGTATGCCATGTTTATGCTTGTGTGTTTACCGTGTTGTTTGCTTCTTTCCGGTTGCTTCTCTTGTTAGCTTAGGTTTCGTTCCGGAGTTGTGAGGATTCGCTCGACTGTGTTGCTTCGTCTACTTCATGGATCCGTTCTTCTCCTCTGTGGAATCCCAGGCAAGATGACCGAACACCGATAACATTACTATCTTTGCCTATTGCTAGAGTATCGCTCTATAGTTTTGCCTCGATGCCCATGTTTTCCTGTCAGCCTCCTATTGTAACCATGAACCTGTCTAACCACCCTACCTATGCAAACCGTTGCTTGGCTAAGTACGCTTCGCTCAGCCCTTCTTATAGCATTGCTTGTTGCAGGTGAAGATCGAAGATGCTTGCTTCATGTTGAAGTTTGGTTGGGTTATATCACACTATATAAATGCTTAAATGAAATCATCTATATATTGGCAAGGGTGGAAGGCTAAGCCTTTTGCTTGGTGATTTGTTCCACTCATGCCATTAGGAATCGTATAAACCGGTGTTATGTTCCTTGATTATGCGTTCCTAACACGGTTGGGGTGTATGGGACCCCCTTGATAAACCGCTAAGTGCTAAGTCTTTTCCAACAAGTCCCAACATTGGTACTATTTGCCTAATAACTAATAAAACTTGCATGTGGACTAGCTATCCCTTTTATTTTAATTCAACCCCCCCGGGCCAGTGCTCCACATGAGTGTTGGTCCGAAACGGGGAGTCTGCGGGGCCACCACGAGGAAACTCGAGGTTTGGTAAAAACCTGTAGAATCGCCCATCTGATCGTGTCCTGAGACTAGATACGCGCGGCTACCTATCAGGGTGTCGACACGCCGGGAGGATTTGCTGGATTAGCCTTACCTTAGTTCGGTTTAACTTGAGCACGGGATTCCGAGAATACTCGGGTCTTCCCACCTTGGAGTTGCGACTCCGTGGATCGTGGGCTTGTAATGGGTCAAGTTGGAACACCCCTGCAGGGTTTGAACTTTCGAAAGCCGTGCCCGCGGTTATGTGGCAGATGGGAGCTTGTTAATATCCGGTTGTAGATAACTTGACACATTGTTCTAATACACTACCAGCGTGAGTACCGTGACTGTCATTTTCCGAAAGGGTTTCGGGAGATGAACACGGTGGGGTTATGTTTGACTGGCTTTAGTTAGGATCACTTCGTGATCATCTCTCGACCGAGGCTTTCTCTTCTCGCTCTCTATCACGTAAGCTAGTTGCTAGTTGCTGCTGCAGATACTACTCTTTTCTTCAGCCTTATCCTCTCCCAAGGCTTAAATAGTCTTGTTACCCGGGAACGGGATTGCTGAGTCCTCTGTGGCTCACAATTACTTCACCACACCAGATGCAGGTTCAGCCGAGTTTGATGCAGAAGCTGGTTCAAGTACTTCACTGGGAGCTCGATGAAGAGAGTTGCCGTTTGCTTGTGACGTTTCGATGATCAGTAGTGGTTTCTACTAGGATTCGATCCTGACCTGTGGCTTTATGTTGTTTTGGTATCTTTCTTTTGGATCTTACCCTTAGATGGGCTGTGATGTTTTGAATGATGTTTTGCTTATGTAATGTATTGTGTGAAGTGGCGAGTGTAAGCCAACTATCTCCTTTTGCAATTTAATCCCTCTTTTACATGAGTCGTGCAAAGATACCAAACTTGAGATCATTCTAGGATGGGCTTATACCTTTAAGTCGTGCCTCGACACATAGGAGGTATAGTCCCATCCTGGGCATTACATATAACCAAGATAACTCCAACGAATAATTGAAGGGTTGAAAAGATCCCCTGTACAAGGAAAATGATGGTTTTAAATATCTCATTCTTGATAACTCGTGAATCATAAAACATGAAGGAATTGTCAAAAATGACATAACACCATCTGAAAATATAAGGTAGAAGGATTGCAATTGGAAGCATGATGAAGAATGCTTGAGCTCCAACAAGAATCTTGATGAAAACTTCGAGGATGAATTAAAACATGATGAACCACCATGAAAACTCCGGTAATGAAAGCATGAGAAGTGAAAGATGAAAAGAATAAGATTCAAGGCATGCGATGAATTAGATGGAGGTTTGGAATGGTATAATTGAAATAACTTGGAGCTCCGGAAAACAAGATGAACAACTTAGAACCAAGGATATGATATGATGAACAAGCTCCGAAGGAAGGGATTAAATCACCTTGAAGGAAAAAGAATAAGAATTATGTCATGCATCTCCTTCACCAATTTAAATTGATGACAACCAAAGGATTTGGCATACTACTTATTCTCGTTTGAAATAATTAAGAGAGATCTCACACAAGCTTGGGTAAATCTTCAACGAACCACCGGTAGGATTGTGAAAAGAACAAATGAATTAATCGAAAACAAGGAAGAGTAATCTTGAATGAGCCACCGTAAGAATATGGAGACGAACAAAGAAACATCAATGAAGAATATCTGGAGGACGAAGTTGCAAACAGAGAACGAAGAAATCTTCTGAAATGATGGCCTTCGGAGGATCACAATGGAAAGAATTTATGAAATGCTTCGGATGGTATGAAAATAATTCCTCATAATCGAAACAATAATGAGGATGGCATGAAGCTAGAACCACGAATCTTGGAAGAACGGATAAGGATTCAAGAGGAACTCGTCTTCGTGTCTTCAAAATCTGAGAAGACGATGAGATACCCCACCATGAATTGTTGAGGCACTCCGGAATGAAGAATTAAAAGGTTGAACCAATGATGAACAAGAATTTGAAAGCGAATTTGGAGAAGGACTGTGACTGATGGGATTCATACTTATGTCACATTTTGAAAAGAATTTAAGTATGACTCCAGAAAAATAGAAGAGTCAGGTAAGATCCTGGAAAAAGACCTGTGGGTTAGGGCCCACTAAAGAAATCACCGTTGAAAAAGATTGCTTAAGAGATATTGCACCAGTTGAATTAAATGGCTTGAGCTCAGAATAGTTTGAACGGATTAAGAATGGAATTATGAATCTTCAGCACTCCGGATATGAATAGCAAGAGGATAATGATTAATTGGTGCACCGGAATAAGAAAGCATTGTGAAATGAGGAAAAAGGATAAGATCAACACCGAAATCTTGAATTACATCCACCGGCAGAATTTGAGAACAAAATAATGATGAACTTGAAGCTCTTGAGCATCTTCATGAGGAATCACCAGATAAGAACATTGAAGGAAAAGAATGAAGAACCTCACATGAATAAAAATGGATACTTAATTAGGGACTCTGGCTCCAAGAAGAAAAAGGGAGGGAGGGCGGGGAAAACAAAGACAACTTGGAATGAATGAAACAGACAAATGGTCAGATTTCTCAACGACGTCCGTATGGAGTAACTTGAAGAGAAGGCATACCGGTTGAAAAGGATTAACATGAAAATCTCGATGGTCAAGAAGAATTAGCACTCCCATAGAAATATGAGAACACCGATTAGGAAGGTATGGAATCAACATTTGACATCGAAGCAACTCGAATACCAGAATCAAAACGAAACAAAGGATAGATATGTTTATGAAGAAGATTATGTTGCAACATATCTATCCGAACAGATAATTGAACGAATGAATTCCGTAGGTACATCAACTTGACGAGAAGCCCCTTGGAGAACAAAAGGTAAATAAAAGAACAAGATGCAGAAGAACAAATACAAGATAGAAGCTTCGTCCGACATATTCGTGCTGAAAGCTCATGGAACGTGTTACAAAAGGGTTTTGCAATCCCCGGATCAGCATAGCCAAGGACCCTTTAAGATGCAACTCGCGATCAGAATAAGCCCATAAAACCACTTCACTCAATGTAGAACCCCGAACTTCATATCGTGCATCCGTTGGAAGAATGCCTAGAGCTACCAGATGAACCCACCTATTAATTTCCGAAAGTTTCCAGTTATGCAATCAGGTGTTGGGGATACAGGGGAAGCACCGCGCACTCAACTCTAATCCTACATCCAGCTGTATCCATCCTTAAACACATAACCAGTCTTTCTCGGAAACCGTTTACCTTGGACCTTCGAAACGCATCTACTATACAAGCTATGGCAATACTCCCAAACTACCTCCCTAGTACTGGGTGATGTCGGGGTTATCTTGCCACTAACCGCATAGGAGAGTTTTCGATGTCGGCCGTCTTAAGTATTCTAGAACTGATGCGATATATTTGTGACGACAACACCTCGGAGCTCAACTCCCCGGGACACTGCCACAACCCCTAATGACAGGAGGCATCGAGAACAATGTTCTCGTCACAAAGACATCAGAACAATCCAAATAATACTCGAGAGATCCTAAAAAAAATTGTGCAATTTTTGAAATTAGAAGAGGCAAGAGTAAACGTCAGGAGTCCTCACCAGAGTGAAAAGAGATGAGGAGCTAAGAAATCCTACTCTCCGATATATATATATATATATAGGACTCAAAACATTTTCAAGTGTGTGCCTAGACTCAACCGTCAACGATTCGATCAATCAGTTGGGGCTTCTAGGTCGGAGAAGGCTCTGAATACCAACTTGTAATGCCCAGGATGGGACTATATCTCCTACGTGTCGAGGCACGACTTAAATATATAAGCCCATTCTGGAATGATCTCAAGTTTGGTATCTTTGCACGACTCATGTAAAAGAGGGATTAAATTACAAAAGGAGATAGTTGGCTTACACTCGCCACTTCACACAATACATTACATAAGCAAAACATCATTCAAAACATCATAACCCGACTACGGGCGAAGACCCAAAAGAAAGATACCAAAACATAAAGCCACAGGTCTAGATGAAATCCTAGTAGAAACCACTACTAATCGTCGAAAACGTCACAAGCATACAGCCACTCTCTTCATCGAGCTCCCAGTGAAGCTCTGAACCAGCTCTAGCTTCAAACTCGGCTGAACCTGCATCTGGTATTGTAGTATATGTGAGCCACGAGGACTCAGCAATCCCATAACCATGGGTATCAAGACTAGCAAAGCTTTATGGGTAGGAAGTGGTAAAGTGGTGAGGTTGCAGCAGTGGCTAAGCATAATATGGTGGCTAACTTACGAGTACCAGAATAAGATGAGAATCTACGCAAACGGTCGCAACTAGTAGTGATCGCTAAAGATCTTGAACTACATACGAATCAAACATAACCCCACCGTGTTCTCTTCTCAAAGTGAAAAGAGACAGTCACGGTTACTCACACAGTTGTGTGTTTTACTTCGAATCCTCTGTCAAGTTTTCTACAACCGGACATTAACAAATTCCAATCTGCCACATAACCGCGGGCACGGCTTTCGAAAGATCATAACCCTGCAGGGGTGTTCCAACTTAGCCCATCACAAGCTCTCACGATTAGCTGAAGTGATAATTATAATATCATCACCCCTTATCTTAGGGAAAATCCGATCAGGATCGGCTTCCCGGTAGCACAAGACATTTCGACAATGGTAAAACAAGTCCAGCAAGAACTCCCAGTGTGTCGACACCCTGATAGTAGCCGCGCGTATCTCGTCTCAGGCCACATCCGGATAGGTGATCCTACGGGAGCCAAACCTCGAGTTTCCCCGTGGTGGCCCCGCAGTCTCCCCGTTTGGGACCAACACCATCAGCACTGGCCCCCCCCTGCTATGTAGAAAGAATCCTCGGGTAGCGCTAACTCCCTATGCAATTTAATTAATTAATTAAGTTGTTATTATGAGCAAAATAAAACCAATGTTGGGCCTTGCTGGAGGAGTTTTATTCAAAGTGGAACTATCAAGGGGTCCCCATCCACCCATCGTGTAAGGAACGCAAAATCAAGGAACATAATGCCGGTTTATCGGCGCCTAAGGTGGCATGAGTGGAACAAAACACCGAGCAAAAGGCCAAGCCTTCCACCCATGCCCAGTATATAGGTGTGTTAATAATAATTATAGAAATTGTGATATTCCAACAACAAGTTCCCTCCTGGAACAAACTTCATCTTCACCTGCAACTAACAACGCTATAAGAGGGGCTGAGCAAGCGGATAACATAGCCAAACAGTGGTTTTGCTAGGAAGGTTTCAAGGTTAGAGGTTTCATGGCAACAAGGAGAGGCTGACATAAAAGATGGGTAGCGTGACATGTAACGATAGCATCGAGACAACTAAGCATGGCAATGGTAGTAAAGGTATCCAAGGGTATGATCATCTTGCCTGGGATTCCGCAAGGAAGAAGAACGAATCCATGAAGTAGACGGAGCAACATAGTCGAGCAAATCCTCACAACTCCGGAACGAAACCGAAGCTAACAAGAGAAGCAAACCGGAAATAAACAAGCAACAAGGTAAACACACAAGCTTAAACATGGCATACGATGCACATCCAAGTATGATGCATGTCCAGTTTAATTATGCATGGCATGGCAAAGTGCACAAACAAAACTACAAGTTAAGTGGAGCTCAATATGCAACGAGTTGCATATTGATGAAACACCACATTTTATTTATTTAGTTGACTCTCGTTATTTACAAGACAAGGTTAAATGTTTGTTAACATGGCAAGAGGTGAATCAAAAGTAAACTACCTATTTAGACATTTTAAATGAGGCCGGAAAATAACAACAACAATTCCGGAAAATCCCCATGAGCATGTTTAGCAATTTTTAAGCAAACAACAATTCACACATATAATGTTGTTAACATGATGCGGATGGCATGATCAAGTTTATGCAATTTTTATTAAAAGTTGACATGAAGAAGATATGAAGTATTGTCACTGTGGTGGAAGAAAAGGGTGCCACGGCAACAATCCGAAATTGATGTAACGGCAACATCTCGGTTCCGATAACTCGTTGAGAGTCCGGAGCAAAAGATGACGGAGAGCATGAGTGAGTCGAACAAGATGAAAAGGTGGGGTGATCCCGTCACCGGGTTCCCACGAGTTGGCGACAAGGCAACTGAGGAGCATGACAAAAGGACGAAACGGGCACGGTGCACACAAGGGCAAACATTTCATACAACACAACAAGCATTCACCCACGGGCATCGTCTCGGGGTTATACCTTCGAAGCGTTCGTTTCGGGGTGGTTCGAGGTCGTAGGGGAAGTAGTGGTACTCGCGGTCGTAGAGGAAGTAGTTGTTCACGAGGTCGTCAACGAAGTAGTGGAACACGGCGACGGTAGTCGAACTTGAAGGTCATCGGTGTCGTGGTACTTGGGGGTCGTCGTGGAACTTGCCGGTCTCGGGACTTGGCGACGGTACTGGTACACGTTTTCTTGACGAGATCACGATGGCGGTAGTTGTACATGTTCCGTAGTTGTACTTGAGGGTCTTCAGCGACGGTAGTCGTTCATGTTTCGTAGCCGTTCGGGTCGTCGTGGTACTTGGTGGGTCGGTCTTGCCACGACCGTGTGTAGTGGTACTTGCCGACGGGGTCCTTGTCGAGTCGTAGATGTTCAAGTCGTCGGTAGTCGAACTCGACGAAAAACACACCCACTGTAGTTGTACTCGGGTCCTTGTGGCCTTGAAGGTCTTCGGTCACAGGTGCTTGGCGGATCGTCGGTATGCAGGACACGAGCAATGGCGGCAGCAGGAGTCCCACGAGCTGGACTTGGCGTGGGAAGACAGAAAAGACCTCGAGGCAGAAAGGATCCGCAGGAAATCGTCCAGATCCGGCGGAGATGGCAGGGACGGGCGCCGGCAACGGCTGCAGCTCCTGGCCGGCGGCGAGCAGTGCAGCGAGGCACACGGGCTCGCTGCAGGAAGGAGGTGCAGGGGCCAGGCGACGAAGGAGACCGGAGGGAGGCGCGGGAGAGGGAGGCCGGGCGCTGGAGGGTGCGGCTGGCCGTCGTTGGAGGACGGCGCTGCGGATCCTGGCCAGAGGGAGGCGCGTGGCGCTGCGGCCGAAGGGGCTCGGTTGCGCGATGGAGAAGGAAGGGCCTGCGCTCGTTCGATGCAGGCGGGGCTCGAAGCAGAGGAGCAGTGTGCGATGCGGCTGGGAGTAGGGACGAGACGGGCAGCGGCGCGAGACTCGGCTCGGAGTTGAGGTCGCTGGAGGGAGGCGAGGACGGGGCCCTGGGCGTCGCGGTTAGCAGAGGAAGCCGAGGTTTCATGGTCGAAGAACGGTAGCTTCAAGGAAACTTGGGGCGCCGGGAGCACCAAGAACGACGAATATGGACGGATTCGGTCGGCCGACGCCGGATCTGGGCAAACGGCAGCGCGGACAGAGCTCTGAGGCGGAGCTGCTTGTGATTCCCCATGGCGGCTCCTCCGAGGAAAACAGGGAGAGGGAGCAAGATGGGACAGGAGAAGGAAGGAAACCAGAGCAAGGGGAAGGGCGAGCTGTGACCTCGCCGATGAGGCAGTCCGTCATGGCGCGAGGCAGTGGGGCGTCGGGGTGGACTGGTGGTCGAGTCGCAGGGAGGAGGTGCGTGGTTGAGGTCATGCGGGAGGATGATCTTGAGCACGGGAGCTCTCTGTGGTGGTGGAGCTTGGCAATCTTGCGGCGAGGCGAGGGAGAGGCCGGGCGCGCGGCAGACGAGCAGGGAGGCTCACGGGACCATGGGTTCTTGGGCACGAGAGATGGAATGAGGCATGTTTCTGGAGGCATTGGTGGCGAGCGATGGTTGGGGAGGGATGGATCCCGAGGTGAGCGGAGAGTGGATAGCTGGCTGGCGGCGGCGACGGGACGGATGGGACATTGCTCCAAAAATTTAGGGTTAGGGTCTATTTATAGGAAGGGGTTAGCTCAGGGGCTATTTGGTCCCTCCAATCGTAATCGGACGACCCGAGATAAATAGGCTAGGGAGCCCAAATAAGAAACCGAAGATATTTTAGGGATGTCTGGGGATGATTCGGATCCATCAGTAGCGACAGAGCGGTTTGGGTTCATGGAAGTTTCGGACGTGCACGCGAGGGGTCTGTGCACCGTGGAGAGAGATTATGTGGCAAGACAAAAGGGACTCGAAAAACCCGGTTGGTCTCTGAACGATCAACAAATGCATGGGGGTCTGACAAAATGTCAACGGAGACGAGGAAGACATGACAACTGAAAACGACTACGAATTTTATGAAAATATGTGGATGCAATGCGCATGATGACATGATGAAATGCAACAAGCAAAATAAACACTACCAAGATGCCCTCCCTGCTGCCACACATGGTCCACCTACACAGACACACACACGCACGTACATGATTAAGCATGGGGTGCTTGTTTAACTCCGACAAGACAATTAGGCAGCAATTAATTAGTGCTGCTTAAGTACTCCTAATGATTAAATGACCTTGCAGGAGAGGCAACCGAAGTCAAAGTGCTCCTAGAGCATAGCCTCAAATGTGACGCACACATTTCCGGAGCCATTCAGTGACCTCGAGTGAGGCCTCGGCTTCAGGTCGATGACCTTAGCACTGTCGATCATGTAGGGCTAGCTCACACGTGCATCCATAATCTAGTTAATTAGTATGATGTGTCGTCAAGCCAAGTACTACTCTGCTACGTACTACAAGTGCATTTCTTCAAGTAAATTAATACTAGTAGAAACACATCAATACAATGCCACTAGCAAGATGTCAGGATAACATAGGACGGTACCAGCTTGTGATCTTCTTCATTTCTTCCTTCTTTTTCTTCTTCATCGTCTTCCTGTTCTTGCTCTGTTTCTCTTTCTCCTAAACCAATTGGTGAAACCAAGTAGATGAATGGGATTCAACGTCAGATTTGGTTTTCAGCGAGTACAAGTCTACTACGTAAACAATAGTACTATTTTCTCATGGCTGTTCCAAAAGAGAGTTGAACACATGCATTAAATATCATTCTTACTTAAGGGAAGGTTAGAATGCCAATTTGGATGATGAGGATTGGACACAAATCTCCCTTTGTGATGTTCCACTGAAACCGACCATTAGTTCCGGCGCGACATTCCAGTTAAACTGCACAAAAATCACTAGTTATGACTTATAACAGTGGCATGGCATCATTTTACCAGGGGCATTAGATTAAGAACAACTAAATAAATGCTATAAGGGCATTGGACAGTGCATATCTGGGTTGTTCCCAATTTTTTGACATTAGCCACCTATTCATATGTGTGGATAGACAATCTAGTCCTGGTCATACAGTTGTGTACAACGTTTCCCCTTTATTCTATTTTCGACCAAGAGACCGGTTGGAGGGCCAGATTGTATTACTTTCACCCCCTTCATTTCATGTTTGTACCAAGTCCTATGTACATTTCATACTACATCTTTTCCCCCTTCTTTTCCTATTTAAACCAAGTAACAAGATTCAACTCTATAAGGTAGCTTTACCTCTAACAATAGAAAAAATTAGGTGGCGTTGAACAATCCGATCAATCCTAGATAGGTGGGGGGGGGGTGCTCAGAGGTAGAAAATGATGCACATGCAGTGGCATAACGAGCTGTGGAAGTAGAGCTAGGCCGGTTTGAATGGAAGATATACCTGAAGGTCATCAGGGTGTGGCTAGGTGGGGGCGTGAGGCTGGATCGGCCCACACTATGGCAACGACGAAGGGATCGGAGGACCTCCCGCGCCGGCGCTCGGCCAGACAGTTAACGGTGTGGCGTGCAGTGGGTCTCCTCCCTCGCCGTCAACGACGACCTAAACGTTGCACCTCCTCCACTTCCCCAGCGAAGGGGATGTGTCCGGATCTGTAACCAGATGTGAGGATATAAAGGCTGTGTGATATCTTGTTTAGATCCGGAGAGGATGAGAGTTTGTGAAAGAGCAACCCTAGCAAGCATGCGCGGAGGCTCCTCCCTACATATATACGTATAGTAGAGTAGTTTTCTTTCTTCATTCCATCAAAACAATCATCTAAGACGTAAAAAAACAATTGTTTACGTGCCAGGTCGCCATTTTTTGAGTTGTTGATTTTTTTTGAGATAGCTACCGCTTATTCCAAGCGGAGTGTGTGGATGAACGAGCTGTTTGGCTCGTTAATGTCGTTCTCGTTAAGGCTTGTCTCGTTAAGCTCGGTAGGACTAACATGCAAAAACCTCTGCTCGGCTCGGTACGTTTGAAGCTCATTTAGCTGATGAGCGCTCGTTAACAAATTCTGATGATGTGTTACAGTCTAAATGATGAGTGAGTAGATGTGATTTTTAAGAATATAGATGGTGACTACGAAAGGAAATGCTCTAGTTTGTTGCCTCCTATGTAGATTAGATTGAATAGATAGGCTCAGATTGATGATTGGATTTATTTGTTGAGAAGCGAGCCACGAGCATAACGAGCCGAACAATTTAGGTGCTCATTACTCGCCAACTAACAGCTTTTAGTCCAGCCCCGCCGGTCTGCCAGGTCGCACTTTGTATCGTTCACGTGTGGTACTCGACCCCCAATAAAGTTAACAACCACCACCTCATAAAATTTGTGAACAAGCCCACCGCCTAAATTATTGGAAACGTGGGCAGCATCAACCTTCAATATTATTTATATTTTCTATACGTGGGAGTATAGTTTTAATGGAGTGCTACTATTGCCAGCTCCTCCTCTGTCGTTCAATTTTTTTGTTGAGGTTTTGGTTGCCCATGATCCAAACACACCCCAAGCATCCGGGCCCACATGCCATCTACCAAATCTTTGTGAAGTGCTATGGTTGAGACTGAACAGTCACCCTGGTGTGGCCGTCATGACGTGTCATATCACAAAACCCACACCTTTACCAGCAATGGTAAAGTGGCCAGATAAGTTGGATGGACGAAGCAACCATCATTTCACTGGAACGCTCATTGAAGCCCTTTCTCCCCTATCTTGAAGAAAACCACACTCCACGCTAGTCATTTCTACCATTTTTCTTCTGTACCAACGAAGGAAAGGTAGGGGAATCAGTGATGCTAATCTATTTTAATTCCAATAATCTTCTTTTTGCGAAGCACCGACCGATTCTCACTTCCTATTCTTTCCCCGTTTTCATTGTCATTGTGGTTTCCTTTCGATTGCTTTTCGTTTGTCAGTTT
The DNA here is from genome assembly GCA_902687465.1 of Secale cereale. Taxonomy (NCBI): domain Eukaryota; kingdom Viridiplantae; phylum Streptophyta; class Magnoliopsida; order Poales; family Poaceae; genus Secale; species Secale cereale. The sequence goes on from LR738711.1 coordinate 303,744,370, forward strand.
ATTGATGGATCCTGGAGCACTGGGCAAAGAGTTGCCGGCGAACAACCCTCTTGAGACAGAGATATCCAGGAAGAGAGCACCAGCCAACGAGTTGGCATTGTTGGTGGGCCAACCCATGGAGATGAAGAACTCCAAGAAACAAGCACTGGCCAAAGAGTTGAGGACCTTGGCGGACGAACTCCTGAACAAAGAAAGCTGGAAGAACAGCAAGGGCAACACCGTGCCTACCCTAGAAACTCTAATGGCCACCTATGAGATCCTCAAGGCCGGGTTTGAGGAGATAATCATTGTCGAGAAGCAGTATTTCCCCGGCGAGGCGATGGTCCCCGGAGGGATGGGATCCTCGGTGAGCTGCACAAGGTAAAAAAATATGGTTTACCATAGTTGTGGTTTTTGATTATTTGCAATGTGCTTCCTAATATGTTAGGGTTGTGTAGGTATAGGTGCTGGTGGATGTCCTTTATGATTCCGAGGTCGCGGTACCTCTTGTGGACATCGCTCTAGAGATCGATCCCCATGCCGTTGTCCTTCCTGTGGACATTGCCCTAGAGATTGATGACAAGAAATAGTTGGTCGCGCTAGTCTTTCAACGTAGTTTGAAGTGTTTAATTACCTGAACGATGAGTTTTATCACACCGTCTTAGGGATAGTGCTGTGTCTTGTGTCGGCGGTACTTGCTACTTTTGTTTGATAGTGAATCGTGCGAACCATCTCCGAGTTATGGAAATAGATGTATCCTCGCCAGCTTTTGAAGTAATATATGGCATGCTTAGGCATATGTTTAAACTGTTTAGTCATATAAGCAGGGCTTGATTGAAGAAAAAATAGTTTGATGATTCTTGGTGTCAAACCTCGACTGATTCCGCGGTGTTTTAGTTGGCTAGCTACTGTGCGAGCTATAGTACTTGCAAACACTGACCGAAGAAAAACATTGGGGCTGATAGGTTGACGTGAATATGTTGTTGACATTGTACTTTCGAAATGGCTACATAGAGAGTTTACGTGTGCTAGTGATAGGTTGTACGAGTTTATATTTCTTGGAGTCCTTGCGCGTCGTCCAGCCAATCTCTTCTCCCTCCTTGTGTCCTTTTCCTTGGCCGACTGTCGACAGACAATTGCAATGCGTGTCCCCTTTGGTGATCGTCATGCCAGACTGACTATGGCGGGTGCGACGCGAACGCGACAGGCGTGCTTTAAGGGTGCCGCCTTTTCCTTTTGAACTTGCATAGTGTAACATTTTCTACTCTGTTCTTTAACTTGTTCATATGATCCATCGATACAAATTCAGAACAAAATGATGAGGGCGGGGCTTTCCCACATGTTAGGCAGGCTTTTTTGGCCTAGTGGGTCTGATTGATATGACGTGCTACAGTGCCGTGCAGTCTTCGCGTGTGGTAGCAGTATTGCTGGTACAATACTTTTCTTAAATAAGGCGATTCAACGAAGTCATGATGGTTCCTTCGTATGAGCAACTTATAGTGGGAAAGGTTGGGCCTGCGATTTGACGGCTCATTAGTCATTATTACTGCGGCACTACGACCTCTCCCCTGCAGTTCCATGTGATGTACTCTAATTTTGGTGCATGGCAAGTGGACCAGGATGGTCGACATCCCACATGTTGGAGAATGAAAGTATTCTTTCGGATATTGAGGACGAGCAAGGAAGCCGAGCGAGATAGTGTCACTACTCTTTTGCAGTACTATCAATTTTTTATTTATGATGAAATCTATTTGAGGGAGTCCTGGACTAAGGGGTCCTTGGGCGTCCGGCCTGTTATCAATGGGCCGGACTGGTGGGCTATGAAGACATGAAGGCTGAAGACTGCACCCATGTCCGGATTGGACTCTCCTTGGCGTGGAAGGCAAGCTTGGCGACTAATTATGAAGATTCCTTCTTATGTAACCGACTCTATGTAACCCTAGATCCCCCCGGTGTCTATATAAACCGGAGGGAGTAGTCGGGATGCGAGACACACATTACCATAGTCATACAGGCTAGGCTCATAGGGTTTAGCCATTACGATCTCGTGGTAGATCAACTCATGTAATACTCATATTCATCAAGATCAATCAAGCAGGAAGTAGGGTATTACCTCCATAGAGAGGGCCCGAACCTGGGTAAACATCGTGTCCCCAGTCTCCTGTAACCATCGACCTTAGACGCACAGTTCGGGACCCCCTACCCGAGATCCACCCGTTTTGACACCGACATGGTGCTTTCATTGAGAGTTCCACAGTGCCGTCGATGAAAGGTTCGATGGCCCCTTCAATCGTCGATAGTGACACTGTCCAGGAGGAAACATTCCTCCCCGGACAGATCATCCTATTCGGCGGCTTCGTACTGCGGGCCAACTCGCTTGGCCATCTGGAGCAGATCGTCAGCTACGCCCCTAGACATCAAGTCAGATCGGGAGTTTGAAGTACTTCACGGACATCCGTGGAGATTTGATCTTTGATGGATTTGAGACCACGGCGATCACTCCCCCTTGCTCCGATGAACATGACTTAAATCTGTCATCGGACCACATCCGGGAGATGGATCCTGTTGCTTCAACGGCCTTAAGTCTGGTGCAGATTCTGCCATCCGAGGCCACAGAGTCCGCGATGTTGGAGCCGCACACAGACTCGACACCTTGCAATATTTGCATCAACAAAACTCCGGACTCGTCTCCGGCTATGGGTTCTGAACCACATGCGCCTGCGGACATCGAGCTGGATCGGTTATCGATTTTCGAATTCCGCACCGCATACATCTTCGAACACTCGCCCCTGGGCGATGTGTTAAACTCGCTAAAAACCTGTCCTTGGCGGGGGACTCACAGCCAAACTATGTCCGGTTTGACCTAGGGGCTGATGACGGAGAAATTCACTTCCCACCAGCCACCCACTTCATAGCCACTGTCCAGGACTTAACCGACATGCTTGATTATGGCTCCGAAGACATCGACGTCATGGATGACAATGACGATGAGGAGCAGGGTCAAAACCCGCCATTCACGGGACGTATGACGGCCACCTCTTGGTATGACATGTGCATGGCTGATACACCTAAAAAAGCTGGCGACGATGACAAAGAAGATCTAGTCGAGAATAAACCTCCTAAGACACAGTATAATACCGGCGCCCTAAACGCCACTCTAAGTTACATCGCAACAACACTAGCACAGGAGAAAAGAACACTCCAGACGACGCCGAAGACAATGAAGACCCTGTTGGAGCAAGATCCGAGAAGGAGGAAAAAGTAAACGTGCAAGCTAGCTCCGATGAACAGGCCCTGCCCCGCGACAATTCGGAGGACGACAACTACCTTCCGCTCTCCGAAGATGAGATAAGCCTTCGGGACGAAGATTTCATCGTACCCGAAGAACCCCTCGAGGAGGAGCGCTTCAAGCTTAGGCTGATAGCCACTGCAAGGAGCCTGAAAAAGAAGCAGCAACAACTTCAAGCTGACCAAAACCCACTCAATGCTAGATGGACCAAAGTCCTGACCGCCGAAGAATACGGCCTTAATGGCCCAGTCAAAAGCTACCCGAGGCATAGATCGCTACCTCAGTTCGATGACGAAGCATTGGAGCCCGCACTATCATCACACAATGCGGCAGGTCGTTGACAATCCCGTTTGGATGAAGAGGCAACACAAGCCGAACACCAGACCGCCCCACCTCGCCATAAAGGCAGGAATAACACAGCTCATGGTTGTACAAACGACCTTCGACGGGACTCGGATAGTAGAGCAGGACACGCAAGATCGATCTACGGATCGTGAGGGCATGCCTCGACACGCGATGATGGCTACCTATTCGGACATGACAAACCCAGCCACGCCCGAGCCGAAAGCCACAAATGGACTCCTTCGGAGTTATGTCGTAGTGTGGCCCTACACAGAGGCGCCGCACACCCTCTTTGCTTCGCTGATGAAGTAATGGACCATGAATTCCGCGAAGGATTCAAACCCGTCAATATTGAATCATATGACGGAACGACCAACCCCGCGGTATGGATAGAAGGTTTTATCCACCACATCCATATGGCCCATGGAGACGACCTCCATGACATTAAATATCTCCCACTAAAGCTAAAAGTGTCAGCTCGGCACTGGTTGAACACCCTGCCTGAAAATTCCATAGGCAGCTGGGAAGACTTGGAAGAAGCTTTCCTTGACAACTTCCGAGGAACATATGTCAGGCCACCGGATGCCGATGACCTAAGTCACATTGTCCAGCAGCCTGGAGAGTCAGCCAGAAGCTCTCGACTCGGTTCTTTGTCAAAAAGTACCATATCATCGACTGTCCGGACGCGGAAGCCCTCGCAGCCTTTAGGAACAGTGTCCGGGACGAATGGCTTGCACGCCACCTTGGTCAAGAAGAACCTAAATCCATGACAGCGCTTACTGCTCTATTGACCCACTTATGCGCGGGAGAAGACAGCTGGCTCGCTCGTAAAAGCAACAACGTCAGCGACCCGGGCACTTCCAAAATCCGAGACGGCAACGGCGAGCCATGACGAGGCAAACACAACAGTCACAATGATAATGGAAGATCACGCGACACAGCGGTAAACGCCGGATTCAGCAATTCAAAGCCCGGTCAATGGAAGAAGCCACTCAAGGAGAATCGAGACAAACCATCCAACCTAGACAGGATATTGGACCGACCCTGCCAGATTCATGGCTACCCCGATAAACCAGCTAATCATACTAACAGAAACTACTGGGTCTTTAAGCAGGCCGGCAAGCTCAACGCCGAACACAAGGGGAGGAGGCCGCTAGGCGATAGGGATGACGGAGAGGTTCCCCAACGAAGTATCGGGAGTCAAAAGCAATTTCCACCTGAGAATCGACTACTCTCGGAGCAAAAATAGCAGGCCGGCTTCCGCCGCCCACTTCGCACACCTGCAAAATTTGTACCGCGCATACATCACTACGCACTCAAAATACCATGGGCATTGGCGGAAGCAAACTACGGACAGGCCTGCAAGCACTCCTGTAACACTTTTATCTATTTTCTTTTTTTTTCTTCCATCACCATCTCTTAAAAACAGGTGATGAACAGGACAAACATCTAAAACCGACTCTATCGGAGTCCAGATCCATACACTCACCTAAGGGGCTACTTCCATCAAGGATTCCCCTCGTCGAGGACAGGCAGCGCAGACGTGCGACAGGAGGTCCAAAGTAACTTTTGTAGACCACACTCTTTATTTTGACCACACTCTTTCATAGACCGCACTCTTTATTTCGTGCCTGTACTATGCTTCTTCCTCCGCCTACAACCCCAAACCTGTCAAATAGCCGGGTTTGTGGTCTTTATATATATATATATATATATATATATATATATATATATATATATATATATATATATATATATATATATATATATATATATATATAAATTAATCATTGGCATATCGCTCAGGTCCGAGAAAACAGTATCCACATGAATCATCCGTGTTGTTTCGCCAATGAATATGGCTCCTACGGTTGTTTCACAAAATGTACCTTGGCATAACCAGCCAGGGGCTCGGTACGGGAAGAACCGAGTTGCCAGCAAAAGCCCGAACAACTCTATAGCGTACTTTGGCGTCGCAAGTTTGGCCTTTTATGCATCAGCTCAGAATCTTTGCCTTTGGTCAATAGTTGGGTTGCCCGACTCCTGTGCTTGCTACCCTACGTTCCGCTCCATCGGCTAGGGTAGTAAATGGACAACTATTGTGATTGTGCTTCCGGTTCATCTGGTCAAGTACGTTAGTAGAGAAAGTCGAAAACTTACTGTCATGATGCTGCGAGAGCTGGTCAACCACTTGACGACTTATTGGAATCTTTAGCGATTCTTCGTGTCACACAAGGGATCTTTTTCAGATCAAATATGTAAGGGATCATATTTTAATACGACGGATGCATACCAGGGGCTAAGTCGTAGCCCCACCATAAAACTTCTATGGCTAAGTGAAAGTGTTAACGCCCTATAGTCCAATTGCATGGTTCGCCGCATTATCACCTCCTTCATGGACCAAGACATTAGATAAAGAGTGATTAAATGATTTTCCGAACACCCACGTACTTCCTACGAGGAGGCTGAAGCCGACGACTAAAAAACTTTCATATTATATTAAAATGGCCGCACAGGAGGAATTCAAGATTTCAAGCAAAACATTAATTAACTATGAAATTGTCTTTACAATTCTCATACACCTCACTCGAAAATTACTTCTTTCGAGCACAGACCCTCTATTAAGTGGGCGTCCTCTAGGATGTCTTCAAAATAATGCTCTGGTCTAGGACGGTCCTTGCCCTTGGGTGGACTCTTCACTGTAACATCGATGGCCTTCATTTTCCCACAGAATGTCTTGACTCAGGCGAAAGCCAATCCATGCACCCTCAATGCACGTCGACCACTTCACAGCGTCGATACGCGGCACTGCGTCAACAAGCCTTTGCACCAAACCGAAGTAGCTATTCGGAACAGGCTCGGTTGGCCACAACCGGACTATGACGTTCTTCATGGCAGCGCCGGATATCTTATGAACTTCGGCCCATTGGGACATCTGTGCATTCAGCAACAGAGGGCGCTTTGATGCGCCAAACTGTGACCAGAAAAGCTTCTCCGTTGCGTATCCCTCTCGCACTTGATAATACTGTGCCGCATCGGAAGAACTCTTTGGCAAGTCTAAAAACTCGTCCGGAGAACTCCACACTCAGTCAAGCTGAGCATAGTTCAGATCGCCGAACTTAGCCTGTAGCGGAAAGGGCTTACCAGCCGCAATCTCCCTAGCTTGCCGGATTTTCTCACGAGCTGCTCTGGATTCTGACCGCGCTTCTTTCGCCTCTCGTAAGGCCTTGTCAAGTTCAGCCGCTTTGGCTTCATTCTCCTTCTCTAGAAGTTTGCAGCAGCCAGTAGCATTCTTCAGTTCGAGCTCCATCGCGGACATCTTCTCCTCATGTTGGTGCCGTGCAACTTGTTCGGCTTTTAACTCAGCCGATGCCTTTTCAGCAGCCGCACTACTACACCGGGCCTGCTCCTCAGCACGGGCCAGCTCCACTCGAAGAACTTCAACAGTAGCTGCACCATCTACAACCATGCATATTCCAGCATATAACTTTTTAGAATCATGCTCATACCACAAAAATGTATGGGGATTGCCCCGAATACATACCTTGCCACTCGTCAAGACGCATATTGGTTAACGCAAGATCATCCCCCGCTATATCCAGCTTCCGCTGGAGCTCAGCAATATCCATAGTCTGGGAAGTGGCCGAGGGGGAAGCAGCCTCTGTTCAAATTCATCAGGTTAGTCCTTGAATGATTCTTTTCGATCCTCCTTTCGGTTCCCATTGGAAGCCAACCGGAGTCTCAGGGCTACTAGCTATACACAGGTGCATCTTTGCAAACAAAACATAACTGAAAACATTATGTCACAAACCTCGAAGCCTTTTAGCAGGCCCCTGAAGGCATCATTCAATCCGCTCTTCACGGACAGAATCTTCTCAACCACTGTACCCATCAAGGTACGCTATTCCCCCGAGACAGATCCTTTCCGCAACATGTCTCGCAATATATCCGGAGCTTCCGGCTCTTCAGAAGCTCCTCTAGGAGCACAACCATCCATTGAAGGAATCAGTCCACCCGTCTCCGGAACCACCTTCGGCTGCGCGCCAGACAGTCCGGGGCCTTTATTATCAGCCCCTGAATCCCGGATGGATGGAAATCCACCTTCGGGTACTGCCTCTTTTATCGCCCACATAGCTTGTTGATCAAGAAAAGCCCTCCGCGACGTCACTTCAGAGTCATCTGCCCTATTAGGCGAGGAGGTTGGGGGAGCTGTCTCGCTCTCCATGATCTCTGGTAGGAGACCTCCCGAAGAAGAGGATCGCCCAGAAAAACTCTGCACCGAACTATAAAAATGCACGAACACGTTACGTATATCTTCGGTAATGACAAAACGGGGCGAGACACTATCAAAGTACCCCGGATTCACTTACCGTTTGGTCGAGGGCTTGTCCCCATATTGGAGTTGTTCAACGGCGTCGCTTTCCAAACCCAAGCCGCTCGGCGGTGGCATCTTGCCTCTCTGAGACTGCCTTTCCGAACAATCGGAGGCATCTCTTTTCCTTTTTCTCAGAGAACGGATACAGGGTCCTCTTTCGCCTCTGTCTTCAGGCGAGGAAAGGTCGATTTCTCCAGACTCAGTATCTGACATACCTCTGGAACAAAGGTCATCTCGGGTGTTCTCACTCTGCTCTTTACTCTCCCCTGCCGGCGCTTGGTATGGTGCCGAGGACTGCATCCTTGTTAACATGGGACTAGCTGAGTATTCGGGAAGGGGAGCCGGACACCTAGTCCATTCCACTTTTTTTATCCAGCCGTGAAAAAGGATGATTCTGTCAGTGTCTTATCACTGGATCTCTGATTATGAGGTGTTCGGCGAGAGGGTACTTACCGGGTTGTCCGGAGGGTTACAGTCTAGGCCGACATCTTCGGTGGTGTCTGGCCATTGCTTTTGTTTCCCAAAAATAATCCCCACATTCCTTCGTGCTTAGTGCCGAAGAAGTGTTGAAGAGTCCGCGGCCCTTCCGGATTGAACTCCCACATGCGGAGAGGCCGTCGCTGGCACGGCAAGATCTGGTGGACTAGCATTACTTGGACAACGTTCGCGATATTGATGTCCCTCTGAATGAGGTTTCAGATGCGGCTCTGCAAAACCCCCACCTCGTCCGTTGATCCCCAGTACAACCCCTTATTAACCCACGATGCAAGCTAAATTGGGGGGCCAGATTGAAATACGGGCACAACAGCCCACTTGGAGCCGCGGGGCTCGGTGATGTACAACCACCCCTGCTGCCATAAATCAGAAGACTTGGCAAAGAATCCTTTCAGAGAAACAGTACTGGCGAGCTTGCTCCCTGTGGCACCGTCGCACTCTGCCCGCTCCCCCTCTATCACTTGCGGCTTCACACCAAAGGTCTTGAGCCACAAGCCGAAGTGTGGAGGAGTTCGGAGGAAGTCTTCGCATGTGACGATAAACGTTGAGATAAGAAGAATAGAATCCGGGGCCAGATCGTGAAAGTCTAGCCCATAATAGAACATGAGCCCTCGGACGAAGGGATTAAGTGCAATAAACCACGGAGGAAGTGGGACACGAACACGACCCTCTCGCCGGATTTAGGGGTAGAAATAACCTGCCCCTCGACCGGAAGCCGATGAAGGATTTCTACGGTCAGGTACCTCGCTGCCCGAAGCATTGCAATATCTCCCTCCGTGACATAAGAAGCCACCCACCGGCCTTGACGGTTGGATCTGGACATGATTGGAGCTTGTGGCGACTGAAACCTGGGTGTTGGAACTCGGGGTAGCTGGGGTTGAGAAAGAAGCAAGCGTGAAAGAAAAGACGGGTCTATACCTCTATATGAAGGCCGCGAATATCGAACGTCTCCTCCTGGATCTTAAGACTTTCCACGTCCGGGTTGATAAGAATCCCTTAAAAAGGGAGACGCGATCTCTGCTTGGATAAGACATACCAATAAAACCTCTGGTCTTCTTGCTCCAGCTGCCCAAACCAGCGCCGGTTGTGCCTTGTGTTCCTGCCTCCCGTGGCCGGCTGCGATGCCGCGGAGGCCTCCCCACCCCCTACTATTCCCACCGCTGGCCAGGGCATCCCTCTACTCACCCAAACCCCCTGTTATTCTGCGACGACGGTAGCCGCACACCGCAGCCGAACCAGTGAACCCTCGTACTCCTCTCCGCGTGGGCATCCACTGTCGCGTCTTCCCCGACTCCATGTCGTCCCCTTCCTAGGCCTCGCCGTCGTCCACCGCCCTGGTGCTCTCGGCGCGGCCTGGTCAACGTGGTCAAGGAGCGACTTCCATCGGAAGAGTACCGTTGTGGAGAGGCTGACAGCTGGGTCCACGGCAGCCGCAAGGAAGTGCCTCCTTATTACGCGGAAAATAATTATTCATCCACCTGACAGTAGGGACCCGCCGGATGGGCCACCGTATTTGGCAAAAAAACGTTTCCCTCCTGACTGTTGGGACACACCGGACGGGCCACCGTATTTCGCAAAAAAACGTCCCCCCGCTGTCAGCTCGGACCCATCGAAGGTGCCTCCTTATTACGCAAAAAAATGAATACTCCCCCTGCTAGCTGGGACCTAGTATAGTGGGAGGCTGACTTGGGGGCCTACTAAGTTGACGGGGATGGAGGGCTTTGTCAACTTAGTCAATATGCACGATTCTAGGTCCATTGACCGTACGATGTCCATCAAACGGTCGTAGTGCTTCTTCAACCTCTGGTATTCTTGCTCCAGCCGCCCAAACCAGCGCCGGTCGTGCCTCGTGCTCCTGCCTCCCGTGGCTGGCTGCGATGCCGCAGAGGCCTCCTCGCCCCCTACTACCCCCACTGCTGGCCAGGGCATCCCTCTTCTCACCCACACCCCCTGTTATTCTGCGGTGACGGCAGCCTCACACCGCAGCCGAACCAGTGAACCCTCGTACTCCTCTCCACGCGGGCATCCATTGGCACGTCTTCCCCGACTCCGCGTCGACCCCTTCCTAGGCCTCGCCGTCGTCCACCGCCCTGGTGCTCTCGGCGCGGCCTGGTCAACATGGTCAAGGAACGACTTCCATCGGAAGAGTACTGTCATGGAGAGGTTGACAGCTGGGTCCAAGGCAGCCGCAACGAAGTGCCTCCTTATTGCGCAGAAAATAATTATTCCTCCACCTGACAGCAGGGACCCACCCAACGGGCCATCGTATTTGGCAAAAAAAACATTTCCCCTGACTGCTGGGACCACCGGACGGGCCACCGTATTTCGCGAAAAAAACGTTCCCCCGCTGTCAGTTCGGACCCACCGGAAGTGCCTCCTTATTACGCAAAAAAAGAATACTCCCCCTGCTAGCTGGGACCTAGTATAGTTGGAGGCTGACTTGTGGGCCTACTAAGTTGACGGGGACGGAGGGCTTTGTCAACTTAGTCAATATGCACGATTCTAGCTACATTGAAGGTACGATGTCCATCCAACGGCCGTAGTGCTTCTTCAACCTCTGGTCTTCTTGCTCCAGCCACCCAAACCAGCGCCGGCCGTGCCTTGTGCTCCTGCCTCCCGTGGCCGGCTGCGATGCCGCGGAGGCCTCCTCACCCCCTACTATTCCCACCGTTGGCCAGGGCATCCCTCTAATCACCCACACCCCCTGTTATTCTGCGACGACGGCAGCCACACACCGCAGCCGAACCAGTGAACCCTCGTACTCCTCTCCGCGTGGGAATCCATTGCCGCGTCTTCCCCAGCTCAGACCCATCGAAGGTGCCTCCTTATTACGCAAAAAAATGAATACTCCCCCTGCTAGCTGGGACCTAGTATAGTGGGAGGCTGACATGGGGGCCTACTAAGTTGACAGAGACGGAGGGCTTTGTCAACTTAGTCAATATGCATGATTCTAGCTCCATTGACCGTACGATGTCCATCCAACGGCCGTAGTGCTTCTTCAACCTCTGGTCTTCTTCCTCCAGCCGCCTAAACCAGCGTCGGTCGTGCCTCGTGCTCATACCTCCCGTGGCCGGTTGCGATGCCGTGGAGGCCTCCCCGCCCCCTACTACTCCCACTGCTGGCCAGGCCATCCCTCTACTCACCCACACCCCCTGTTATTCTGCGGCGACGACAACCTCACATCGCAGTCGAACCTGTGAACCCTCGTACTCCTCTCCACGTGGGCATCCACTACCGCGTCTTCCCAGGCTCCCCGTCATCCCCTTCCTAGGCCTCGACGTCGTCCACCGCCTTGGTGCTCTCGGCGCAGCGTGGTCAATGTGGTCAATGACCGACTTCCATCAGAAGAGTCATGTAGGTGGAGAGGCTGACAGCTGGGTCCACGGCCACAGCAAGGAAGTGCCTCCTTATTACGCGAAAAATAATTATTCCTCCACCTGACAACGGGGACCCACCGGGCGAGCCACCGTATTTCGCGAAAAAATGTTCCTCCCTGACTGCTTGGACCCACCGGCTACATCTTCGCAGGCAAGGAAGTGCGTTCGGGCAAAAAAAAAATGATTCGCCCCCCTGACTGCTGGGACCCACCAGCTACATCTTCGCACACAAGGATGTGCCTGATAGTCGGGACCCACCTGGTCGAAGCGTACGTAGCATTGTCATTCTGGTCGCGAACGTGTACGTACATACTGGTCGATGTAGAGGCCTGCACGTGTTGTAGTAGAGGCGCGCACATAGAATGTACACATACGTACATCAGACAGTGTGCAAGAAAGAAAATACGGCCACGTACGTACATACGGGAAGGGTCTCGAACGCCTACTCACGCATACGTACGGCCAGGGCTCGTGTACATGGCTAGGTCAGAACGGAGAAAGAGCGTCATCATCGTGTTCATGGGGAGCCAACCGGCTGGGTCATTACGTAATGCATCGTCGTGTTCATCGGGAGGGCTTGGATGGAACTGTTGATGGAAACGATGCCTGGCATACCACAGAATGGTGGAAACGGCCTTGTGTTCGGCCGGCCACGTTCGAAACGGGATCCTGTTCAACCGGAGGGGTCTGGCGTACCGCAAAACGGAGGAAACAGACCTCCTACGGTCGAAACGGCGGTCCTGCTGATCGGGAGGGATGTGGCGTACCGCAAAATGGAGGAAAGGGACTTCTGTTGGAGTGCTATGGTCGAAACGGGGTCCTGTTCATCGGGAGGGGTGTGGCGTACCGCAAAACGGAGGAAACAGACTTGTGTTGGAGCGCTACGGTTGAAACGAGGGTCCTATTCATCGGGAGGGGTGTGGCGTACCGCAAAACGGGACTCCACGGGATACTGTTCATCACCACCATCGACCCCTCCATCCTCCATGGGCTACTATTCATCCAGCGTCGACCTCCTCCAGCTTCCACCTGTGACTGTTCAGCCTCCACCGCATGCTACTCCACTGGCTACTGTTCAACCAGCCCTCTCCACGGGCTCCTGTTCAACCACCCCTCCATGGGCTAATGTTCACCCAGCCCTCCACCCTCTACTGTTAATGCATCCCTCCACGGGGTGGTCCTATTCATGCAGCCCTCCACGTGGTCCTGTTCATGCAGCCCCAACCGGCTCGATCGAACGGGGTCCTTTTCATGTAGAGGCAACACCACGGGGTCCTGTTCAGCCACCCCCACCGGGAACTGTTCATCCAAACCCCCGAGCAACGCTCATTGTTCATGCAGAGGCAGCATCGATCGACTTCAATTAGCAGCAGTAGCGAAGGAATCGCTCGACCGGCTTCAGTTAACAGCCATCGATCGATCGCTCGGGTTCAGTAACGCGTAGCCTGCAGTGCAACCGCTCGGGTTCAGTTAGAGCTCAACGCCTCACTTGGGTTCAGTGAGAGCCCAATGCCTTGTACCCACGCGCGTGCGTGTACGAGAGAAACGCGCATCGCTCGGCCCCGACCACCCACTGTAACCCGGAACACTCCGATATTTTCCTTGCCCTCACTTCTATCACGGTTTTTTCCGTCATGGACGGCCCAAAGAATGTCATGCAGGTGCGTCTCTAGCCCGCCCAGGACGAAAAGCCCATTTTCTGTCATGATTTTTTTTTATAGAAGTAGGACCCCACCACATCTATGATGATACCATGTTTTGTCACAATTATTGTCATAGAAGTGTCATAAGTATGATAGAAAAAAGTTTCGTTCGGCCCAAAATGTCACGGATGTGTCTATTTTTAGTGTACATCCATGTAGAAATATAGTGATATGGTTTTCATGATATATAACACATATTTAATTCTTCAAATGGATGACCTACTACTACGTGAATAACTTATACACTAGGACGGAGGGAGTAGTATATTCTTGCCGGACATTAATGCGACACTGACGCTGTGAAGTTGTACTGACTGTTTTAGGCATAAAGGCCGCACCGGCGAGGGATGGGGTTTGGGTGGGCCAGGGTGGTAATGCGCGTGCATGGTGGTGTTATTGATTTTTGTACCCTTTCAACCGTACTAGTACTTCGTAAAAGTACATTCATTTGTGAATTTTCTATTAATCCTTGCATATAACCATATAAAGCACATTGAAATTCGAACATGTGATGGGGGGATCTAAATTTGAAACTTATAAAACAGAAAAACTAAACATATACTAGTAAACTAGAAGAGAGTGAGTATACTGTTGGATGTGTCCCATACGAAACAAGCCCCTTGGGTTGTCACGACGAATATGCGTTTAAAAAGGAGCACGGCGTCTTTGTACTCGTACGGTAACAAATCGGCTGCAGACAGCAGGGTCCACCTTTGACCACCACGTTTAGGATTGTTCGTGAAACAAATCGTGATGTGGAACACCGCGATGAGAGCATAATTTTTGTTGGCGCACGATCTTTTTGGGGATTCTGGGATTGCTATCTTCTTCAATCCCATAGTGGTTCCATCGTACCAATTCAGGTGATGGCCCATTACATAAAGGTTTGACGGGAACGGTGTCACCGTTGTGGATTTTGTGCAAATTGATGTTGGTACCCTCACGTACATATGAAAGACAATGTCCATTGGCACCTAGCCAAACTTGGGAAACTGCGAGAAGCTGGGGAATTATGAAATGGAATATAGAAGTAGCCTTTAGAGTGCAATGGAATACAGAAGTAGCCTTTAGAATACATTGACGTGATCAAACTCATCTCACTTACCTGGTCATCGGACAAAATCGGATTGCCCCTCAGCAACGACATCTCAAGGGGAGTCAACTTGCAACTACGACCACGCCACCCTGGAGAGACCCCCCCAGGAAACATCCTTGTTCTCGAGGACGCATGGAAGACCAACTAGCATGGCCTTCTCCCACGCATAATTACGCACCTTCTTAAAAAATTGGTGCAAGTACCGCTCAGTCTTGCGGATGTGAGGAAGTCGGAGCGACTTATGATTTCCCCCCAAAGGATCATCTTCCAATCTCCCAATCTCAACGAGGACGAGAAGCACCGCCACCTTGCGAATCCATGGAAATGGCTACGAACTACCTTGTCCATTGGGGAACTTGCTTAGATGAGGTAGGATGGTAACTACAGGGCTTCGTCCCTTCGGAAATGATGTTCTGCGGGCGCGCACTAGTGTATACTATTTGAGAATATGGAACCGGCAGGCGGTTCGTTGTGTGGCATGCAACGTCCATGTACTACCGCAGAATTAAAGCACACACGGCATTTAACGCGACTAGAGTAGTAGTGTGTTTTCCGGGCGCACAGACTAACGCGGACTAGCAGACCTCGTCATCCTTTTTCGAGCACGACTTCGACAACTACGTGCGCGACATGCCTACATGTTGTAGCCATGTCATCCACACACGACCTAAGGGCAATTCATACTTAGCTGGTATACGTACATGTAGTAGAAGAAGGTGCAGTAGAAGACTAAGATGGGATGAGCATGTACGCCCGCGTGTAGGCGTACTATACAAGGAAGAAAAGGAGGCGATCTAGCTAGCTTAATCAATTCCAGAGGAGGAGGCACGGTGGAAGTGGAGGGCTATTCCTAGAAAGAACGGGCTAAGATCAGAACGTGCAAAGCATATTCCATAATTTTTGGCAAAAAGTTATACGCGGACTAAATTGGATCGGATGGAGTACTAGCCGGTCGCAATGGGAGTATCATAGCTTGTCAATTTGATGAGGTGGCATTGAATTAAATGAAGAAAGAGAGGGTCGCATGTCATATCAAGATACTTTATCATATTATATGATACGAATACTCCCTCCATCCCAAAATAAGTGACTCAAATTTGTACTAACTTTGTACTGAAGTTAGTACAAAGTTGAGTCACTTATTTTGGGACGAAGGGAGTATATGATACTATACTATGCTTAGGGAGGTACTAGTAGTAGTATCATACACTAGTACCATGCATATGCATGATACTAGTATACTACTAGTATGCATTGTTTGGCACGAAAGTTCCTTGGAGGTCGTGCTGCAGCAGTTGTACTCCACAAACCCGCTTCTCTTCTCCTTCCTCTTCCATCGCCTGGGCAGGTGGGCACGTCCGCGGGAAATGACTGGTCTACTTGTGCTACAAAAAGATGCATGCATGACCACTAATTTCATTCATCTATATGTATATCTATATCTATACCAATATAAAAAGACCCAAAGGGGTAGATCCAATTAATCTCGGCCATCAAATCATGTCAATCCAACGACCTAGACTACTTCAATGTCGAGCGCTCAACACGTTTAGCATGCAGTTAATTTCATGCCAAATATAGTGCTAATCATATAATATCATTGAAATAATATCCTATTTAATATCCGCATGCACAAATTGCATTGCACGTACACATTGACTAGTTCACCTTAAAAGCAGTATACATTGAGTACGATCCCCATTGAGTACTACTACTATTGGATAGTACTTTCCCAAATCCATACAAACCATGCAATAGGAGTACGAACTAGTACTAGTACTACGCACATAACCTAAGCTAGAACACATTACTCATCGTCGGAGACGGGTAGGCGGCCGCATGCTGCAACTCTAGCTCCTCCTGCTCCTCCTCCAATTCAGCAAACATCTAGTTGATCCCCCACTCTCGTTGCCGGAGGAAGCGGCGGTTGACCTCCACCTCGGCCTCCAACTGGATGGACTTGAGGATGGCTTGCTGTTCCGCCGGGCCCTCCTCTTGGACGACGCCATGGCGAAGCATGCAGCCGGTGGCGCCGGCTCCACCTCCCCCGTGTCGTTGTCCAGCTCCTCAAGCTCCGCTTAGACCGCATCGTCCTTGTCGGGTTCCGGCTCCGCCTCGCCCGCTTCATCGTCCTCCTCCTCCAGCTCCGCTTTGCCCGCATCATCCTCCTCCTGTTCCAGCTCTTCCTTGCCCACGTTGTCCTCATCCTCCTCTGGGTCCATGTCCTCCATGATCGCGTGCTGCTTCGCCTCCTCCTCCGGCTCCGGCTAGTCCGATGGCAGGAAGAATGCGATTCGAACATCACGTCGCATCCAGATCTTCGGAAGCAGCTCAAAGTGCCGCTTCTTCAGGAGCATGGCATATGTTGTTACCTTCGGCCTGGCTATGGCTATCAGGCGATGGCGAGTGGAGAAGTTGTAGTGGGAGGGGAATGAATGCAGTTACTGTTTGGGTTCGCCGTCTGGCTTAAATAAATGCGGTCCATCACGTGTACCCGCGGGTGCACAAATTGTACACATTGTTTAGGGTGCGTCACGTAACTCGCATGCGCGTGCACGAATGGTGTGTTTGTTAGGGAGTTTGTGTGTGCCCCTCTACTCTTCGGACATGTACTCCAGCTTTTGCATCGGGATATAAGTATAACGGTACCTTACCTTGTAATTTACCTGTCCATATTAATTAGATTTCTATAAAAAGAATGTCACTTCCTACTCCTGATTTGCGCTATATAATTATCCATAGTTTTCTAACTAGTAAAATAAAGTGGAATTTGTCCATGTTATAAGTAAATTAATGTGATTGATTATCACACGGGTAAGGTTAGACGAAGGGTGGTAGTAACAAATAGTCCACCTAGAGCATGTGTGTGTGTGGTCGTATAGAGAGACCATGTGTATATAAAGAGATCGTGTGTGTGAAAGAAAGAATGATGTGTGTGTTTGTGTGTGATGGAGCCTTCGACAAGGAAAGTGATTAAGTGTGTGTGGATTCATCGTCGATAGTTGATGTGTATGGTAGTGGCGTCCAACGAGGGGGGGGGGGTGCGAGAGAGAAGAGGCCCGTAGATATGGATGAATGGCGTGTGCGTGTGAGACGAGTGGTCATGGAGATAGCACGTTTGTTCGAGAGACGACGAGGAAAACTACTATCGGTGGTGCATATAGGCGGTAATTAAATGAAGTGAATGTCTTATTTGTTTCAGGTATAGAGGGAGGGAGTGATAGAATGGGGTAGCCAAAAGGAGATAGTTAAGTGTGAGTGTATGTTTTAAAGAAGAGACACATACAGACGGAAGCCATGTGCACACAAGAAGAGAAACATTTGATGTGGGGTCGGAGCTAGGGGTAATTAACTAGGTATGGAGAGCGATGAGACCTTGGACGTGCATCTGCGGGACGTACACATATATACGTGGGGGGTTTCTGTGCCTGCACGCATGACTGAGATAAAAAGAGGACATAAGTCATAAGATCAACATGACGGGAGAGATGGATCGATCTGACAATATGCATCCATGTGAGAGCGAAGGGAAGAAGGTGAGATGCTGGAGCATGTGTTTTTGTCTTTAAGAGAGAGTGGAGTGGGGTGGAGCATGCATATATGGCGAGCAGAGAGAGCGAGACACAAATGCGTGTGCAAAAGAGACAGACCTATAGATGCATGTGGAGAAAAACATATATAATTTGCGTGATTAGAGTGCGCCCGAGAAAGAAGGTTGATGGAGAAACACAAACATAGAGAGATAGAAATGCTAGTTAGAGGGATATTGGCTAGTGTGTTTTTGTCTTTAAAAGAGATATAGAGTGCATGATAGGAAGCAAGAGTGCGACCGAGAAAGGAAGTTGATGGAGAAACACATAAATAGGGAGATAGAGATGCTAGTTAAAGGGAGATCGGCTAGTGTGTTTGTTATACATAAGAGTCGAGTAGATATGAATAGTAGGCTATGTGTGTGTGTGTGTGAGAGAGAGAGAGAGAGAGAGAGAGAGAGAGAGAGAGGGTGCGTGTGAGTGACATACAAACGAATATTAGAGAGAAATGAGACCCTGAGAGACGGAGTTTGTGTTTGCGAGAGAGAGTGATACTTTTTCAGAGGTAGATTCATAGCAAGAGAGACATAGGGAACACGAGATATCTCTATTGAGAGACGGTGTGTGTGAACGGCATATAGGGGAACGGTGGAAAGAATGAGACCTTGGGAAACTGAGTGTCGTTTCAACAAACCCTGGGTCTGTTGCCCAGACTATGCACAGGCACAAGACCAAGATTGAAGCACCAGCCCCAGTGAAAGTACAAGGAATCAAGAGGAATGAAGAACCAACTCAGAGAAGGGAGACAAAAGCCAAGCCAGAGATGCAAGACATCACCAAGAGAAGGGCCTCCCTTGCAGGTAGGCGAGCCTGGCAAGGGGCGAGGCCACCCCCAAAGTAAATAGGCAGGGCCTGCCAGGGGCTCACGGAAGCCAAAGCGCCCCACCAAACACTCAAGCACGATCCACGTCGTCAATCAATGCAGTGTTAAGTTGCAAGATGATTAAGTGGCAGCCATTAGCCACATGGCAGCCAGTTCCTACAAGAAGAACCCGCAGATGACACCCGTCCTGCGATGTGTCAAGCAGGCGGACACGGAGCTGGCGGGATAGCCCGGCAAGGCTTGCCGGGCAACCAACGATGTGACATTATGCGGTGCATTTAGTGCGCCCTGCCAGCCTATAGAGTTAGGTATGATAGCACTTTTCGCTATCTTATCAGTGCATAATGTCTACTTTGCCACTGTGGTAACCCCTTAATCTATAAAAGGAGGCCCATGGCAACCGTAGAAAGGGGTTGAAAAGTTGATGAACCCACACCACCATACGCGCGTAGTCAGTGTGGCCCTGAGGCAAACCCTGCCGGGCAAGTGTACCACGCACCACGTCACGCATTCCACCATCAATTCACCAAAGCAGGAGTAGGATCTTACGCCTCGGGGTGGCCTGAACCTGGGTAAATTGCTTGTGTGCTCTCTATCGTGCTGCCGTACGCCGATATGCTCTTTGTGCAACGCGACGTCCCCCCGCCAAATCAGCAAGGGGCCACCCGGTCCCATAGGTGGCCGCGGATATCCCGCGACATCTTTGGCGCGCCAGGTAGGGGGGCGCCAGCGCAAACCTGAAAGTGTGTGCAGCGCGTCATCTTCATCACCATCTTCATCTTCGACAGCACCGTCGACCATGGTGCCCAAGAAGAAATCTGCTGCCTCGGCCCATCCCTCCACTTTGAAGGCTCCACCACCTACGGCCTCTAATGCCGCGGGGGATGCGGGGACACACGAGGATGTGGACGCTGCTGGGGACGTGGTTGGAGCAGGTGGCGCCATCACTACTTCCCCCACGTCCGACACGGGGGCCGGAGCTACCGGAAGAGAACATCATCAGCAATGCCTCGACGCTCATGCCCAACAAGGTGCGGGCAAGGGGGTCACTTCGGCCGTGCCCCCTCCTCTCACCGACTAGCACAGCCGCAACAATGGCGCTCGGTCCGGGCCGAGCTATCGCCTTTCGGTCGTGCCCACCACGGGAGTGACCGCGGCGCATGTGCCTCCTCCTGGACAAGCCAACCAGAACGACGCGCTCGACGGAGCCGCTGATCTTCGAGCGACATCTCCGCATGACCCCGCTGCCTAGGTGGTCATCCCAAACAGCGTGGACGTGGCACCGCAACCACCACTGGCATCATCAGGAGCCTGGTGACGGTGCGGTCGACGTCATCGACAACTATGCCAAACACAGCCACAGAGGCCATGGCGTGAGCTTAGCTACTACTGAGGTACCTGCCAGCAGCCGAGCAGATGAATGAATGGCTTGCCACCATCCAAAGCCTGCTCGGTTTTTCCAAAGCTGGGGGCTCACGATGAGCTTGCCCACCGCAACCTCCCCAAGTGACAGCCACCGCACGCACTGCTGGCCGTACGGAGGGGTCCGTACCCATGGCGCAATCCACAGAATCAAGACCCCAACAATGTCTCGATGGCCTCTTCTGACCCTCAAGGACGTCCAGGCGAATGTCGAACACTGGAAGATAAGCGACGGGGAGATGCGCGTGTTGTCGCCGAACAGGACCGCAAGGACCCCCACCAGGCCGATGGGTGCGACGGCCTCAACGTTGATGAGCCTGCGATCCGTGTCGGCGGGTGCCTGCCTTTCGAGGTTGGCTGCCCTGCCTTTACACGAGAGCTGCGGCAAGTCCGTTGGTCGTTCGTTCGCACGTTCAAGCCAGAGATACCTGGGAAGTACGACGGGAGGCTGAACCCGGCAGAGTTCCTGGGCATCTACACCATTGCTGTTTAGGCTGCCGATGGAAGAGTTGCGAAGGTGTTCGCCAACTACTTCCCTTTGGCTCTCAAGTCCAATCTGAGGTCTTGGCTGATGACCTGCCAAAGAACTCCATTTCGTCATGGGCGGACCTGTGCCACGAGTTCATCGGTGCCTTCACCGGTGGCCACCAAGAGCCTGGTTGGCCCAGCGACCTGTAGCTTCTCCAGCAGAAGTAAGGAGAAACCCTCCGTAAGTATTTGCAGAGATTTAGTGAAGTTCATAGAAACATTCTGAATATCCATCCGGCAGCCATTATAGCAGCTTTCCAGTCCAATGTGCGCAACCGCCGCATTCATTCCAAAATGAACGTGCGGTTGCGCCAGACTTTGAAAGAACTATATACACTTGTGCATAAATGTGCTCAGATGGACGAAGGAAGTTGCCCGGAGAAGAAGATTACATTAATGTTGATTTAGAGGATGAGAATGAATCAACTATCCAGAGAAAGGGCAAGAAGCGCAATAAGAAGCCGAGGGATAAGGCAGTGATGACTGTGGAAGGATCAGGCATGCCTAGTACCGGCAAGAAGGACAAGGCCGAGGCCCGTGGAAAGGAAGCTGCCGCGTGCGCTGCCTTCCATGAAGCCGATGCCGCCGAAAAAGTTGGGAAAGGCGATGGGCCGTACTACAAGATCCATTGGGCCAAAGGCCACGACATTTAGGACTGTTATCAGGTTGAGCAGCTCGTCAAGAAATAAAGGTAGAGTATGAAAAGCGTGATAAGGAAAAAGGTAAGAATGCTGCTGGCGGTAAGGGCCGGGGTGGTGAAGCCAATCGTCCCGGTAGTCTCTTTCGGAACCAAGGCAAACCCGTCAGGGGCCAAGAGGAGGATATCCATCATGATGCCAGTAATGGAGGAGATGAAGAGGAAACTAGTGAGCAGGAATTCCAGAAGTCCACTGACACCCTATTCATTGATGAGGGTGCACATTTGCACATGTCTCACCGCTAACTCAAGCGATGGGCACGAGAGGTCAATGTTGTGGTACCAGCGCCAGAGGCCTGGAAACCGCTCAAACGGTCCCGCACGCCCATCATCTTTGACGAAGAGGATCACCCTGGTCGCACCACTACCGTAGGGTGCTTGCCGTTGTTGGTCTCCCCGAGAATTCACAGCCTCAAGGTTACAAATATGCTAGTGGATGGCGGGGCCGGGTTGAATCTGATTTCCTTAGCAGTTATCAGCAAGCTTCAGATAGGAGAAGAAGAGCTAGAGGTTACCGACACGTTTCAAGGAGTTAATCCCGGCATGAGCCATCCTAAAGGGAAAGATTACGTTGCAGGTGATGTTTGGGGTCGAACTAGACTAACGAACTGAGAAGATTGTGTTTGATGTGGTTGATCTCCCCCTGCCGTACAATGGGATTCTTGGACGACCAGCCCTGGGAATGTTCATGGCAGCATCCCACTATGCTTACAACACCTTGAAAATGCCTGGGCCATTGGGAGTACTCACTATCCCATAAGATGAGAAGGATACAATTATTTGTGTGAACAAGATGTATTGGGATGCAGTTGCAGCAGAAGCAGCGGCAATGGTAGTTCCCGCCAAGGAAAGTAGAGGAAAGAAGAGGGATTGTAGGACCTTCGTCAAGGAGTCCGGGAAGCGTGCCCCCTCCGAGTGCACGACACCCGTTGACGACGTGCCGGAGTGTTCCAACAGCAAGGGATCCAAGGTTACTGGACCCCAAGTGAAGAAGGTCCCGGCAGGGCTGGCTGGCGTTGATGGTACTTTCACGATCATCGCCAACCTCGATGACAAATTGGAAAGCGCGCTCGTTGCCTTCCCGCAATTGAATATCGATGTGTTTGCTTGGCAACCATCCGATATCCCTAGTGTTCTCAGGGAGGTAATTGTGCACCACCTTGCTGTCTGCCCACATGACCGACCCGTCAAGCAGAGAGTATGGAAGCAGGCCTTGGAGAAGTAGCACTTCATTGTCGAAGATATCAAGAAGTTGGAGGCAGCTGGTGGTTGGCAAATCCAGTAGTGGTTAGGAAGGCTAATGGGAAGTGGAGGCTTTGCATTGATTTCACAAACCTCAACAAGGATTATCCAAAGGACCCATTTCACTTGCCGCACATCGACCAGATTGTGGATTCTACCTCAGGATGTGATTTGCTCTCCTTTCTGGACGTATACTCCGGGTATCATCAGATCTTCATGTCCAAAGTAGATGAAGAGAATACATCATTCATCACTCCATGTGGTACCTACTTCTTTGTCCGCATGCCATTCGGATTAAAGTGTGCCAGGTCCACTTTTGCAAGGGCAGTCCAGATCGGTTTTGAACCACAGTTGCATGGAAATATATAAGCTTATATGGATGATATCGTGGTAAAAAACAAGGATAAGGTCACCCTTATCCAGGATTTGGAAGAGACATTTGCTAATCTGCACAATATCAATCTGAAGCTCAATCCGGAGAAGTGTGTATTTGGTGTTACCTCCGGCAAGCTACCTGGATTCTTCGTGTCCCATCGGTGAATCAAAGCCAACCCAGACAGGATCAAGGCCCTTGATCAGATCCAAGCGCCAAGGACAGTTAAGGATGTGAGGCACTTGAAGGGATGCGTTGCCGCTCTGAGCAGATCGTCACACCCTGATTTTCATGCCACGACACTTAAGCTAATAATCATGCTAACATATGGTTTGACAAAAACTTTTGAGTGATAGGACCATGCTTGATTGGTTTTCTATTTGCTGTTTGCAAGTGCTCTAAAAATAAAATAAATCCCCCAACTCTTATACTCCTTCTAATTGACCCAAAACTTCTTCCCCATGATCATGGCATCTGTATTGGACATAATAGTATTTTCTTACAAAAAGTATTTTGGCCAAAAAGTATTTTCTAACATTAGTTTTCCAAAAACCCCTGAATTGAGGTTTGTACTGCAAGTACTTGATTTGGGGTGTGGAAAATCTTTCAAAAAATATATTTGACTCCTATTAGGTATAAGACTCCCTTAAACCACAAAAAACATAATTTTAGAAGTTATTCTCCTATTTTATTTAAAGGCTTTTTCTTTAGGCCAGAAATGGTCTTTAATAGGTTAAAATTATTTAACTATTTCAAAAATATTTGATAAAATTCTGGGAAGCTCATAGGACATACATTGTCCATATATAAGAGTTTCAACACATGATCGTGTTCAAAATATTGGTCAAATCCTTCAAAAATCCTTTCTGGATATTTCAAGCTTTTGAAATATTTATAAAGGAAATTTTCTTGATTAATTCCCTGAAAATTCTAGCATGTCAGTTATGACATATTTTATGATCTTGCAAAGCCTCATGCCTTCAAGATCAAGAAAACATCATCAAACCCTCTCAAAACCATTTCTGTCCATTATGAAGTTTGAGCAACTTTACATTGCCAAACATGTCCAAATGCTCTCAAACTTTGGGCACATGCTAAAATGGTCTAATTATGCATCTATACTATATGGTACATGTTTTTGGAGAAGGATAACTTGACCAAAGTGCCCCAAAACCCTTTCTGGCCAGATTCAAATTTGAACAACTGTACATTACCAACTTTTTACTTGTGACCTCAAATTTTGTGGAAATGCTCACAGCCCCCACATGATGACACTGCACCAAGTAGTGGATCAAGGGGGCATGATTTGCATGACTAAATCTTGGAAAGTCTATTTCGCTTGATTTATAGGGTTTACCTGTCACATCCCCAGCTTCACCTTGCATTAGGATAGCACTTGTCTGTTGCATCATGTTTAAGTTTTCCAGAAAGTTGAAATGGGGTTTGATCAAACCCTAGCACCAAAAGAACTCAACTAGGTTCAACCTAAAAATATTTTCATTGACCCAAAATGCTTTTGAAAATGTTCATGATTTTTGAATTGGTCTAGAACCTCTGTCAAAAATGGTGCACACTTTTATAGGGCCATTCTGGATTTTTGAATTAAATCTTAAAGTATTTGCATTTCGTCATTTAAATGCTATATACTAATTTAAATGTCCAAATATTCATGAACTAAAATGTTTATTGTTGGAAATAATCCAAACAGTAGCCTCAAGCAGTTTCATGAATTTTGAGCTTGTTTTAGTATTTTAAATAAAGCCAAAACATATGCAGAAAATAGAAAAACAGAAAGAAATTAGAAAGAGAGAGAGAGAAGAGTTACCTGGCCCACCTACCTGTAGCCGGCCCAGCTCACTGGCCCAGCCCACATGGCCCCTCCCCTGTCGTCTTCCTGGTGACAGAAGGACGCCGGGCGTGTGCCCCGTGCGCGCGGCCACGCGCCCCGGCCACCTCCTGCTTCCCGCCGCTGCCCGACGCGCCTGCACACCTCCACGAGTGCCATACAGCCCCCAACCCCTATCTCACTCTCCCTCGTCCTCATCTCCTTTCCCTGCTCTCTCCCTCGCACGCGCCCGAACGCCATCGTCGCCGCCGTTCGCCATAGCCGTGGCCACCGTCCACCCCTCGCCTCGCCGACGCGCCCAGAGGCTCCGCCTCGTCCCTCTCTTCCTCCTCGCCGAGCAGCCCGACGCCGGAAGCCCCTGGACACTGTCTGCACCGCCGTTCCCCTCGTCGGCTGCCGGCGATCCTCGCCGTCGATTCACCGACTCCAATGCCTCCTCGAGCCCACTAAGACGCGTGCTGCAACCTATGTGAGCTCCTCCGTCGTTTGCCCCTCCTCCCCATGCCTCTTGATCATTGTAGCCACCGTTTCGACCGAAGCCGAAGCTCGCCACCGCTCGGGCTGGTCGCCGGCACCATCCCGGTGACCTTTTGGTCACACCACCTTGTCCAACGAGTTTGTGAGCGTTCGTAGAGGCCGTAGGTGCAAACCTCAGCTCCTCCCGCGCACCGTTTCGTCGAATCCGTCGCCACCCGAGCTCCGGCCGCCGCCGCGCTGTCCGTCGTCGTCGTTTCCGGCCGCCCCAGGACCGGCAACCATCATCGTTGGATGCGCGAGAGCGCCAGCAAGCCGTAGCAGCAAACCGCGCCTCGAATGGTGCCCTGCGGTCATTTTCCGATGTGCCCCGCCGTCTCGGCACTCGCCGGCGGCGAGCCGCCGGCCAGTTTGACCCGCCTGACCAGTGGTTTGACTCCCCCTGAGTCACTGACTCGTGGGGCCGGCTTCTGTTTAATTAGTTTAGGTTTTTAGGTTAAGTGCTAATCACCTAATTAGTTACCCCTAGTGCCACTGCCATGTGGGCCCCGTGCCCGTTTAGTTTAATTTAGTTTTCGTTTTAGTTTAGTTCTTAACCCAGTGGGACCCACACGTCAGCATTGACTTTGCTGACGTGGCTGTTGACTGGAACCACCTGTCTGTTACTCAAGCCTGCACTGAGAGACTGACCAGTGGGGCCTACTAGTCAGGTTTGACCTGGACCAGCCCCTATTGACTACTGACATCACAGTGACGTCATGCTGACGTAATAAGTATTTTCCGGAATTTAACATAAATCAGAAATGATTTATTTATTCCAGAAAATAATCAAAACTTCTAAAAATCATATGAAATCAACCGTAGCTTAGATGAAAATAATTTATATATGAAAAATGATCAGAAAAATATGAAGAATCTGTGTATGGCATTTTCATGCATGTTTGAACAAGTTACACCTGCTATTCAGGTCAAATCAATTAAATGACTTTTAAATAATCACATATGGAGTTTGAATTTGAACCTTTGGTTCAAACCAACTTCATTTAATATGGTTGCTAGTTGCATTAGCTCAATCAAAATCATATAGCCATGTCATGATCATGCATCATATTGTCACATTGCATTGATTGTGTTCCTTCTTTGTTGCCAGTTTTTGTCTCCTCTCAGTAGACGTGCTTCCGACGATGTGATCGATGACACTTATGACACAGTGCTATCTTCAGAAGTGCCAGGCAAGAAAACCCCTTTGAGCATTCCGATACAATCCCACTCTGCCGCTCTTGCTCTCTTTACTGCATTAGGACAACAACGCTTCAACTGTTACCTACTGCGGTAGTTGAACCCCTTTCCTCTGCAAGACCTGTCATTGCCACAGTAAATAGTTGAAACCCACTAGCATGAGTAGGAGTTATTTGAGCCATGTTGTGCCTACTCATTCATGCTTTCTGGTTATGCCTGCTTTTGCTTAGAGTTGTGTCAGGTCTCATTCATCGGGGATGAATTGGAATGTGGTGAACATGTCCTGCTGTTGAGAGCTAAGTGTGTGAACACGATTTGGTAAAGGTAGCGATGAGAGGCCATGTAGGAGTACATGGTGGGTTGTCTCATTGAAACCGTCCTCAAGAAATGAGTTTTGTGTTGGTTGATCCATGAACAGCTACTACCACACATTGGGCCCTGAAATATGACCCCGCTTGACTTATTGACTGCCCTTGTTCTCTGTCCAGGAGTTGCAACTAGTTTCTGGTGTTTGTAGTTTACTAGAGGTCGTGCGCAGCGCTGACCCTCGGGGTGGGCTGTGACGCGGCAGGTACGTGGCATGGTGTACCGGTCGCCCGTTTGGTGACGCGGGAACCCTGTACACATCGTTTGGGGCCGTGAGCGACACCCCGGCCGGATCTCCCCACGGATGGAACCCAAATAGGCGATAAACCTGGACTAGAGACTTGAGTGGTTGGTTAGGTCGTGGTCTACACCCACGTCGGCTTTCGCTTGAAGTCTGCCGAGCACATGTCGTGTGCAGACGCTAAGTGGTGGAAACACGTGTGAAGAAGTACACCCCTGCAGGGTTTTATATGATCTAATCGAATAGCCGTGTCCGCGGTAATGGACTTTTGGGTTACCTGTACAGTTCATAGACAAGTGAAAGTGGATACTCTAAAACACACAAGATAAGCGTGAGTGCTATGGTTGGCCTTCTCGTAGGGAGACGGGAGCGGATCCGTAGTGGTGTATTGATTGGTGAATATGTGGACTCGTGTGCGCCACCTCAAAAGAGTTACTTGCAGTCGTAGTTCAGGATAGCCACCGAGTCAAAGCTGGCTTGCTGCAGTCAAACTCCACCATCCCCTTTGTGATACTGATGCATATGTAGCTAGTTCTGATGTAAGTCTTGCTGAGTACCTTTGTACTCACGTTTGCTTAATTTATGTTTTTGCAGAGAGACTTCAGTCTCAGTAGTGGTTCCGCGTGGACTTCGACGTTTAGCTTGTTACATCAGTTACGATCTTGTACCGTTGGGAGGTCTTGTAGATAGTCAGGCTTCTCATCCTTTTTCATTTGTAGTTGTCTGTACTCAGACATGTTATGTTTCCATTGCCTGTATGCTGTGTATGTTGGGTCATGTGACCTCTGTTTGTAATAAATGCTATGATGGCTCTTCTGGGCCTTTATCTATATGAGTTGTTGAGTTATGTTGTGATGCCATGTTGTACAACGCATACTTGCATGTTATGTGTACGTGTAATGTGTATTGCTATGTGTGGGATCCGACACCTAGTTGTTTACCCTTGGTAGCCTATCTTACAGGGAAATGTCTCCTAGTGCTTCCACTAAGGCTTGGTAGCTTGCTACTGCTCCAGAACACTTAGGCTGGCCGGCATGTGTCCTTCTTCGTTCCTGTGTCTGTTCCTTAGGGGAAATGTCACGCATTGTTCCTTTAAGTCCTTGTAGCTTGCTATGACTTGGGTTCATACGTTGATGACCGACACGTTCGTTGCTGGGTCTTGTGTGACTGTCTCTGTAATTTAGTGCCACTTTTGGTTTATAACTGGTCATGTCGGCCCGGGTTCTCTGTCATATGGATGCTAGCGACACTATCATATACATGTGCCAAGATGCGCAAACGGTCCCGGGCTAGGTAAGGTGGCACCCATGGGGATACCGTGCGTGAGGCCGCAAAGTGATATGATGTGTTATAGGCTAGACCTGTGTGACTTAGGATCGGGGTCCTGAAAGCTTTGGTATCAGAGCCTGACTGCCTGTAGGATTAGTAAGCCAAACTGGTCGAAGTCGTGTCTAGAAATTCTTTAGCTATATAAGGGAATTGATTGTGGAAGGGGACGTAAGGCTCTTTTTACTCCTTTACCCTATGAAATTCTGATCTGAGTCATCTTCTTCCTTTTTACGTGGATTAAGAACTAGGATTCTCATTCTATTTATCAGGATCACGTTAATGGTGGATTCAACTATCAGTTCAGTTTCTACTACTTCCGTTTGTTAAACTGTTGGTCTCGGAACCTTGGCATTGTGATGTTGAGTGGTTATGCCACCATTTTTGCAGGATCTCTCAAATCTTTTGAGCATTTACAGCCGTTATGCTGTCCGAGTCTTCCCAGGTTTCTAAACAATCTGATGCGATTGCAAATCCCTTCCTCCTGTACCCGATGCTCCTTTGGGCCAGATTAACCACACTAGTCGTTGTGTTGAGATACTCTGTTGCCTCGACATATATGTTGGAATTATTATTATGACCCTAGGTGTCCTAGATAATCACCCAGTAATCTAGCAATGCTTTATATTCACAGTGTGATGATTCTAGCCATCATTCTCGAAAGCATCCCGTGATGCCATTTAGTTAGTAGGCATTCTGTTTCTGGGTTCTTGAACCCAAGATTCATTCTACCTACTTCATGTTGGTAGTATTTGCTTGTCCCTTTAGGATATTAGTATCCTTGTGGTAGTCCTCGAGGTCCGTGGTATATCATTCTTCCAAATACCATGAACCATCCTTGGCAGAAGTTCTCTCGAACCAAAAGATCACAACCAGAGTGCTCCTGAGTAGTATCCCATTCATATTGTGACTCTGCCAGTCCTACCTTTCTGCATGGATTATCCGGAAGAAGCATGCTGAACTAGTTCGACATACTAATCTATGCATTCATAACTCAGAAAGTTATGTGTTCCTTTGAGTTGTCCCTTTTTAGTTGTATCATGACCTCGTCTATCAGTTGGTAGTCAGGAGTAGTCGTGCATTCGTGTTCATCAATGCCTTTTACTTCTGTGGTCCGTCAAGCCATTCTATTCAGAATGACTAGGAGAAACAAACCCCAGTACCTCATCCATATCCAGGATTGGGTCAAAGCAGTTGTACTCCGCAGATCAAATCCAATCAAGCTTTTGATCCGTTCTACTCTGAAGTGTTACCCTCTTCACGTCAGGATCGTCATGAGAATTGCACTATCTCTTATGATCTCTTGATACAGTGATACTTCTCGCCATCATTGTTCATTCTTCAGTCTCCGTGTTATTTTAACCAGAATGCCGACAAGTGAATCGTGGTGTGTGAAATCAATACTCCTAGCAACTCCGTTGCTTGGCAGTTAAATGGACAATAACCTCATCCTTAGCGAGTTGATTATTGAATCATCACCATAAGGTTGATCGTGCTACCTAGTCCACTTCCTGGTGCACTCCTCGATTGATGAGTTAGGATTTTGTTAAGTCCTCGCTCATTTGATCATATCGTCTTGCCCTGAAAAGCAAGATTGTTCTCGAGCTTAGTAACATATCGGTGGTTCGTGATTTTCTGGTTATCTTCCCAGAAGTATCACCAGGTTGTCCCCTGACCAATGCGTTGAGCTCATGATCAAGTTGGTCTCATATAAACCACCCCTTCTCCAAGAATCTATGTTGCATACCCCTGAGCTAGTTGGTAAAGCTAAACGACAACTTGGAGAGTTGGAAGATGAAAGCTTGCCCCACCTAGTTCATTGCCAAAGGGATACCCTTGTGTTTGGGTGTTTGTTGAGGAAAGATGATTTCTTTCTTGATTGATCGTTGTGGTCAGTTGTTGGATCCATTGTCTTATCAAAACTTTGATTTGAGTGTGGGCTATCGTTAAGTCAAATCAGAACCAACGATATTCGTAATGTTGTCTTACTCGTGGTTGATCCCTCAAGCATACACTGTTACATCTGTTGGTCTAACCAATGCTATCACCTTGTTCACATAGTTATGGAATTCCATTTTATGGAAGCCTCGATGAATTGTTGTCAAGCCCATCGGCAACATGTTTATCCCCTCCATGATTCATGTAGGACATTAAGCTAGTGTTGGAAACTTTGTAAGCATTGCCTTCGTGATCCGTTCATGAGCTATATGTTCGATGAGAGAAGAGACTTCCCTAATTCATGTGTAATTGATGTAAGTTGCCACCGTGAGTTCGAGAAAGTTTTTTTGCTTCCTGTGGAATCATCCCAAGTCACTCATGCATACGTGCGAAGTATTCCGTGGTTTGGAGATTTGCAACCTTCACTCCATATGTATCCCTAGCACACCAAGACACTGATTGATTTGTTCAAGGAGAAGAATTTCCATCATAAGAGCTAATCATATGACTTATGTAAGGACTTCGATATCCCAGACGATGGTTCCCAACCTGAACTCGGTAGTGTTTTATCATAAGACTACTACGTGGTCATGCTTGTCTTGGACAACGTGTTCACAGGTTTGTAGCAGAACCAGCTCATGTTTTGGAGCTTGCTATCGTAGTTCATTCCCGTCGTTTCGTCGATTTGGGTTGCAAACTTTCATTTTTCTTCCTAGACTCGATGAGTCTGGAATATCCTGACACCAACCAGAACTGAATCTCAGGCAGATATGATGGTTGGAGCTTTTTCCAAGAACTATAATATTGGTCTCTCGATAATCGGTAAAGTAGATGTCGTGGCCAACACACCCAGGCGGAAGATCTATTGTTGTAGTATCTTGATTTAAGAAGTTGGCCACCTCCCCATAAGGATTTCGTAGGATTTACTCCCTAGTTGTTCCTTATGGATTTTTGTGCTCCTAAAGTCCGACCTTTTACTTGACGTTCTAGGTACCAAACCATTTTAATAAATGGTTTGCACTAGCACATCAAGGAGAACATTAGAATCGGAGTGCTAAATGTCTCTCGATCGATCATCCAGATTTTGTCCCTTGACTCTGCTAAGGTGAAATCTGGGAAAGTGTTATCTTCCTTTGAATCTGCACCATCCGTCTTTATTTATCATGGTAGTATGTGGTGTTGCCAGGATCCTTGACACGGAGATTGGTAAAACCTTGATGAATATGGGAATGCTCAAGTTCTTGAGAGCACACACAAGCACTAGGTGTTATCACTGGTACTAACCGGGATTGCTCCCAGTGTTCTTGGTTATGCTATAACCTCTCAAAGAATAGATTCACTCTCTACTATTGGGTTTCTTCCCAGTTACCAGAATCATTCCCAGCATTGCATTTTGTTCCCAGCTTGCACCTCTGTAATTGTTGTCCCAGATCATCTTCAAAGTGGACTTGCCATGGGTCCCATCCATTTCCGGTGATAGGCAAAAATAACTCATTGCATTGTCTTCAACAAAGTAGTCCACATCATCCATTCTAATTGGAGTATGTCATTCTTTTGGACTCCTTCAAATGATCACTTGAGTTTTACTTTAGGTTGGTATAGAGGGTTACCATGATCCCTATATCAAAAGTAATTCTTTTTGCCACTTCAGGGAATAATTCTACGAGTCACCTTCTCTAAGGTGCACCGTCTGGTGACATCGATCACTGTAAGTGCATCTAGTGCCACCCCTAGTTGGTTTTGGAGTATTGATGACAAACCTGGTTGAGGGACTAATGTGTTTGTGAGAATTGCAGGATAACACAGGTAGTAGTCCCTCATTGATTCGGTTAACCTACCGGAGATGACCCCTAAAAATGTATGAAGACATTGATATAAGTGGTGGTATATGAAGATAATCATATTGAAGACTATGACATGAGAAGACATTGTGTGAAGACTATGGAAAGCGAAGATGTAGAGTTGTTGCTGTTTCCTTTTCTTCTTTATTGAGTCATAGGAACCACCGCACTGTTAAGTGGGGTCCAAGTGAACTAAGTCAGAGTGACTGATGTGATGCTCAACCAAATCCTATGTCTTCGAGCGAAGACTATGAGAGCAAATCTCATCCAGAGGCGGATGAGTCAGCTTTACTTGGAGCTCAAGTAAAGTTGCCGTGTGTGTTTGAAATCTGACCGTTTGAACACGTGTCAGTTCCTTAGTGACCCAGGGTCACTTCGGACAAATCAGGTCGGGTTGCCTAGTGGCTATAAATAGCCCACCCCTACATCATAAATTGGTGGCTGCTCAGAGTTATTGCACGGCTTTTGTCGTTTGAGAGCAACCCACCTCCGAAGCATTTGAGAGAGAAATCCTTGCGAGGACAAAGCCCGAACACCCAGAGCCAAAGAGTGTTAGGCATCACTGAAGTCTTTCTGTCTGTGTGACCTGAAGACTTATTACACTTGAGGACTGTGTTTCCTCTAGACGGTTAGGCGTCGGGTTCTGAGCATCCAAGAGTAATTGTGGATTGCCGGTGAACGAAGTCTGTGAAGGTTTGGAAGTCTACCTTGAAGACTTACCAGAGTGATTGGGCGAGGACTAGGTGTTCTTAGCTCAAGGGGAACAAGGTGAAGACGCGGTCTTCTGAGTTAAATCTCAGCCTCCCTAACCAGACGTACAGTCGTCACAGCAACTGGAACTGGTCTAACAAATCACTGTCTTCCCCGAGCTACTGGTTCTATCCTTTCCTTCCCTTTACTTACTGCTCTATGTTGTGAAGACATTGCATGTTTGCTTAATCTGATTGTCTTCACTGAGCATCTACTTGTTGTGATTGGCTTCATTCCTTCTTCCTTTATTATCACTACTGCCTAGTTGCTATTAGTCTTCATGCTTTCACTTCATTGAATAAATGACTATGGCTTATCTAATGTAGTCCACTTTCCGCTGCATACTAATAGGCTTGAGCTTATCGTTTGTCATCAAAACTACCATGTTTTGAAGCATTTCATAAAAATCGCCTATTCACCCCCCTCTAGTCGATATACTGCACTTTCAATTGGTATCAGAGCAAGGTACTCCCTTGTTCTGTGTGATTCGGTCTAACCACCTGGAATTTTAGCTATGTCGACTGCAGGGATAATCAAAGTCTCCGCTGTGTGCCCTGTCTTCGATGGCATATAATATCCCTACTGGAAGGTGAAGGCGTCACCGCTACTGATGTCAAGAGGCTCGTTCAATTGGATTCAACGGCCAAGAACATCATCTGTGGTCATCTAACCAAAGGATAGTACGGTCGTGTGAGTGCTCTGGACACGACAAAGCAAGTTTGGGACTGGCTCTCAAAGGTCAATGAAGGAGTCTCTACCCAGAGAGATCCAAGGATCAGCGTCCTTCGCAATCTCTTCAATCGCTTCAAGATACATGACAATGAGAATGTCCAACACACTTTTGATCGTCTCACTGACATCACAAGTGAGCTTCAAGCACTGGGCGCCACTGAGATCACCAAGCATGAAATCGTCAAGACTCTTCTGAGTTCACTCGACAGCTCATTTGATATCCTTTCATTGATGATTCAAGAACGCCCTGACTTCAAGACTCTCGATCCGTCTGATATACTTGAGAGGCTCAACACACATGAGTTTCAGCTATCTGAGAAGCGTGACATCTATGGTCCCAACTATGGCCGATCTTGCGCGATGAAGGCAAAAGCTGTTTCCTCATCTGAAGAAGAATCTGACTACAGTTCTGATGATCTTGAAGACATTGGAAAGGAGCTTGCCATGCTTGTGAAGAAGTTCCAGAAATTCACTAGGAAGAAATGCTTCAGAAAGTCTTCAAGATCCAACTCAAGAAATGATGAAGCATCTTCTCATGACTACAAGAAAAGAACATGTCATAAGTGCAAGAAACCTGGTCACTATATCTCTGAATGTCCTCAGTGGGACAATGAGAAGAAGAAAAAGAAGAGCAAGGAATATGATTCTGATGACAAGAAAAAGAAGAAATACTCAAAGTCTTCTTCAAGGTCTTCATCAAAGTATTCATCTGGCAAGGCTCGTGCTTTTTTTGGCAAGGAGATGGATTCTGAGGAAGAGTCTGCTTCTGAAGAGGTGGAGGTGGAGTCAGAGGAAGAGTCTAATTCTGGTGTTGCAAGTCTGGCTTTAGCCACTGCTTACATGGGCAAGTCTATCTTCAACACTGAAGACAATGGCCCCATCAACAACAATGATGATGGTGATGACGACTCTGCACCCACCTTCTGCTTCATGGCACGCGGTGCCAAGGTAAAGTCACACGATGCTTATTTTCAAACATCTAGTGAAGATGACTCTGATTGTGAATCAAAACCTAGCTACAAAACACTTGCTAAAATTGCCACTGAACAGCAGAAAGCCATGGAAGATATTCAAAAACTGTTAGACAAAAGCGATGATCTGTTAGACGCGGAAATGACCCGTTCCCAGTCCTTAATTGAAGACATAAAAAATATTCATGTTAAGTACAAAGAACTTGAAGAGCTTTATGAATCGCTTTCAAAAACTCATGAAAAGCTTTCCCATGATTACATTAAAAGGAAGCGAGAACTTGAGAAAGTGAAAGCGGCTCATGAAGATCTTCAAAAGGAGAATCAGTCACTCCGCGCACACCTGATCAGCTCCACTCACGAAGAGTTTGAACCACCATGTCTAAAATGCATTGAATGTGATAATGCTACATCTGTTGCTGAATGCACTACTGCTGTCACTGTTGCAATATCTTCAACTAGTGATGTGGTAACTAACCCCTCTGCTGAGGAAACCACTACTATTGCTGATGAAAATGCTAGGTTGAAGACTTTGCTTGAAAAAGGGATGTACAAAAGCCTCAAAGGGCATCAGACTCTATGTGATGTCCTCAAAAAGCAGATACTGAACCAAAACCCTAGGAAAGAGGGTGTTGGGTTCGACAGGAAAATGAATGTTGATGGTTCATACTGGAAGCCTGAGCAGTATCCCAAAACCACATGGGTTGCTGCAAAGGAACCTTCAGTGGATCCATCTACCTTATCTGGCTTCACTTGTGCTAATCCTGTTATCATTGATGAATCCTTTGATGCAAACTATAAACTGTTTAAGAATCAAAATGGTGAAATGTTTGCCAGGTATATTGGTACTAACTGCAGGAATGGACCTCCTATGAAGATGATCTGGGCACCCAAAGGTTGTCTTGAGAAGCTTCCAGCAAATACTATCATGACATCTCCTGGGATGAAGACAAACCCCAGACCAAAGGCTTCATATGGTCCTAAGGCTTCATATAGACAAAGGACTCACCTGAGTCACCCTAACACAGATGTTTTGCAGGGAAATCATACTCAGACCCATGAATATGAGCGTGTTTCTTCAAACCGCTATGTTCATAAATCAAAGAACTTTTCTGCCTATTCTTATGAGTATTATTCTCCTCCTGCAAGACTATTTGCTAGGGCCCCAAAGCCAAAATTCTCAGATGCTGCTCTTAGACTCATTGCTTCTAAGCCACCCCTAAAGATGTGGGTGGTTAAGAAGAACTAACTTTCTCTTGCAGGGAAAGGTCTCCAGCCTGTAATCAAAGGCTTCTGATGCTATTGCTGGGGACCTAAAACACTTGTAGAGCACAAGATCAAATGCCCAAAATGACTTACTGCTCATACTAGTCATAAATAACTTGCTGAACATCTTATCAGTCCTAACTTACATCTAAAGCTTTCATAATCCACTTATGCATCAACTGTTTATGCTTCACAATGGCTTTTGGTGAAGCCTATCCTCCAAACTGCATTGTAGGGAGTGACACCAAAGTCTTCAGAATGGATTATGGACATCGGATGCACAAATCATATGACTAGTGATCGAAATCTTCTCATGGACTCAACTTTACGTCCATCCGACAAGAGTCACATCACATTTGCTGATACTGGTAAAAGCAAAGTGTTGGGTCTAGGTAGAGTTGCAATCTCAAGAGATCAGCACATGGACAAAGTCATGCTTGTTGAATCTCTTGGCTTCAACTTAATGTCTGTCTCAATGCTTTGTGACTTAAACATGATTGTGATCTTTGGTAAATTTCGTTGCGTTGTACTAATGGAATCTGACAAATCTTTAGTATTTGAAGGATACAGAAAAGGTGATCTGTATATGGTAGATTTCTCAGCTGGACCACAAATGGCCGTATGTCTTCTAGCAAAAGCTTCAGAGTGCTGGCTCTGGCATCAGAGGCTAGGACATGCTGGCATGAGGAACTTGCACACTCTCGCAAAGAAGAAGCATGTCATAGGTATCGAGGAAGTCAAGTTCAAGAAAGATCATCTATGTGGTGCCTGTGAAGCTGGGAAGATGACTAGAGACAAGCACCCCTCAAAGACAATCATGATGACATCCAAACCCTTCGAGCTGCTTCACATGGACTTATTTGGCCCTACTCACTACTCCACATTCTCTACCACAGCCTGTCTCTATGGGTTCGTCATTGTTGATGATTATTCAAGATACACATGGGTGCACATAATACTCTACAAGACTGAAGTGCAAGATGTCTTCAGACGCTTCGCCAACCGTGCCATGAACAATTATGGCATCAAGATCAAACATATCAGAAGTGACAATGGCACTGAATTCAAGAATACTGGCCTCGATCTTTATCTGGATGAGATGGGAATCACTCATGAATTTTCAGCCCCATATACACCTCAGCAAAATGGGATCGTTGAGCGCAAGAACAGAACTCTAATTGAGATGGCTCGAACGATGCTCGATGAGTAAAAAACACCAAGAAGATTCTGGCACGAAGCTATTGACACTGCATGCCATACCATCAACTGTGTTTATCTACACAAGCTTCTGAAGAAAACATCCTATGAACTCCTCACTGGAAAGAAGCCAAATGTAAGCTACTTCAGAGTATTTGGAGCTAAGTGCTGGATCAAGGATCCTCATAGTAAGTCAAAATTTGCACCCAAAGCTCATGAAGGCTTCATGCTCGGATATGGAAAGGACTCACACTCCTACAGAGTTTTCAACATTTTTCTCTATAAAACTGTTGAAACTGTGGATGTGAGGTTTGATGAGACAAATGGATCACAAAGAGAATCCCTACCAAATGTGCTAGATGAAGCTTCACCAAATGAATCTATCAAGCTAATGGGAACTGGTGAGATCATGCCTTCTGAAGCACAACCTGACGAGGAACTCATCATCTCCGCTCCAAATCAACCTGACGACAATGCTCAGCCCGAAGACAATCCTCCTGATGAAGACAATGCACATCAAGAGCAAAATCTTCGTCCAGCTCATCCTCGTGTTGCAAATGAAGTACAAGTTGAGAAGATAATTGATAACATAAATGCTCTTGGTCCACTCACTCGCTCAAGAGCAACACAGCTTGCAAATTTCTGTGGGAATTTTGCTTTTGTCTCAATATCTGAACCCAAGAAAGTTGCTGAAGCTTTTATGGAGCCTGAATGGATTCAAGCAATGCAAGAAGAGCTTCAACAGTTTGAGCTGAACAATGTGTGGGAACTTGTCAAGCGTCCTGACCCTAGAAAGCATAACATAATTGGCACAAAATGGATCTATCGCGACAAGCAAGATGAGCATGGTTAAGTGGTCAGAAATAAAGCTCGTCTAGTTGCTCAAGGATACACTCAAGTTGAAGGGATTGACTTCGTTGAAACATTTGCTCCTGTGGCTAGACTTGAAGCTATTCGCATACTGCTAGCCTATGCAAATCATCACAACATACTTCTATATCAAATGGATGTAAAGAGTGCCTTTCTGAATGGAAGAATTGAAGAAGAAGTGTATGTTGCACAACCACATGGCTTTGAAGACCCTAAACGTCCTGATATGGTATACAAGCTCAACAAGGCATTGTATGGCCTCAAACAAGCGCCTCGTGCTTGGTATGACACCCTCAAAGACTTCCTGAAGAGCAAAGGCTTCAAACCTGGATCCCTAGATCCTACACTCTTCACGAAGACATATGATGATGAGCTATTTGTCTGCCAAATCTATGTGGATGACATTATCTTCGGCTACACGGACAAGAAATACAGTGATGAGTTTGGTCACATGATGCAAGAACAATATCAAATGTCTATGATGGGTGAGCTGAAGTTCTTCCTTTGTCTTCAAATTCGTCAGCAAAGCAACGACATCTTCATATCTCAAGAGAAGTATCTTAAAGACTGCCTGAAGAAGTTTGGAATGCAAGACTGCAAAGGGTACTCAACGCCAATGCCTGCTAAACATCATCTGGGTCCCGACGCCAATGGTAAAGAGTTTGATCAACAGGTATACCACTCCATGATTGGTTCTTTACTTTATTTATGTGCATCTAGGCCAGATATTATGCTTAGTGTTTGCATGTGTGCTCGATATCAAGCAGCACCAAAGGAGTCGCATCACTTAGCTGTGAAGCGAATACTTCGATATTTGGCTTACACCCCAACACTACGATTATGGTATCCAAAGGGCTCAGAGTTTGATCTAGTAGGATTTTCAGATGCTGATTATGCTGGTGACAAAGTTGATCGCAGTCCACATCTGACACATGTCACTTTCTAGGACGATCACTTGTCTGTTGGTCTTCAAAGAAGCAAAACTGTGTATCACTCTCCACTGCTAGATCTTGAAGACTATGACATGAGAAGACATTGTGTGAAGACTATGGAAAGCGAAGATGTAGAGTTGTCGCTGTTTCCTTTTCTTCTTTATTGAGTCATAGGAACCACCGCACTGTTAAGTGGGGTCCAAGTGAACTAAGTCAGAGTGACTGATGTGATGCTCAACCAAATCCTATGTCTTCGAGAGAAGACTATGAGAGCAAATCTCATCCAGAGGCGGATGAGTCAGCTTTACTTGGAGCTCAAGTAAAGTTGCTGTGTGTGTTTGAAATCTGACCGTTGGAACACGTGTCAGTTCCTTAGTGACCCAGGGTCACTTCGGACAAATCAGGTCGGGTTGCCTAGTGGCTATAAATAGCCCACCCCCCCTACACCATAAATTGGTGGCTTCTCAGAGTTATTGCACGGGTTTTGTCGTTTGAGAGCAACCCACGTCCGAAGCATTTGAGGGAGAAATCCTTGCGAGGACAAAGCCCAAACACCCCGAGCCAAAGAGTGTTAGGCATCACTGAAGTCTTTCTGTCTGTGTGACCTGAAGACTTATTACACTTGAGGACTGTGTTTCCTCCAGCCGGTTAGGCGTCGCCTTCTGAGCATCCAAGAGTAATTGTGGGTTGTCGGTGATAGAAGTCTGTGAAGGTTTGGAAGTCTACCTTGAAGACTTACTAGAGTGATTGGGCGAGGACTAGGTGTTCTTAGCTCAAGGGGAACAAGGTGAAGACGCGGTCTTCTGAGTTAAATCTCAGCCTCCCTAACCAGACTTACAGTTGTCACAACAACTGGAACTGGTCTAACAAATCACTGTCTTCCCCGAGCTACTGGTTCTATCCTTTCCTTCCCTTTACTTACTGCTCTATGTTGTGAAGACATTGCATGTTTGCTTTATCTGATTCTCTTCACTGAGCATCTACTTGTTGTGATTGACTTCACTCCTTCTTCCTTTATGATCACTACTGCCTAGTTGCTATTAGTCTTTGTGCTTTCACTTCATTGAATACATGACTATGGCTTATCTAGTGTAGTCCACTTTCCGCTGCATACTAATAGGCTTGAGCTTATCATTTGTCTTTGAAACTACCATGTTTTGAAGCATTTCATAAAAATCGCCTATTCACCCCCCTCTAGTCGATATATTGCACTTTCAATCACCAACTTTCTTAGGTGTGGAATTATTGCCTGCCAAGTGAACCTTCTTCATTTGCTTCACTCTATCCCTTTGGATGTGTGTTCCGTGTCTCACCTCAAGAGATGTTTCAACGTCTCACTCCATGAGTTGATCTTGAGTTGCTCGATCTTTCAGAAGATCAAGTACTGTAGAGTTTCTATCATCGTCACTGTGTTGGACAAAGACCTCGAAAGCAAGGATGTCAAGATCAACATGATGCAAGCAATCAACATTCTTATGAAGGACAGTTGGATCATGAAGATCGTGTTAGCCTTTTGTCCCTCTATTTTCTTACCGTACGCTTGAATCTCGGGACGAGATTCTTGTTTAGTGGGGGTGAATTGTCACATCCCCAGCTTCACGTTGCATTAGGATAGCACTTGTCTGTTGCATCATGTTTAAGTTTTCCAGAAAGTTGAAATGGGGTTTGATCAAACTCTAGCACCAAAAGAACTCAACTAGGTTCAACCTAAAAATATTTTCATTGACCCAAAATGCCTTTGAAAATGTTCATGATTTTTGAATTGGTCTAGAACCTCTGTCAAAAATGGTGCACACTTTTATAGGGCCATTCTGGATTTTTAAATTAAATCTTAAAGTATTTGCATTTGGGCATTTAAATGCTATATACTAATTTAAATGTCCAAATATTCATGAACTAAAATGTTTACAGTTGGAAATAATCCAAACAGTAGCTTCAAGTAGTATCATGAATTTTGAGCTTGTTTACTATTTTAGATAAAGCCAAAACAAATGCAGAAAATAGAAAAACAGAAAGAAATTAGAAAGAGAGAGAGAGAGAAGAGTTACCTGGCCCACCTACCTGTAGCCGGCTCAGCTCACTGGCCCAGCCCACCTGGCCCTCCCCTGTCGTCTTCCTGGTGACAGAAGGACGCCGGTCGTGTGCCCCGTGCGCGCGGCCTCGCGCCCCTGCCACCGCCTGCTTCCCGCCGCTGCCCGACGCGCCTGGACTCCTCCACGAGTGCCACGCAGTCCCCGACCCCTCTCTCACTCTCCATCATCCTCATCTCCTTTCCCTGCTCTCTCCCTCGCACGCGCCCGAACGCCACCGTCGCCGCCGTTCGCCATAGCCACGACCACCGTCCACCCCTCACCTCGCCGACGCGCCCAGAGGCTCCGCCTCGTCCCTCTCTTGCTCCTCGCCGAGCCGCCTGACGCCGGAAGCCCCTGGACGTTGTCTGCACCGCCGTTCCCCTCATCGGCTGCCGGCGATCCTCGTCGTCGATTCACCGACTCCGATGCCTTCCCGAGCCCACTGAGACGCGTGCTGCAACCTATGTGAGCTCCGTCGTTTGCCCCTCCTCCACATGCCTCTTGATCACCGTAGCCACCGTTTCGACCGAAGCCGAAGCTCGCCGCCGCTCGGGCTGGTCGCCGGCGCCATCCCAATGACCTTTTGGTCACACCACCTTGTCCAACGAGTTTGTGAGCGTTCGTAGAGGCCGTAGGTGCAAACCTCAGCTCCTCCCGCGCACCGTTTCGTCGATTCCGTCGCCACCCGAGCTCTGGCCGCCGCCGCGCTGCTCGGAGTCATCGTTTCCGGCCGCCCCAGGACCGGCGACCACCATCACTGGATGCGCGAGAGCGCCAGCAAGCCGTAGCAGCAAACCGCGCCTTGAATGGTGCCCTGTGGTCGTTTTCCGACGCGCCCCGCCGTCTCAGCACTCGCCGGCGTCGAGCCGCCGGCCAGTTTGACCCGCCTGACCAGGGGTTTGACTCCCCCTGAGTCACTGACTCGTGGGGTCGGCTTCTGTTTAATAAGTTTAGGTTTTTAGGTTAAGTGCTAATCACCTAATTAGTTAACCCTAGTGCCATTGCCATGTGGGCCCGTGCCTGTTTAGTTTAATTTAGTTTTTGTTTTATTTTAGTTCTTAACCCAGTGGGACCCACACGTCAGCATTGACTTTGCCGACGTGGCCGTTGACTGGACCCACCTGTCTGTTACTCAAGCCAGCACTGAGAGACTGGCCAGTGGGGCCCACTGGTCAGGTTTGACCTGGACCAGCCCCTGTTGACTGCTGACATCACAGTGACGTCATGCTGACGTAATAAGTATTTTCCGGAATTTAACATAAATCAGAAATGATTTATTTATTTCAGAAAATAATCAAAACTTCTAAAAATCATATAAAATCAACCGTAGCTCAGATGAAAATAATTTATATATGAAAAATGATCAGAAAAATATGAAGAATCTGTTTATGGCATTATGCATGTTTGAACAAGTTAAACCTGCTGTTCAGGTCAAATCAATTAAATGACTTTTAAATAATCACATATGGAGTTTGAATTTGAACCTTTGGTTCAAACCAACTTCATTTAATATGGTTGCTAGTTGCCATGTCATGATCATGCATCATATTGTCGCATTGCATTGATTGTGTTCCTTCTCTGTTGCTGGTTTTTGTCTCCTCTCAGTAGACGTGGTTCCGACGATGTGATCGATGACACTGATGAAGACACAGTGCTATCTTCAGAAGTGCCAGGCAAGCAAAAACCTTTGAGAATTCCGAT
Organism: Secale cereale; assembly: GCA_902687465.1. Classification (NCBI taxonomy): domain Eukaryota; kingdom Viridiplantae; phylum Streptophyta; class Magnoliopsida; order Poales; family Poaceae; genus Secale; species Secale cereale. The sequence continues at coordinate 303,787,460 of LR738711.1, forward strand.
ACAATCCCACTCTCCCGCTCTTTCTCTCTTTACTGCATTAGGACAACAACGCTTCAACTGTTACCTGCTGCGGTAGTTGAACCTCTTTCCTCTGCATGACCTGTCATTGCCACAGTAAATAGTTGAAACCCACTAGCATGAGTAGGAGTTGTTTGAGCCATGTTGTGCCTACTCATTCATGCTTTCTTATTATGCCTGCTTTTGCTTAGAGTTGTGTCAGGTCTGATTCATCGGGGATGAATTGGAATGTGGTGAACATGTCCTGCTGTTGAGAGCTAAGTGTGTGAACACGATTTGGTAAAGGTAGCGATGAGAGGCCATGTAGGAGTACATGGTGGGTTGTCTCATTGAAACCGTCCTTAGGAACTGAGTTCTGTGTTGGTTGATCCATGAACAGCTACTACCACACGTTGGGCCCTGAAATATGACCCCGCTCGACTTATTGACTGCCCTTGTTCTCTGTCCAGGAGTTGCAACTAGTTTTTGGTGTTTGTAGTTTACTCGAGGTCGTGCGCAGCGCTGACCCTCGGGTTGGGCTGTGACGCGGCAGGTACGTGGCACGGTGTATCGGTCGCCCGTTTGGTGACGCGAGAACCCTGTACACATCGTTTGGGGCCTTGAGCGACACCCCGGACGGATCTCCCCACGGATGGAACCCAAATAGGCGATAAACCTGGACTAGAGACTTGAGTGGTTGGTTAGGTCGTGGTCTACACCCACGTTGGCTTTCGCTTGAAGTCTGTCGAGCACATGTCGTGTGCAGACGCTAAGTGGTGGAAACACGTGTGAAGAAGTACACCCCTGCAGGGTTTTATATGATCTATTCGAATAGCCGTGTCCGCGGTAATGGACTTTTGGGTTACCTGTACAGTTCATAGACAAGTGAAAGTGGATACTCTAAAACACGCAAGATAAGCGTGAGTGCTATGGATGGCCTTCTCGTAGGGAGACGGGAGCGGATCCGTAGTGGTGTATTGATTGGTGAATATGTGGACTCGTGTGCGCCACCTCAAAAGAGTTACTTGCAGTCGTAGTTCAGGATAGCCACCGAGTCAAAGCTGGCTTGCTGCAGTCAAACTCCACCATCCCCTTTGTGATACTGATGCATATGTAGCTAGTTCTGATGTAAGTCTTGCTGAGTACCTTTGTACTCACGTTTGCTTAATTTATGTTTTTGCAGAGAGACTTCAGTCTCACTAGTGGTTCCGCGTGGACTTCAACGTTTAGCTTGTTACATCAGCTACGATCTTATACCCTTGGGAGGTCTTGTTGATAGTCAGGCTTCTCAGCCTTTTTCATTTGTAGTTGTCTGTACTCAGACATGTTATGCTTCCATTGCCTGTATGTTGGGTCATGTGACCTCTGTTTATAATAAATGCTATGATGGCTCTTCTGGGCCTTTATCTATATGAGTTGTTGAGTTATGTTGTGATGCCATGTTGTACAACACATACTTGCATGTTATGCGTACGTGTAATGTGTATTGCTATGTGTGGGATCCGACAACTAGTTGTTTACCCTTGGTAGCCTATCTTACAGGGAAATGTCTCCTAGTGCTTCCACTGAGCCTTGGTAGCTTGCTACTGCTTCGGAACACTTAGGCTGGCCGGCATGTGTCCTTCTTCGTTCCTGTGTCTGTCCCTTAGGGGAAATGTCACGCGTTGTTCCTTTAAGTCCTTATAGCTTGCTACGACTTGGGTTCATACGTTGATGACCGACACGTTCATTGCTGGGTCATGTATGCCTGTCTCTGTAATTTAGTGCCACTTTTGGTTTATAACTGATCATGTCGGCCCGGTTTCTCTGTCATATGGATGCTAGCGACACTATCATATATGTGTGCCAAGATGCGCAAACGGTTCCGGGCCAGGTAAGGTGGCACCCGTGGGGATACCGTGCGTGAGGCCGCAAAGTGATATGATGTGTTACAGGCTAGACCTGTGTGACTTAGGATCGGGGTCCTGACATTACCAAAGTTACATTGGCAACTTTTCCCAAATGAGCTCAAACTTGGTGGAACACCCTATTTCTCTATGGTATTTGATCCTGTTAAGTCTCATGTCATTTGGACTCCATTTGCTTGCCCAGAAAATCATCAAACACCTTCTGGTGATTTTCCAAAACTGCTATTCTAACCTCTTTCCTTGTTCTCCATGAGCTAAGCTTTTTACCAGAGCCTCCCCTAGTGATGTTCTACCTCCAGTTCTCACCCATGCCCTCAAGTAAAGCATTGGAGGGGGTAAAACGCCCATATACATCTCTGTTTTTACCATGGAAGAACTTCTCTCTTCCCCTCCTCTTACTATTAAACTTCGCTTAGACCCTAAGATACCAGAGGGCATCTCCAGACTAGCCAGTAACTAATGGACAAGGTGGCCACGTCCAGAGCGCGTGGGGGCATGGCCATGCCGGCCATACGGGCGCTCTAGAGCGTGCTACAGTGTGCTCCCGCACGGTAGCCGCGTCCTGCCCGAGGCACCCGACCGCCTAGGGCATTATGATTGTATCCCCCTAGGATGCCTTGACGTCTACGACATGGCTAGCTATTGGCCCCTTCCTCCCTCTCCCTCCTCTCTCCTCTGCGGCTCGTGCCCGTCGCCACCCCGTTCGACCAGTGCCGCGCCCGCGTCCGTGGCCCTCCTCAAGCTCGCTCCTCTCTCCCTCTCTATTTCCCTGGTCATAGACCACGCCCAGGAAGACCCCCGAATCGAAGCCAAGCCTTCCCGTGGCCTACAGGGACATCTACGGCCTCGCTGGCACACGGCCCCGCGGTGCACCACACCCTCTTCTATATAAGGCCGCCCCGGGTCCTCCTCTCCACCCCATCTGCTCCCCATCACTCCTAGAGCCCCTCTGGACCAACCCTCTCTCTCCCTCGTGCCCTTCTGCCTTCTCCTAGGCTGGAGCCGAGCCGCCAACCGTTGGTGAAATTTGCAGGCCTCGGCCCCTCTCTCTTCCCCCTGGACAGCCCCGCACCCTTTTATCACCACCGCAAGCCCTCCCAAGCGGCCATTCATTCCCCGGGGCGTCGTGCGCTCGAAGCCAAAGATGGCCGATGACCTATTCCGTGGTCATCCAGGCCGTCGCCGCCACGACCCTCCTCGGCACGCGAGCCATGCATCGATGGATGCGGCTCATTGTCTGGCGATGCTCCGCCGCCCCGACTATCACCGTCGGGAGCCGCTCCTCCCCGCGGATAGAGAGCGCGCGGGAGGTTAAAGACGACCGGCAGCTGGGGCCCGCACGTCAGCGACTCAGCAGGTGGGCCCAACCGTTTAAGTGGAAACGGCTTCGCCAGATCCGCCTCCCCTGCGCGAAGGCATACTCCGCTTGGGCGCTTTCGACGTCACCGCTGTCGCCCCCGTGCGGTCGTACAGCTGGGCCGGCCCGCGAGCTATCTGCCGCCCTGTGCGAAAGATAGGTTAAAGCGTAATTTCCCTTTTTCTTTTCCACACAACTTGTAAAATCCTTAAAAAAATCATTTGAACTCCAAATTTGGTGATTCAAATTTCCAATGAATCTATAAATCATGCTCTATCACATGGTGCTATTTGCACATTTTACCAGAAAAATTTTCTTCACAAATATTTATCAAAATGCTATTTTTCCATTTCTGCGATGAACTTTAGAAAATCACAGAGAGCTCATAGTTCATCCAATTCCATTGATTAAAATTTCTAGGCACTTCTAAGATCCTAACCTAGTTTATGAACATTTTTCCCAATGCTTTATGTGCCACATCAAATATTATTCTATTTACCCATGTATAGCCAACTTTGCAAAATAATAGGAAAATCTTTTGAACAAAACTCAAGTGAAACCAACTCCCAGATGCTTCTAAAATCCTGCTTTGTTAAATGGGTGCCTTTTCTCATTTTTCAAAATAATGTTTCTGTGCACCTCTTGCAAAACCAATAATCCCTTGAGCTAACCATATTGAGATGTTCAGAAATATCCATGGTTCCTATCCCAATGAAACCACTTTGGTCATTCTTCATATGACCAAAGGTATCCTAGAATAGTCCAACTCTCACTTTTAGAGCACTTCTATGTTTGCCTTGTTGTGTTGCATATTGTGTTGTTTCCGACGATAGTTGACGAAGTAGACGGAGTACTCGGAGCAGGACCAGAGGATTGAAGACCCCAAGGACTTGGTTAAGATAGGCAAGCAGCCCTTTGACCATGCTGAATCCTTTTATGTCATGAAAGCATTATCATTGTTTTATCGAGTGCATGATATAACTTGAATGGCAACCTTGCTAGGCTTTCCTCCATTGCATACCCCGTTGATACTTGCATTGTTCATGACTTTGACCTTGTCTAGAGTCATGTTGGTGGGTTGTAGAAATATGATATAGTAGTTGGCTACGCAGAATGGGTCACGGTTATGCATTCAAAGTAACAAGTGTGGTTTGACCTACTTGCAAATAACCTAGTGGGTGCCACAAATGCCCCTGGTACTTGATGATGAACTAGGGCACTACATGGTGGAGAAGTAGTGTGCCGAGGCTTCATGAAAGTTTTGTTTACAAAGATGGATTAGATTTAAGATTTGTTTACAATCCCAAACTTACATGTACAACCACTCTACCCCTTTATGGGACGGGGCATTATTGATTACCTAGGCCGATACTAGCATGGAGCCCACATTACTACTAACGGGGGTGACATGAGGTCACTCTCGGGACGGGGTCGTGCTTCGATAGGCGGCCATGACTATTTTCACAGGGCACCGGACACACCGTTGTTACCCCCATGCACGTGAGATGCGATAAATATGGGAGCATGTCTCCACAAAATTAAATTGTGAAAAATGTTTGGCATGGGGGCTGTTAACAATTGAGTGGACTCTGTGTTAGTGTCGTCTAGGGAAAGATATTGATCGGGTGCTTAACCCGGGTACTTGAGGTACTGCGGGTCGTGGATGACATGAAGGCTTCCCGGATCTTGTGGGTAAAGTGTGCAACCTCTATAGAGTGACAAATTATTCAAATAGCCGTGTCCATGGTCAAGGACAGTTGGGTGGTGCTTCTTAGACTTTGTCCTTAAGTTTCTGGAAAACAACACTGTTTTGGTAAATTTGTTGACGTGATTCATGAGGAAGTCTCGATGAGCTTGAGCAGAAGTTTTTCACAACTCTTTCTCGATATTGATATCTGTGACCTTCTATACTTGTTGCAGACACATTCATATCCTTCATAAATGTTGATCATACTTGCATGAGAAAAACTAGCTTTCCGCAAATCTTCCAGTTTAGCAGTAGTGCCTTGCATAATTTTTCTGTTATCACTCTCTTGGGTTGCTTGCGAGTACATTCAAAGTACTCATTGGCTTGCCACTGGTTATTTTATTGGCCAGGAATGAAAGAACATGTGTATGAAGAAGAGTTCTTGGTGACAATCGTGCGAGCTAGGACACTTCCCAGTCAGAATGCCTGTACGGTTAAGGCAGATGGCATGGGTCCAAGTTGTCGACGAAGATTTCCACTGTGATGAATTATACTCAAGACTTGACCATAATGGTCCTATTTGTGTAATACAGTATGTATGGATGTAAGACTCTTGTTATTCAGCTTTTGTGTGTTCAGCGAGCATTGAACTCTGGGATCACTTTACACGTGCATTCGGTGATCACAACTTATGAGTCGGGGTCCCCACACAGATTCGTCTCCAAGTTTGCCAAGCGTGCCCTGCTGTTTTTCATGGTTTTGAAGGCAGGGCCTATGAAGTGGACACTAGAAGAAGATGCAGCTCTACAGGAGTTAAAAGTCTATCTATCGTCTATACCCACCTTGGTTGCGCCCAAACCCCAAGAACCATTGTTGATATACTTGGCGGCAACCAACCAGGTTGTCAGTGAAGCCTTGGTAGCAGCAAGAGGTGGATGAGGCAGAGACTGAACAAAGAACAGCAGAGTCAGAAAAGGACCAGGACAACAATGAGCACGACAACGTATAAAACCCCAGGGACGCGGCAATGAAGAAAATGGTGTAGCGCCGAGTGTACTTCGTCAGCTCCTTGTTAGAGGGGGCTAGATCTAGGTACTCCAGTGTGCAAAAGTTGATCTTTGGTCTCATTATGGCCTCAAGGAATCTGTGCCACTACTTCCAAGCCCATGAGGTCAAGGTTGTTACTCGTTTTCTGTTCCAAAGGATACTCTGAAACCCTGAGGCAACTGGCAGAATAGTGGAATGGCTTTGGAGCTGTCCAGCTTTGGTTTGAACTTTGAGTGCACATCAACTATTCTAAGCAGGGCATTGGCAGAGTTTATTGCAGAATGGACGCCAACCCCTGACGAGGAAAGGACAGAGACAGCCATCCCCGACAAGGAATCACCCCAAGAATGGATCATGTATTTTGATGGTGCTTTTTCCCTACAAGGTGCAGGGGCTGGTGTGCTTCTTGTTGCCCCCTCCGGGGAGCACTTGATGTACGTCATCCATATGCACTTTCCTCGGGAAGAAGCCACCAACAATACAACTAAGTATGAAGGGCTCCTTGTCGGGCTCATGATTGCATTTGAATTGGGAATTAAGAAGTTGATCATTCAAGAATATTCACAGCTTGTGATGAGACAAGTCAACAAGGATTATCAAAGCCCATTGATGGAAGCATACGTCGAGGAATTGAGGAGATTGGAGGAGCACTTTGATGGGTTGCAAACAAAGCAGTACCCCATGCGGAAAATAGCATAGCTAACCACCTGTCAAAATGTGTCGCGCAGAAGCTTCCTGTGGAAGCAGAAACTTTTGTTCTCCATCTCTCTCAACCCTCCGTATCACCAGCCACATTGGCCTAGAAAAGGAGAAAGTTGGACTACGGAAAGCCTCCGTCGGTAAAGCTATCCCTCCCGGCAGACACCCTACTGGAAACAACTCCTCACAGCCTGCCGGACCACCCCCTCCAGCCGGGCCTATGGACCCCGCAAACGAGGCTGGTGCTCCCGCAGAAGAGGAGGTGCCGCTAGTCCTCATTGTCGAGCCCCATGATCCAACTTGGGCAAGGCACATTGTCCACTTCCTCCAAACTAGAGAACTCCCTAGCAATCAAGATGAAGCTGAAAGAGTAGCACGGAGGGATAGTATATATCAGTTTGTCGATAAAACTCTGTACAGAAGGAGGCCCAGTGGTGTGAAATTAAAGTGTGTTTGCCGGGAGGATGGAAAGGAACTACTCGTTGAGATTCACAAAGGAATGTGCGGATCCCACATTGGATAAAGGGCATTAGTTGGGAAAACATTTCGGCAAGGATTCTATTGGAACATAGCCCTCCAAGATGTGGTTGAGTTAGTCACGAAATGTGAAGCCTGCCAATTCCATTCCAAGAAAATACACCTGCCTGCCCAAGCTCTTCAGAAAATCCCTCTATCATGGCGATTTTCGGTCTGGGGGATCAATATCCTCGGCCCCTTCCCTCGAGCAATCGGGGGCATTGAATTATTGGTCGTTGCCATCGACAAGTTTACAAAGTGGCCGGAAGTGACTGCTGTGAGAAAGGTGACTGCTCTGTCAGCTATCAAGTTCTTGCAAGAATTGGTGTGTCGTTTCGGAGTGTCGGCAAGGATCATCACTGAAAACGGCACCCAGTTCACGAGCCACGCCTTCATGCAATATCTTAATACCCTCGGATGCAAAATCTCATTCGATTCTGTGGCACACCCCCGGAGCAATGGACAAGCTGAGAGGGCGAACACTAAAGTGCTTCGTGGTCTCAAGACATGAACTTTTGATATGCTGCAGAAGCACGGAAGGCAGTGGATCAAGGAGCTACAGGTAGTTCTCTGGTCCCTTAGAACGACACCTAAACGAGCTATCGGGCATACTCCCTTCTCCCTGGTCTACGGTGCAGAAACAGTTAGTATTTACAGGTCCCCTCGAGTGCTTGCCTATGATGAAGTAGCGCAAGATCAGCACTGGCATGACGATGCTGTGCTACTCGAGAAAAACTCTCTCCAGGATGCTACGCGTGCTGCATGCTACTAGCAAGCCCTGCGACGCTATCATAGCCACATGGTTCATGCCCGGTGTTTTGAGGAAGGTGACCTTTTCGTTATGTGCGTTCAGTCCGCCAATGGCACAAACAAGCAATCACCAAAGTGGGAAGGCCCTTATCGGGTGGTACGAGTGTCCAGACCCGGCGCACTCCGTCTGGAGACCGGGGATGGCACTTAGTTGCAAAACTCATGGAATATTGACCATCTCCGTAAGTACTGAGAAGGGGGCCCCATGTACAAACCTGGGGCGATGACCCCGTGCAAGAGAAAATAATGAAGCGCTGAGAAGGGGGCCCCCAACCATAATCACTGAACAAACATTTCATGGGCATTTGCATATGCATATAGATAGGATCGCATCCTGCATTCCTTCTCATCTACATGGAGTTGCAGGTTCCTACCATGGACTTGGCTTCGACAAGGAGTTGAGAAGATTGCCCGGCACTGCAGTCCCCGGCAAGCCAAACAAATAAGTTTAACCTCCTATCCTTTAGTGTTCTGTAAGATATAACTTGTGCATACGAAATCCTCGCCACACTCTCTTAAGGCTTAGCTGCTCCCATCCCAGACTCGAACGTTGCTTCGAGTGAGATGGTTGTAGTGGCCTTTTGTGAAAGGTAGTTGGCGGGGGGGGGGGGTGGCTCCTCTATCTATTCCGCTGCAGACGTAGTTCTTCGACAGGCAAAGAGGATGTCAGCAGGGTAGCTTGCCGGACAAACTCATTTTATTGAAAAAAGAGGCATTCCACCTCTGCATGGACATACACATGTATGGGTTCTGGGCAAGGACTATCTTTTTTCATTCATATGCTAATACAAGTACAAGCATTACAGAACACAAAGATGGACTTGAGGGATTACATTATTTGAATTAAAATTTGGTAATTGCCTATAAGTTTAAGATTGACAAAAAGATAAGTGCCCCGTAATCCTCTCTTTTCATTTTCCCTCCTTCGGGCATTGCGGTGGAAGGAGGAAAATACGAGAAAAGGAGAACCCAAGCAGGAACCCACTCCTGGTCCCGTCAGGGCCCGCCGAGCGTGGCCTAACAAGACTGGGAGTTGTGAGGCTGCGAAGGAGGAGTGCGGGAGAAGGGGTGGCGTACTCTGGTCACCACCTCTAGAGGAAGCAGGAAGCCCCGGCTTGAGCGCCGGTGTAGTCATCCACAAAATCTCAGCCGAAAGACTACTAGAGGGGAGGCGAAGGCGCCAAGAGAACATCCCTCCACGGCCACCAACCAAAGAGGCTGGTGATGATGGTGCCGGGGAGGGAGGTAAGGAGCGGAAAGATGAGGCGGCAGGTCCCCAAAAGGGGACGAGCGCGTCGGGGTCACCATACTTTGACCTGCCCCGCACCATCCGCCTTCTCCGTCCTCCCTCATTTTCTCTTCATCACCGCTGCTCCCGGGAAGCACCAAGACTCCAGCGTGGCGCCCCCAGTAGAGAAACAACAAGCGGCCAGAGCAGGCAGGGAGCTGGAGGCGCAGTGCTCCCCCACCTTGCTGGGCAAGAAGGCGCGCCCCTTGTCAACATCAGTCCCAAGGCTCCCGGGAAGGACGGTGCTGGGATTATTAACGATCTCCAGCCCCGCCTCCCGACCGAGCTTAGAAGAAACCAAAAGGTTCACCGCGGCAAGGACCAAGCTCTCTCCCCAAGCATCAACACCAACATGAGGCAACGACAACCCCAAGCTGGAGCTCGGGGGCTGGCCCCAGGCTCTCTTCTTCGACATAACCAACAAAGGAGAGGAGGAATGCAAATATTGATGGCCTTGCCTTCCTCCACTCCTCCCTTTTATAGGGAGGGCTAGGACAAGAGCTGCTCCATCAACGGGCGGCCACCGTCTGTCGGCGTGTTGGGAATTGGGGTACCGAGACTTGCCTGCCTGCGGCCCATGACGTGGCTCCATCAGCAGCCTGGTGCGGCCCATGTTCATCAACTGCAGCTCAAGACCGTCGCGATGGGCCAAGCCTCACGAGACGGGTGACAGCAAGACCTCCATGGGGGGCAGTCTGTCTAGGCTGGCTCCTGAGGAGCGGAGATATATATGCAAGGACCACCTCGCGAGGTTCACGTGATGTGAGCCATGATAACCAAGGCCAGGCGGGCGCCATCTGGTGCAGTGCGCCAGTTTACTCTTTGGTGCTAAGAGGGAAAGCGCAGGTGAGGAGTCCCGAGGGATTAGGCAAAGGTTTCCATATCAGTGCGGCAATACCAAGGACCGTCAAGGCTGCAAAATGAAGGTCATCGTGGAGCCTGGCGTGGCGTCACCACCAGAGCCTTTGGCAGGCGAAGATCAATTTTGTTAGGATAAACTTGTACTAGCTGTTCCCCTTCAAATTTGGGCATTGTGGGATCCCTTCCCGCCAATATTTGGGAAGAGGACCAAGGCCACTATAAATAGGACCTAGCCACCACCATAGAGGGGGGATGGGGAGCCGAACTCATCTGGATCTGAGAAAGGGCTCGCCTAGTAGAAGAGACACCACAAGCTCATCCGAGCCCAAGAACACCTCTCCTCCGGAGGCTGTTCATCCCTTGTACTAGTTCATCCTCAGCCATACAAAGGCAATCTACCACACACACTGGAGTAGGGTATTACACCACAGGGTGGCCCGAACTAGTATAATTCTCTGTGTCCCCTGTTCTTTGAGCACGACGAGCTAGGCCGCGGATTCGTAAGGTGAGCGCGTTGGGGAGGGAGTGTTCTTCGTGAACACCCCAAAGACCGAACTTCTCAAGGGTTTGCGGAGCCCGAAATCCAACATTTGGCGTGCCACGTAGGGGTGCACCGAAGTTCCGCCTCTCCGTCCTCCCTGCTCTGCATCCGCCAGGCTCTTATGGCGGGCGCCTCTTCTCCGACCGGATCGATGGGTGCGCGCGGTGGTGTAGCAGGCCACCGAGCCTTTACCCCTGCCTTGCGACAAGTGCAGTGGCCGCTCAGGTTTAGGTCAGAGCTGCCACCCTGTTACGATAGAGCGAGAGATTCGGCTGTCTTCCTTCAGGCCTATGAGGAGGCCGTTTCAGCGGCTGGCGGCGACAACAAGGTCATGGCCAGCTAGCTCCCCACGGCACTCACCGGTGTACCGCGTGCCTGGTTTCTCATCTTGCAAGAGTCATCAGTGGCATCCTGGGAGGAGCTGAATGGCCTCTTCACCGCATGCTTTGCGGCACCAGCAACCTACGCCGCCACGGCCCTCCTCGACGGCTCTCAGGCGCCGCCCTCGGATCGCCATGTCAAGCAGTTTGTTCGTCAAGTGGGATCCACCCGGGCCTCGCAGGGAGCCCCTCCAGGGTGGGATGCACCTGAGGTCGACCTCACCTTCTGTAATGCCCAGGATGGGACTATACCTCCTACGTGTCGAGCGCACGACTTAAAGGTATAAGCCCATTCTGGAATGATCTCAAGTTTGGTATCTTTGCACGACTCATGTAAAAGAGGGATTAAATTGCAAAAGGAGATAGTTGGCTTACACTCGCCACTTCACACAATACATTACATAAGCAAAACATCATTCAAAACATCACAACCCGACTACGGGCGAAGATCCAAAAGAAAGATACCAAAACAAACATGAAGCCACAGGTCTAGATCGAATCCTAGTAGAAACCACTACTGATCGTCGAAAACGTCACATGCATACGGCCACTCTCTTCATCGAGCTCCCAGTGAAGTACTTGAACCAGCTCCTGCATCAATCTCGGCTGAACCTGCATCTGGTGTTGTAGTATCTGTGAGCCACGATGACTCAGCAATCCCATAACCATGGGTATCAAGACTAGCAAAGCTTTGTGGGTAGGAAGAGGTAAAGTGGTGAGGGTGCAGCAGCGGCTAAGCATAATATGGTGGCTAACTTACGAGTACAAGAATAAGATGAGCATCTACGCAAACGGTCGCAAAAGTAGTGATCGCTAAAGATCCTAAACTACATACGAATCAAACATAACCCCACCGTGTTCTCTTCTCAAAGTGAAAAGAGACAGTCACGGTTACTCACACAGTTGTGTGTTTTACTTCGGATCATCTGTCAACTTTTCTACAACCGGACATTAACAAATTCCAATCTGCCACATAACCACGGGCACGGCTTTCGAAAGATCATAACCCTGCAGGGGTGTCCCAACTTAGCCCATCACAAGCTCTCATGATTAGCTGAAGTGATAAATAAAATATCATCACTCCTTATCTTAGGGAAATCCGATCAGGCTCGGCATCCCGGTGCACAAGACATTTCGACAATGGTAAAACAAGTCCAGCAAGACCTCCCGGTGTGTCGACACCCTGATAGTAGCCGCGCGTATCTCGTCTCAGGCCACGACCGGATGGGTGAAGCTACGGGAGCCAATCCTCGAGTTTCCCCGTGGTGGCCCCGCAGGCTCCCCGTTTGGGACCAACACCATCAGCACTGGCCCCCCTGCTATGTAGAAAGAATCCTCGGGTAGCGCTAACTCCCTATGCAATTTTAATTAATTAATTAAGTTGTTATTATGAGCAAACTAAAACCAATGTTGGGCCTTGCTGGAGGAGTTTTATTCAAAGTCGAACTGTCAAGGGGTCCCCATCCACCCATCGTGTAAGGAACACAAAATCAAGGAACATAATGCCGGTTTATCGGCGCCTAAGGTGGCATGAGTGGAACAAAACACCTAGCAAAAGGCCAAGCCTTCCACCCATGCCCAGTATATAGGTGTGTTAATAATAATAATAGATATTGTGATATTCCAACAACAAGTTCCCTCCTGGAACGAACTTCATCTTCACCTGCAACTAACAACGCTATAAGAGGGGCTGAGCAAGCGGGTAACATAGCCAAACAGTGGTTTTGCTAGGAAGGTGTCAAAGGTTAGAGGTTTCATGGCAACAAGGAGAGGCTGACATAAAAGATGGGTAGCGCGACATGTAACGATAGCATCGAGACAACTAAGCATGGCAATGGTAGTAAAGGTATCCAAGGGTATGATCATCTTGCCTGGGATTCCGCAAGGAAGAAGAACGGGTCCATGAAGTAGACGGAGCAACATAGTCGAGCGAATCCTCACAACTCCGGAACGAAACCGAAGCTAACAAGAGAAGCAACCGGAAAGAAACAAGCAACACGGTAAACACACATATCATAAACATGGCATACGATGCACATCCAAGTATGATGCATGTCCAGTTTAATTATGCATGGCATGGCAAAGTGCACAAACAACACTACAATTTAAGTGGAGCTCAATACGCAACGAGTTGCACATTGACGAAGCACCACATGTTACTTATTTAGTTGACTCTCGTTATTTACAAGACAAGATTAAATGTTTTTAACATAACAAGAGGTGAAACAAAAGTAAACTACCTATCTAGTCAAGTTTAAATGAGGCCGGAAATAACAACAACAATTCCGGAAAAATCCCCATAAGCATGTTTAGTAATTTTAAGCAAACAACAATTAAACATTCAAAGGTTGTTATCATGATGCGGATGGCATGATCAAGTTTATGCAAGTTTTATTAAAAGTTGACATGAAGAGATATGAAGCATTTGTCACCGTGGTGGAAAGAAAGGGTGCCACGGCAACGATCCGAAATGATGCAACGGCAACATCTCGGTTCCGGTAACTCGTTGAGAGATCGGTGCAAAAGATGACAGAGAGCGTGTCAAGCAAGACGAAAGGTGGGGTGATCCCGTCACCGGGTTCCCACGGGTCGGCGACGAGGCAACCGAGGAGCACGACAAAAGATGAAACGGTCACGACGGGCACGAAGCACACAAGTGGAGCATCTCATACATCGCAAGCAAGCATCCAACCACGGGTCATCGTCTCGGGGTTATACCTTCGGAACACTCGTTCTCGAAGGGGTTCGAGTCGTCGAGGGACGTAGTGGAAGTAGACGTTCTCGAGGCGGTCGGGGTACACATTCGTAGAGAGAAGTAGTTGTACACGGGTCTTCGGCGGCGGTAGTAGTTGTTCTCGGACGTCGTGGAACTTGAGGTCTTGGTCTTCGGCGTCGAGGTACTTGGCACATCTGGTAGTCGTACTCGAGGTCGTCGTTGACGTAGGGGTACATGAGGGTCGTCGTGGTACTCGTTCATGTAGTCGAACTTCGTTTCGTAGATGTACTTGACGGTCCGGTTACGGGTCTTGCCGTCTCGTCGGGTAGTCGTACACGGCGGCGGTAGTGGAACTCGACGGATCCGAGCTCTCCGGGCGTCGTGGAACTTGGCGTTTCCAAAGTGGCACAGGCGAGATGCACAGTCAAGTAGTCTTCAGACTTGGCTCCAGGAACATGATTTGACGGATGCATGGGTTTCGGTGGAAGCCATGGAACAGTGGCTCCGTGGTGGTCTTGCTGCAGCAGCAAGGGCATCGGGGAGGTGATGGATGGCGCGATGATGTCGTTCTGGTGGCATCCAGCGGCTTCAGGCAGCAAAGGTGCAAAGAGGTAGGGGATGACTTGGAAGAAGCAAGCAGTTGCGCGTCCACAGACACGAGGCCACGGGCTGACTTGGGGCTCCTCGAACCAATGGAGACGGCTGGAGGCTGCTAGTGGAGGGAGGGCCATGCCGAGGTCGAACGATCGCAGGGGCGGCCGCAGAGACGAGGTGGAGGAGGAGCTGCAGGCGGGAGCGGCTGGAGGAGCTCGGTGAGGCGGCCGTGCGGTTGGTGGCGCCATGGCGCGGCGAGGAGGAGAGGGTCGGGCGCGGCCCTGCTGGCAGCGGCGACCGCGGCCAGAGGCGGACGGCGGGGCGGCTCCTGGCCGGCCGGGCGGCGCGGCAAGGCCGGCCGCGGCTGGAGGTTGCAGCAGGACGGAGCTGCGGGGCGGCTCGCGGGGCAGCTCGCGGCGCCTGAGGGGCGCGAGCGGCTCGGCTGCGGCCCTGGGGTCGAGGAGGGGAGGCCACACGCTCAGGCGTCGTGCGCTGCGGGTGCGCGCCAGCGGCGAGCCGCGGAGGAGTGGGACGAGGGGGTTTCGAGAGGGAGAGGAGCAGGGTGGCGACGGGGGTTCGAGGGAATCGGGGTTTCGAGCGGCGCTGGAGAAGAGCGAGGGGATGCTGGCGGCGCTGTAGAGGAGATCGATGGGACGAGGGGAAAGGAGCGATCCGTCGCTAGGGTTTAGGCGACCTGGGCCTTGGGTGGAGGCTGGACCTCGGGCCGAATAGAGGGTGGTTTGGTGGCCTAGGGAGGAGATGGGCCAGCCTAGATTAAAATAAAAAAGGGTCTCCTCTACCAATTAAAAAAACAAAGAAGCAAAATATTTATTTGGAAGAGCCAGATAAATAGGAAATGAACTAACAACTGACATGTGGCTACTTTGATATATCAAAGCTCCACAACTAAAGGATGAATATTTGGAGAAGATGGAGGATTTAAAAGATTTAAAAATAAGAGGGAATTAAGATGCAAGTTTGTTATGGTGAGTTCCATAATAATGGAATAATTTAATATAGCTCTCTAAATATTGAGAGGCTTTGTATAGGTTATAAAGAGAAATCACCATGTGAATATCCCTCGATTTAAATGGACCGAAGGTCCACACAATTTATTTAAGTTGAGATGCAAAAGATTAATGACATGATGGCATGATGACATGATGCAAAGCAAAATAAATAACACAAGCACAAAAGCAACACACGGGAGAACCCGGAACATCTGGAATCTTCTGGAATCTTCTGGGACGTCGGTCTTCGGGCGTCACACCTTCAACTTTAGAGACCACCCAGTGGTCACCGCAGGCGCGGGCGCGCTCCCGATGCTTTGCACCCCCACTATCTGCCATGTGGTGGTAAATAAGACCCTCATCGATGGTGGGGCCGGACTCAACGTGCTCTCCCCTAAAACTTTCGGCATGCTCCATGTTTCGCCCGAGTGGCGGTGCCACTCCAGGCCGTTCTCCGGGGTCGTCAGTGGCATCACCAGCCCCCCTCGGCCAGAACCGGTTTCCCGTCACCTTCGGCACCCGCAACAACTACCGCACCGAGCTTATCGACTTCGACATCACGCACAACGGTCTCCCCTACAACGCCATCCTCGGGTACCCAGCCTTATCCAAGTTCATGGTGGCAACTCACCTAGCCTACAACCTCATGAAGATGCCGGGAAGCAACGATGTCCTCACTATAGCCGGAGATACCAAGGAGGCCCTGGGGGCTCTCAAGCTCGCCTTCAAGGCTGCAGCGGTGGCACGCCCAGCTAGTGAAGAAGCTCCGGAGGCAGTGGGGGCTACACCAGCCAAATAGAAGCAACTTTTCTCTCAAGACTGTGCTGAGAGGAAGCAGGTGTTGGTGGATGAAGACGGGGCGTCTGGGGCCACCTTCACCATAGGCACTAGCGTTCCCCCAGCTCAAGAAAAGGTGTTGGTCGGATTCTTGCACGCTAACAAGGAGGTGTTCGCATGGGTACCCAAGGACCTGGCAGGAGTCCCAAGGGGGGTGATCGAGCATAACCTAAATGTGTGCCCTAATGTGCGCCACGTGAAGCAGAAGGCCATGCGCCAGTCCGTAGAGAAGCATTCTTTCATCATACAAGAGACTCGCAAATTGCAAGAAGCTGGCGTGATCCGCGAGGTGCAATATCCTAAGTGGTTGGCAAATCCGGTGGGCATGCCCAAGAAAGGTGACAAGGAGCGCATGTGTGTCGACTTCACCAACCTCCACAAGTCCTGTCCACAAAACTCGTACCCACTGCCACACATCGACCAGATTGTTGACTCCACCGCCGAGTGCGACCTGCTGTGCTTCCCGGATGCCTTTTCATGCTACCATCAGATCAATATGGCGGTGCAAGACGTCGAGAAGACCGCCTTCCTCACCCCATGCAAAGTATACTGCTAACCTTGTATGCCGTTCGGGTTGCGGAATGCAAGAGCAACTTTCCAACGGCTGTTGCATATCGCCCTGGGAGAGTAGCTCGGGAGGAACGCCGATGCCTACGTTGATGAAATTGTGGTAAAGTCTCGGGAGACCAAGACCCTCATTGAAGATCTGGAGGACACCTTCGCCAGCCTGCGCAAGGTAAACCTGTGACTCAACCCAGAGAAATGTATGTTTGGTGTCCCATCGGGCAAGCTGCTGGGTTTCCTGGTGTCGCACAGGGGAATCGAGGCAAACCCCGAGAAAGTCAAGGCCATAGAGAAGATGAGCCCACCGAGGACCCTCAAGGAGATGCAGAAGTTGGCTGGCTGCGTAACGTCGCTCGAGCGTTTTATCTCCAAGCTGGGGGAGCGTGCCCTTCCCTTCTTCAAACTGATGAAAAGGAAAGGCCTGTTTGAGTGGACCCCAGAGGTTGATACAGCATTCGAAGACCTCCAGAAGTACCTCACTGTCGGTGTTCTAGGAACGGGGGTACCCAGACTTGCCTGCGTGCGGCCTAGGGCGTGGGTCATCCAGCGGCCTGGTACGGCCCAACTTCAACAGCGACCACTCAAGACCCTCGCGAGGGGCCAAACCTCGCGAAGCGGAGGACGGAAGACCTCCCCTGAGGAAGCCTCACTAGTCTGGCTCCCGAGGAGCAGAGATATCAAGGCAAGGGGCAACTCACGAGGATCGCATGACATGAGCCATGACGTCCAAGGCCAGGCGGGCGCCAGCGGCTTCAGGACGCCAGTTTCCTCTCTGGTCTTAAAGGGGCAGGCACGGGCAAGGAGTCCCAAGGCATCACGCAAAGGTTTCCATATCGGTGCAACAAGACCAAGACCAGCAGGACGGTAGAGCGAAGGTCACCACGGAGCCCACGGCGGTGTCACCACCAGAACCTTTGGGAGGCGTAGACCACCTTTTGTCAGGATAGCTTCTACTAGCTGTCCCCCTTCAAACTTGGCCGTTGTGGGATCCCTTCCCGCTCAATATTTGGGAAGAGGACCCGAGCCTCCATAAATAGTGCTAGCCACCACCATAGAAGGGGTTCGAATCATTGAGACCGCCCTTACACCCACTAGCACGCCGAGTACAAGGACACCTCTCCTCAGGAGGCTGTCCTTCCCATGTATTAGTTAATCCTCAGCCTACAAGGCAATCCACCACACCACACTGGATTAGGGTGTTACACCACAATGGTGGATCGAACCAGTATAAACCCTTGTGTCTCTTGTTCTTCGAGTTCGACGAGCTAGGCCTAGGAATCAGTGCGAGAGTGAGCTAGAGAGGAAAGGAGAGACCTTCGTGCGCACCCCAGTGTTCGAACCTCAAGGGTCTGCCGAAACACATAATCTGACATTTGGTGCGCCAGGTAGGGGAGCGCCGAAGTTTCGCCTCTCCATCCACCCCGCTCTCCGTCTGCCAACCTCCAATGGCAGGCGCTTCTTCTCCGACCGGCTCGGTGGGCGCACGCGGTAGTATCGTGGGCCACCGAGCCTTCACCCCCGCCTTGCGATAGGTGCAGTGGCCACTCAGGTTTAGGTCGGAGCTACCACCCCGTTACGACGGAGCGGCAGATCTGGCCATCTTCCTTCAGGCCTACGAGGAGGCTGTTTTGGCAGCCGGCGACAACAGCAAGGTCATGGCCAGCTGGCTCCCCATGGCGCTCATCGGCATTCCGCGTGTCTGGTTTCTCATCTTACCAGGGTCATCTATGGCATGCTGGGAGGAGCGGCGCGGCCTCTTTACGGCGGGCTTCGGGGCGCTGGCGCCCCACGTCGTCGCGTCCCTCCTCGGCGGCTCTCAAGCGTCGCCCTCAGACCGCCACATCAAGCAGTTCTTCCACCAGATCGATGCCGCCTCCGTACACCGGGGGGCCCCTCCTGGATGGCGGCACCCAAGACCAACCTCACCTTCGACTCAGGTGACCATCCGGCTTCCGCTGCATGCTCAGGCGCTATCGCGATGCTTTGCACACCCACCATCTGCAACGTGGCAGTCACCAAGACCCTCATTGACGATGGGACTGTCCTCAACGTGCTCTGAGTAGAAGCTTTTAGCCTGCTCCATGTGCCACTTGAGAGGCTACGCCCCACCAAGCCCTTCTTCAGAGTCGGCAGCGATTCCGCCAGCCCTCTAGGGTAGATCCATCTCCCAGTCACCTTCGGCACCCGCGACCCCTACGGCACCAAGCTGATCGACTTCGACATCGCTCGTATCGGCCTCCCGTACAACGCCATCCTCGGGTATCCTGCCCTGGCTCAGTTCATGTCCATGACCCACCCGGCCTACAACCCAGGGAACAGCAGTGTCCTAACCGTGGCTGGAGACACCAAGGAGGCTCTGGGGGCCCTCAAGCTCGCCTTCCGGACCACTGCGGCAGCACGTCCAGCCGATGAGGCTGCCCCAGGGGCCAAGGGGGCTGCACCGGCGAAGAAGAAACAACTTTTCTCTCAAGACCAGGCCGAGAAGAAGCAGGTGCTGGTGGATGAAGATGGAGCATCAGGCGCCACCTTCACCATAGGTGCTGGCCTTCCCCCTGCTCAAGAAACAGCGTTGGTCGGATTGCTACGCGCTAACAAGGAGGTCTTCGTATGGTTCATAGTTGGGTATGATATTCTCGTGGATTGTTGGGAACGTCCTCTATATTCGAACCCAAGGACCTAGCAGGAGTCCTGAGGGGGGTGATTGAGCACCACCTAAACGTATGCCCCAACATGCGCCCCATGAAGCAGAAGGCCAGGCGGCAGTCTACAGAGAAGTAGTCCTTCATCGTGCAAGAAACTCGCAAACTAGAAGCAGCGGGTGTCATCCGCGAGGTCCGATGGGCGACCTCGTCCTAAGGCGGGTCCTCTCTAGGGAAGGGCTGCACAAGCTTTCACCCATGTGGGAGGGCCCATTCAGGATTGCCCACATCTCCAGGCCTGGCGCTGTACGCCTAGAGACGGGGGTCGACGTCCCTATCCAGAATGCGTGGAACATTCGGCACCTCCGGAAGTTCTACCCATGAAGCAAGGCCCCGTGCGTGTGAACACAAGGCCCTGTGCCTGTGAAGCCAAGGCCCAATGCCCGTGAAGCAAGGCTCATGCCTATGAAGATCTCCGCCCGTGACACTCTCACGTAATAATGAGTAGGGCTATACACGCCCCGGAGTCTCCGGAGTGCCGCCCTCGGGCCTCGGGGGCTCCCTCCCACGTCCTAGTGGCAGCACTTAGCTCTGCGCTGGTGCGAAGACTAGACTAGGTGCCGGATGCGGCTGTTCATTTGCTTTCTAGAGTTGGCTTGCCCCTTCCTTCTTTTAATGGAATTTGAAAGTTCTGGCGTTTCTCGAATGGCTTGGTTGAGCCACCTCTCTCTTTGATTTTTCCCTTGATTCTTTGCTTTGCGTTGGGGAGAGAGGGTGTTGCTCGACACTCTCCCTCACGCGCCTCCAAGGGGGCTGGACAGGGTGGCGCGCACACGCGCCTCCCTTATCCTCTGCGAGGCATCCACATTTGAGCTTGTGATCAGCGCATCCCTCTCCTTAAGTCCGTGCCCCAAGGGTACCGCGACAAAGTGCGTTCGACCATGTTCAGCCCATGCCTCGGACCTCATGAGGTGAAGGATAATAATCTCCTAACGAGTTTCTGCAGCTCCTCGAAGGGCCGTGCCTCACAAGATGGGGGGCTATCCCGAATGCGTCAAGATAAGTCTTCTCCCCATATGGGCGCATAATGCACGGACCTTGCAACACTAACCAGAAACAATAAACATAGCACCAAGCAGCATAAAAATCACGGTCCATTACATGCCCTAGCAGGGCGCCATACTTGTTTTTGGTAATGCAGGAATAAAGGAAGGGCGAGGATAGGCAAAAGCGGCTCCTACGATGCGGGTGCTCACGAGGATCGGCCGCCCGGGCTCAGCCAGAGCCCTCCTCACGCTTCACTGGCGCGCGGCGACGTGACGACCCAACACCACCCTCAAGGTGGGCGCGACGGCATGGTGGTTGGTCGTAGCCACCGCTGCTGGAGCTGCCGCTAAGGGAGGAGCTGCCGTAGCTGGATGAACTGCGGCCGGCGCCGAGGGCGAGTTCATCCTCACCCTCGTCACGGCCGTCGCCATGGCCGAGCACACCACCATCATTATCCTCGGGGTAGCACCCAGCACGGCGGCCGTCTTCCCCGAGTACCCTCACGGAGAGGGTCGCGTCACCATAGTACCTAAAGTGGAGGGTGCACCACCTGCCAAGGCCACGCGCGCGGGCAAACGTCTACCAACCACGGGCCAGGGTTACGATGCCCGCGATGGAGACCTCCACCCCGACCCACGAAGCCCTACTACAACAGACGTGCGCCTGCAGCCAGAGACCGCCAGGACCCGCGGTCGGTAGTTCGCTGGCGAAGGAGCGTGGGAGCTAGAGCCGGGTACCAGCCGGGTTCTTCGACCACAAGACAAACTCCGTCATCACCTCCATCGAGTGGAAGCACGGCCGGGGAGGCTAGGCGACCTTGGCTTGCCTCCCCTCGTCCACGGGGCTGCAACGACCTCGACGATACCCACCACATGAAGGGCCGCTGCCGCGGCTGCCAAGGGCGGTGCTGGGCGCTTAAGAGGTCCGCCCGCGCCCGCAACAGGCTGCGGTTGGGGTCGTGGCATACTTGCGAGGGTGGTGTCGTCCCCTCTAAGGCGGTGGTGAGCAGGGCCCCTCTTGGCGGGTCTTCCCCTTCTCCGTGGTCGAGAACCTCCTCACCAGCGCCATGAGTGTCAATGCAAAGCAAGAAGCAAGGAGGAAGAAGAAGAAGCGGGCGGAATCGAAGACGAGACGGGCAATGGGGGCTCCGCCCGTTAGCTCATTTATAGCTGGGAGGAGGCCAACCGCCAGCCTCCATAATCACATGTAATGATGGTCTTTTGTGCATGCAGGGATTTGTCGAGTCGTGCAGTTGCCGAGGCGGCTTGGGGAAGTGGAGACGCCTGTAATAGCCTGGATTTTGCCCTTATCTTTTTCTTTTAACTTTCTTGGATTTCTTGATTTTATTTGCTTTTCAGTGGCTATGTGGTTCTGAAACTTGCGAAGACCGTGTCTTCATAGGTTTTATAGTTGCTTGCCATCCTCATAATCATCCCAAGACCCTGCCATTTCCATCCTTGACCTAACCCAATATTCTTTTTCCAAGGAATATTCCTTTTCTATTAAAGGAATAATTCTTTTTCCCCTAGGTTGTGAAGCAACCTATATCTCTGTCATTCTAAATATTCCCACATAATTCTCATAAATTGTTTGAGTCATATCTTGCTCAAATGTGGCAAAACATTTCATTGCCTGTTCAAAAATAATCCTCCAATAATCATTTTCCTATTCTTCCCTAAATGGCACTTTGTGAAGCAAGTGCTATTTATCTTTGCCCAATTGACCTCAAACTTTGTGGACATCTTTTCCTATCCATATCATTGCTCTGTGCCAAATTTAAAACTCATTTGGCTAGTAATTATTTTCAAGTGATTTTCCAAAGTTTCTATCCAGAAGGAACTTTGTGAAGAAAGTATATTCTAGGCATGTCCAAATGAGTTGGAACTTTGTCACATCCTTCATTCGACTAAATCATGAATCTCTACCAAATTTGAGCTCATGGGGATCATCTATGTGAGCTCAGATCCAAATCTTGGTTTCTGGTAAGATTTTCACTTTGTGAAGAAACACTATTTTACCTTGCTTCATTTGAGCTGAGAATTTACCAAGACATTCTTACATCTATCTCTACTCCATCCACCAAGTTTTGGCTCAATCCACTTATCCATTTACCCTCAGTAAATTTTCCTAGTTACTGTCCAGAATGGTGCTTTGTGAAGGAAGTGCCACTTTGGTAACTCCAAATGGCCTAAGATTTTTACATCCGCTCCATATGGTCAAATAATTACACTCGACCAAATTTCAGCTCATCACACTTAAGTATGTGAGTGCAACATCATAGTGCCCTAATCTGGCCAGTTTTGCACTTTCTATAGCAACCCCCATCTAAACTCCTCCTATTAGTCTGATTTTTGGTGATCAACATCACCTTAGTGTTAGATCATCGGCAGACAACTTAGTTACTGAGTTACCAAGTAGGTTTAACCACATGAAGTTACAAGCACCTTCCTGTTGATTTACTTTGGAGCTAAGTGCAAATCACTTGTTTGCCCCTAGACACGATTTATTTCTTTATTTAGACTCAGGGCCCTTAGGTAATCCTACTGGACATGGTTGGCCACGCCAAAGAGCGCCGCTTGCGCAAGTGCGCGTGGTGATCACGCTGGTGTCACGCACAATGCAAGCTCTGGCTCGGTTTGGCCACTGTTCCCGTCGTCTCCGTCCTTGTCTCGACCTCCATTAATGTCTAGTAGCTCCCCCGTGATGCCCTGCATCGCTGTCTCGTCGTGGTTCGCGCCGCCAGAACAGTGCCCGCGCCGTGCACTGCCTCTAACGTCCATTAGTGCACTGCTCAAGCTCGCTTGTGAGCCCCAGAGCCCTCCCCTCGCCTATATAAGGACCCCTCGACCCCTCCCTCAGCTCACCAGCAACTCCCTCGCCTCATTTGACCACCAGAGCACCTCTCCCTCGCTTCTGCCCGTCGCCGTTCACCATGGCCGCCTCGGTCTCGGCATTGTTCTGGTGCGCCTAGCCCTCCCCGCGTCCCCTCTCCCCGTTCATCATGTTTCCCTCATCCCACCGAGCCGCCCCGCCCACATTCCCCTCGCCGGAGAACCTCCTGGCCGCCAGGCCCTCGTCCGGCCGCCGCTTCTGTAACCTCCCGTCACCACGGACTCCCCAGCACCGCTCTGCCTCGCCTCACCTCTGTCTCGCTCGAGGCCGAGCGAGCGAGGTAGACGACGAGCGCCCGTGCCCCCTCCCCCCTGCGCCTGGGACCCACGCGCCAGTGGCCCAGCCCCATGCCACGTGGATAAGTGGAAGCGCCTTTAAGGTGAGTGCGCTTTCAGTTATCTGAAAGCATATTTTGCTTAGTACGTTTCCCTTTGCCCGAAAGAGTATTTCTTTCCTTAATCAGCCCAGAATATGTTTTCTAACTCAGAAGGCGTATTTTCTGAAATCTATTTCTGTCTTATCCACACAGGGACACGGCTGTGAATATAGGTTTTTGTAGATTCGTCCCTCTCGTTCAACACCTCATATCTCCGCGACCATAACTCCGAATCAGGTGAAACCAACGCTCACGTCTTCGTCTCCTCAAGCTCTTTCTGTTGGTACCATTTTCACTAAGTGTTCACACTGTGAAAATGACCATTATGCCCTTGCCTCTAATCAGCTCCCTCCCAGAAAAAAGTGTTTCCGGCGATTCTTTCCGCAGCTTCACCGCACTTCTTCCCGGTGATTTCTTCATCCCCAGGCAAGACACAATATCCACTTGCATGATAGTCATGCCGTAGCCAGGGTTTTCAACTTGAATAATTATTAAATGTTTGTTTGTTTAAAATGTGGTTATCATTGTTTCGGTAAAGCTTCGGGGTTAATGTTTACTTTCTTGTTATGTTGTTATGCACCTGGTTATCTCGTCCTGCTAGTTGCTAGTATTCCTTTCATATGTTTGTGCTTGCTAGTAGTACATGTTGATGTTGGTGATGGTCTTCGGTGCATGACTGCCGTCTGTCCCGAGTACTGTTGTTATGCATGTTCCTTTGCATCCAGTTAGTTAAATGCTTGCATGATGGCATTGTTAATATGTTCTTGCATGATATTTATTGTTGATGCTAGTGGCCATGCTATGTTTCGGAGAAGTGTGTACTTATGATGTTCATGCTAGTCAGTATGCCATGCCTATGATTCATTGTTGATATGGTGGATAGTTATGTGGTTCTGTCATGATTATGTTGATATTCATGCTCATGCATTGTAATTGCATCATGTATTTTATCATGGCTCAATATATTTGCATTCAAGTTTAACCGGATTAAATTGAACTTGAACAACTGTTGGCTGAGTCATGGTGCCACCATATCGAACTGACCAGTGCAACCACGCTTACCTTTATGGGAAGGTCCTAACTGGGTCTATTGTCGTACCTCTAGCCGGTGCCTCCAACGAGGGAAGGTTATGGGCGTGCGGTACCCTGGCCCGATAAGCAGATATAACCTTGCGTGCCCGTTGTTGTTGTTATGGATTCGGGTCCCCGTTTGGGACCGTTTATGTTTGGCCACGATGGTGGTCGTTGTGTCTTTGGTAGACACGGGGCCACCTAGGACTTAGCCCAAAGGGGATTTGGTCGGAGTGGGCGGGAGGGTGTCATGATAGTAGATCGGTTTTGTCGAAACGTCGTTGGTCCACCAGAATGGGAGAACGAGGCCATGGGTTCCGTAGTGTGGGTATAGTGCGCTACCTATGCAGAGTGTATATTAAACCTATCGATAGCCGCGCCCGCGATTAAGGGCCTAGTTCGTAGTTGGTCACACTATGAGTCAACAGTGATAATAATAATGTGCTTAATAACAACCCCGGTTCGATGATGAGTTAAGTTGGTTGTGATCGCCGGAAAGATCACCATTTGACACCAAGTGTTGGTCATGGTTGTGATCGCCGGAATGATCACCGTGTTATCGAGGATACCAGGTTGTTGGATATTCGTGATGTAGTGTGAGAATCGCGGGTAAAGATCAAGCTCCTGGTGGTCATTTGACGATTACTACGGTATTGTTTATACCAAGCTTGATTTGATCCTGAGATGATCGTACAATGTCCAAGGTTGGTAACTGATCCATGTGATGGTTACGAGGTAACTCGAACAGAATAAATGGTGCATGTAGTGTCATCATATTGCATGCTAGTATAATCAGATTTATATGTTCATGCCATGCTCATATTGTCTAGCTGTATCATGTTCATGTTGTTCATGCTATGTTATCATGATGCTCTTATGATAATTTCTGATTAACATTTAATTGCCATGCTGTTGTTTGTCTTGAATGCTTCTGGCTATTGTGAGCTTGCAAGTACATTCAATGTACTGACCTGGCATGTCATGCCAGCTTGCAGGTCGTGCTTGGATTGCTTGCTTGTTTGGTGTTGTTCCCGTGTTCGCGAGCTAGGATAAATGTTCTAGCCAGAGTCCTCGCGGATTGGAGTCCATCATCAATGTTCGTTGTTCCGCTAACAGTAGTTGTTCCGCTACTTTGAGTTGTTATGCTGCTTGTATAGAGCAACTGTGGTTGGCGTAGTGTCGCCGTACCAATGTTATTCATTGTAATATCAGAACCCTTGTATTCATATTTGTGTTGTAATAGAGAGCTGGTTTGTTCTATACTAAGCAGTGTCGTATTCCAGAAGACTTTACCTCGATCTATGGGCTGGAATACGGGGTGTTCCGGTTTTCTCTGAGCCGGGGTGCCACAGGCTTCGTATCAGAGCAGGTCTGGTTGTAGAGCATACTAGTCCGCTGGAACGTTAGAAAACGGTAGTATAGGGTCTGGTTGTTGCCCTTGCTTGCTGCATTTCGTTGTTTTATTTGTTTGCTGCATGTAGTCTTATTTCTGTTACCATTAAGCCATGTTTCATGCGTAGATGGCTGTCAACTTCCATGAGTTCAGTGCCCTTCCCTTAGCTCTCGGTGCTGTTCCCATTGAGTTCAGTCCCACTCCTGCACCTCTCAGCTTTGCCGCCCTCCTTGGCGACATGTGGCGTAGTATTTATCCCCTCGGAGATCCACCTCATTATCAAGTATTCTAGTTTTCTGCTGAAGGAAGAATTCGGGAATATGTTGCTCATGTTCATCTGTCAGCCCTGATTCCTATCGGTAAGCGCACCTACCGTTTCCACGGTGGTTACGGCGCTACTCCTGAGCGTGCTGTTCAGCTTGCCGCAATGGCAGGAGTCACCGGTCTTCGTCATCAAGAGAGCATGGTGCAAGTGAACCGTGCTTATCAATATTATCCCACCCTCATCGAGAATCCTAGGCGAATCCAATTTCCCTCCATTAACCCTCAAGATGACCCGACTATCCTCGCCATGTCTCATTACATGATGGCCGAGTGTCTTCTTATTTCTGAGTTAGTCCGAGACGCCATTCGGGCCAGGAGATTGCTTGGTGTCGCTTTACCTCAGTCTTTGCCAGCTTCACCAACTCCCCCGCCTCGTCCATACGGAGTTTCAAAGTCACTGATTCCACTCGCTACTCCCTTAGCTTCCTTGTCAGTTCGCGAGCATTTTCTCAAGCATAGGATGTAATCCTTCATGTAGTGTTTGTGCATCTGTTGTAGCATCATGCTTGTGTGTGCCTGTGTGTAGCAGCTTTGTAGCCTGTTTGTTGTATGATTTGTTGCAATAAATCGTTTTCTCGTGCTTCTTTGTTTTAAATCCTCGGTGTTATCCCCTTATGAAAATTGCTCCTCGCCCGACACCAAATCAGAAGAAGCCGTGAGCAGTACAGATATACACCAAGGAATTCAGATTTTCCGCTGACAACATTGTGTTACATCCGGTCTGAATACAAGTACATTCTGCTCAGACTTTCAGCAACAAGTACCTGCCAGGGATACACTTTATCGCAGCAATGATTAAATCAACAAAGATGGATCAACAGTGCATTCCCAATCAAAGGTATGATCCGTACGCAATGATTGAATCTTCCATAAGCCAAATTTAAAACATTGCGACACCGAGAAGTCAGTCCAAATGCACGGTGAATTCAGTAAGGACAGTCAGAAAATTCTTGCCATACAAATTATCAGCTGCCGGACTAACAAAGATGTGTATATATGTCAGTCCAATAACCGAGAAAATTAGTTCCATCCATCTCAAAAATTTATTGACGAAGTGTACAAAGATAAGGTTCCCAGTCTGCATCGGTAGGGAATGAATGGATTCCCATACTACAAAAGCTTCTGGCATAAGGTACCGAGTCTTCCCTAGCAATGTCTTCAAGGGGGGAAGCTTATGAGGTATGGTACCCCGTTTTTCCTCAAGAAGATATCCACCAAAGGCTTAGAGCATAAGCCACCCAGTCTTCCTCAACACGACACCCCGATGGTTTCCGAACGGAAGCTGCCCAGTATTCTTCTATAGGGCACTAATACAAGGCATTAAATTTGGAATTTTCAGCATATGGCAGTGTTTTCCATGTGGCAGATCTGCAACAGTTGGTCTGAAATAAAAATCATTCAGAGGTATGCCTCGAGAATCAGATATTAATTCATTCAGTATGCTACCCAGTCCATGCAAGTCTCTCGCACAAGGAAGAATTCACAGTACACATCCGACAACCTCACCGGTTATTCAAGAAACAAAAACCAGTGGGTGATGCCATAATCAACGAGTCTTGAAGGAAAGACAACACTGAGACAATAATCTTGGCAGTCATTGTCAAGATCAGTCCCGCACATCCAACAATATGATGTTATTAACCGTGTGACTGTCCGACATAATCCCCCACAGTATTGAGATCTGTATAACCACACGTGAGCTGGATAAATATACAGAGGCTCAAAACATGAACTAGACGAAGGTATGATTACCAGATATTGTACGTAACCGTATTCAGGGCCGCAAAAATAATCAAGGATCCATGTAAGGCCCCGATGTTTCAGTTGATGATCTAGATGAAGAAAGTGATAATGATAGAGCAAGACCAACAATACAGGGATGCCGGTTATTATGTGAAAAATGTGGATGCCCAAGACCGTCTTATTCCACGGCGAACCAAAGCAAAGATCCACCTAAGAGGTATGCTCCATTGTGGTAAGGACCTCATAGCGAGGCAACCAGCTCAGTCCACAGTATGCTCAGAACTGTTAGCATTGAATACCCAAGTCTGTCCGGTCAGACTCATGGACAACTCAATATATTGACCTCAACACCCGCGATGGAGCACCGCACCAACCGTTATTACCAAGGAGATACTGGCACAATGAAGAATCAGTGTGAAAACATATACTTTGAGGATTGTTATCTCTCGCATAGGGGAAGCAATTAAAAGAATAGCCTGTGTGGATGGGATTCTTTGCCCAGATCACCGCCAATCAAGACTGCAAATTTTATCATCAGAGGATGGTGCATTTTTCTATCAGTCGCGACAAGCGATAGTCAAACCTTTGGTACAACTTGGATACTCTATACTGAGAAGGCAGTCAAGATAAGTCAGAAACTCCTGCAAGATAACGGCTTCCATTAGCAGAAACATATATGATCCACATCACTGTTTTGGAACCAGAAGGCATGCCTATATTCGAGAAATCCGATGCCTGGATAGAAGAGATTCTTTGTTCCACGGGAAGATATGTTCCCCAACTCCGTGTAATATTCTCGGTACTCGGTACTAGGATAAGATTTCCAGCAAGGATCAATATCAAGAAGGACAAGTATGTCCGTAAAAATAATATTTCAGATGCTAGCTCAGCCAACAGATATGAAATAAAATTTGAGTCAATCTAAATGAGAACATATAAGGTATGTCCTATCAGAATGTCAGATACAACAAAGCAAACCACCCCAGACCAAGACAGTCAGTCAGATCCAATTAAGTGGAAACTTTATGAATAAAAGAAACCTGAGTTGGAAACGGTTTCTTCAAGTCAGAAAAATTATTTAACCCTGAACAACCAAACCTCGAGGACGAGATTTCTTTAAGGGGGAAGGTTTGTAACAGCCTGGATTTTGCCCTTTTCTTTTTCTTTTAACTTTCTTGGATTTCTTGAATTTCTTTGGTTTTCGGTGGCTATGTGGTTCTGAAACTTGAGAAGATCATGTCTTCCTAGCTTTTATAGTGGCTTGCCATCCTCATAATCATCCCAAGACCCTGCCATTTCCATCCTTGACCTAACCCAATATTCTTTTTCCAAGGAATATTCCTTTTCTATTAAAGGAATAATTCTTTTTCCCCTAGGTTGTGAAGCAACCTATATCTCTGTCATTCTAAAAATTCCAAAATAATTCTCATTAATTGTTTGAGTCATATCTTGCTCAAATGTGGCAAAACATTTAATGCCATGTTCATAAATAATCCTCCAATAATCATTTTCCTATTCTGACCTAAATGGCACTTTGTGCAGCAAGTGCTATTTATCTTCGCCCAATTGACCTCAAACTTTTTGGACATCTTTTCATGTCCATATCATTTCTCTGTGCCAAATTTCAAACTCATTTGCCTAGTAATTATTTTCCATTGATTTTCCAAAGTTTCTGTCCAGAAAGGAACTTTGTGAAGAAAGTATATTCTAGGCATGTCCAAATGAGTTGAAACTTTGTCACATCCTTCATTTGACCAAATCATGAATCTCTACCAAATTTGAGCTCACGGAGATCATCTATGTGAGCTCAGCTCCAAATCTTGGTTTCTGGTAAGATTTTCACTTTGTGAAGCAACACTATTTTACCTTGCTTCATTTGAGTTGAAAATTTACCAGGACATTCTTACATCTATCTATACTCCATCCACCAAGTTTTGGCTCAATCCACTTATCCATTTACCCTCAGTAAATTTTCCTAGTTACTGGCCAGAATGGAGCTTTGTGAAGGAAGTGCTACTTTGGTAACTCCTAATGGCATGAGATTTTTACAGCAGCTCCATATGGTAAAATAATTCCACTCCACCAAATTTCAGCTCATGACACTTAAGTATGTGAGTGCAACATCATAGTGCTCTATCTGGCCAGTTTTGCCCTTTCTACAGCAACCCCCATCTAAACTCCTCCTATTAGTCTGATTTTTGGTGATCAACATCACCTTAGTGTAAGATCATCGCCAGACAACTTAGTTACTTAGTTACCAAGCTGGTTTAACCACAGGCAGTTACAAGCACCTTCATGTTAACTTACTTTGGAGCTAAGTGCAAATCACTTCTTTCCCCCTGGACCGATTTATTTCCATATTTAGACCTAGGGCACTTAGGTAATCCTACTAGAGATGGTTGGCCACGCCATAGAGCGCCGCTTGCGCCAGTGCGTGTGGTGATCATGCCGGCTTCACGCACAGTGCAAGCTTTGGCTCGGTCTGGCCACTGTTCCCGTCGTCTCCCTCTTCGTCTGGACCTGCATTCATGTCTTGTAGCTCCCCGGCAATGCCCTGCATCACTGCCTCGTCGTGGTTCGCGCCGCCAGAACACTGCCCACGCTGTGCACTGCCTCTGACCTCCATTAGTGCACTGCTCAAGCTCCCTTGTGAGCTCCAGAGCCCTCCCCTCGACTATATAAGGACCCCTTGACCCCACCCGCAGCTCACCAACTCCTCCCTCGCCTCATTTGACCACCAGAGCACCTCTTCCTCGCTTCTGCCCATCGTCGTTCACCATGGCCGCCTCGGTCTCGGCATGGTTCCGGTGCGCCTAGCCCTCCCCGCGCCCCCTCTCCACGTCCATCGTGTTCCCCTCATCCCACCGAGCCGCCCCGCCCACCTTCCCCTCGCCGGAGAGCCTCTTGGCCAGGAGTCCGTCGTTCGGATGCCGCTTCTGTAACCTCGCATCACCACGGACCCCCCTCCATCCCAAGCCTCCCCGACGCCCGTTAACCCTCTGGATGGGTGCGGCGTGCCCTCGCGCACCCGAGGGTGGCCTCGCCTCGGCCAACGGTGGCCGGATCCGGCCGGGCCACCACCGGCGCCGCTCTGCCTCGCCTCGCCTCTGGCTCGCTCGGGGCCGAGCGAGCGAGGTAGACGACGAGTGCCCGTGCCCCCTCCCCCCTGTGCCTGGGACCCACGCGCCAGTGGCCCAGCGCTATGCCACGTGTATAAGTGGAAGTGCCTTTAAGGTGCGTGCGCTTTCAGTTATTTGAAAGCGTATTTCCCTTAGTACATTTCCCTTTGCCCGAATGGGTATTTCTTTCCTTCATCAGCCCAGAATACGTTTTCTAACTCAGAAGGCATATTTTCTGAAATCTATTTTTGTTTTATCCACTCAGGGACCCGGATGTGAATATAGTTTTTTGCAGATTGGTCCCTCTCCTTCAACACCTCATATCTCCGCGACCGTAACTCCGAATCAGGTGAAACCAACGCTCACATCTTCGTCTCCTCAAGCTCTTTCTATTGGTACCATTTCACTAAGTGGTGGCACTGTGAAAATGACCATTATGCCCTTGCCTCTAATCACCCCCCTCCGAGAAAGAAGCATTTCTGGTGATTGTTTCCGCAGCTTCACCGCACTTCTTCCCGGTGATTTCTTCATCCCTTGGCAAGCCACAATATCCACTTGCATGATAGTCATGCAGTAGCCAGGGTTTTCAACTTGAATATTTATCAAATTTTTGTTTGTTTAAAATATGGTTATCATTGTTTTAGTAATGCTTCGGGGTTAATGTTTACTTTCTTGTTATGTTGTTATGCACCTTGTTATCATGACCTGCTAGTTGCTAGTATTCCTTTCATATGTTTATGCTTGCTAGTAGTATATGTTGATGTTGGTGATGGTCTTCGGTGCATGACTGCCGTCTATCCCGAGTACCGTTGTTATGCATGTTCCTTTGCATCCAGTTAGTTAAATGCTTGCATGATGGCATTGTTAATATGTTCTTGAATGATATTTATTGTTGATGCTAGTGGTCATGCTATGTTTCGGAGAAGTGTGTACTTATGATTTTCATGCTAGTTAGTATGCCATGCTTATGATTCATTGTTGATATGGTGCATAGTTATGTGGTTCGCTCATGATTATGTTGATATTCATGCTCATGCATTGTAATTGCATCATGTATTTTATCATGGCTCAGCATATTTGCATTCAAGTTTAACCGGATTAAATTGAACTTGAACAACTATTGGCTGAGTCATGGTGCCACCATATCGAACTGACTAGTGCAACCACACTTACCTTTATGGGAAGGTACAAACTGGGTCTATTGTCGTACCTCTCGCCGGTGCCTCCAACGAGGGAAGGTTATGGGCATGCGGTACCTGGCCCGGTAAGAAGATATAACCTTGTGTGCCCGTTGTTGTTGTTATGGATCCGGGTCCCCGTTTGGGACCGTTTATGTTTGGCAACGACGGTGGTCGTTGTGTCTTTGGTAGACACGGGGCCACCCAGGACTTAGACCAAAGGGGAGTTGGTCGAAGTGGCCGGGAGATTGTCATGACAGTAGATCGGTTTTGTCGGAACGTCGTTGGTCCACCAGAATGGGAGAACGAGGCCATGGGTTCCGTAGTGTGGGTACATGGCGCTACCTTTGCAGAGTGTATATTAAATCTATCGATAGCCGCGCCCGCGGATAAGGGCCCAGTTCGTAGTTGGTCACGCTATGAGTCAACTGTGATAATAATAATGTGCTTAATAACAACCCCGGTTAGATGATGAGTTAAGTTGGTTGTGATCGCTAGAAAAATCACCATTTGAGACCAAGTGTTGGTCATGGTTGTGATTGCCGGAATGATCACCGTGGTATCGAGGATACCAAGTTGTTGGATATTCGTGATGTAGTGCGAGAATCGCGGGTAAAGATCAAGCTCCTTGTGGTCATTTGATGATTACTATGGTATTGTTTATACCAAGCTTGATTTGATCCTGAGATGATCGTATAATGTCCGAGGTTGGTAAGTGATGCATGTTATGGTTACGAGGTTACCGAACAGAATAAATGGTGCATGTAGTGTCATCATGTTACATGCTAGTATCATCAGATATATATATGTTTATGCCATGCTCATATTGTCTAGCTGTATCATGTTCATGTTGTTCATGCTATGTTATCCTGATGCTCTCGTGATAATTCCTGATTAACCTGTAATTGCCATGATATTGTTTGTCTTGAATGCTTCTGGATATTGTGAGCTTGCAAGTACATTCAAGGTACTGACCTGGCGTGTCATGCCAGCTTGCAAGTCGTGCCTAGATTGGTTGCTTGTTTGGTGTTGTTCCTGTGTTCACGAGCTAGGATAAACGTTCCAGCTAGAGTCCCCGCGGATTGGAGTCCATCATCACCGTTCGTTGTTCTGCTGCCAGTAGTTGTTCAGCTGCTTTGAGTTGTTATGCTGCTTGTATAGAGCAACCGTGGTTGTCGTAGTGTCGCCGTACCAATGTTATTCATTGTAATATCAGAACCCTCGTATTCATATTGGTGTTGTAATAGAGAGATGGTTTGTTCTATACCAAGCAGTGCCGTATTCCAGAAGACTTCACCTCGATCTCTGTGCTGGAATACGAGGCGATCCGGTTTTCTCTGAGCCGGGGTGCCACAACGCCCACGTCCTGTAAATAGCCATGCGTCGATCAAGGCCGCATGCTTTTGGGGCCAGTGGCGCTCTGCACTTGACCCTTGGCTACGCCGCGAAGCCAAGTCTGAGCGCACCTTGGGCCCGGGGGCTACTGTCGGCGTTCTGGGAACGGGGGTACCCAGACTTTCCTGCCTGTGGCCCAGGGCGTGGCTCGTCCACCGGCCTGGTTCGGTCCAACTTCATCAGCAACCACTCAAGACGTTTGTGAGGGGCCAAGCCTCAGGAGGCGGACGATGCAAGACCTCCCCTGAGGCAGCCTCACTAGACTGGCTCCCGAGGAGCGGAGATATCAAGGCAAGGGGCACCTCATGAGGATTGCATGACGTGAGCCATGACGACCAAGGCTAGGCGGGTGCTAGCGGGCGCATGCCGCCAGTTTCCTCTTTGGTGCAAAAGGGGAAGGCACAGGCAAGGAGTCCCGAGGCATCAGTCAAAGGTTTCCATATCGGTGCAACAAGACCAAGATCAATAGGACGGCAGAGCGAAGGTCACCGCGGAGCCCACGGTGGCGTCACCACTAGAACCTTTGGTGGGCGAAGACCACCTTTTGTCAGCATAGCTTGTACTAGCTATCCCCTTTATAACTTGGCGATTGTGGGATCCCTTCCCACTCAATAATTGGGAAGAGGACCAGGGCCTCTATAAATAGGACAAGACACCATCATAGAAGGGGATCAGATCATTGAGACCGCCCTTACACCCACTAGCACGCCGATTACAAGGACACCTCTCCTCAGGAGGTTGTCCTTCCCATGTATTAGTTCATCCTGAGCCTACAATGCAATCCACCACACCACACTGGATTAGGGTGTTACACTACAACAGTGGCCCGAACCAGTATAAACCCTTGTGTCTCTTGTTCTTCGGGTTCGACGAGCTAGGCCTATGAATCGGTGCGAGAGCGAGCTAGAGCGGAAAGGAGAGATCTTCGTGTGCTCCCAGTGTTCGAACCTGAAGGGTTTGCCGGAATCCACAATCCGACACTCACTAGCCCGCCGGTTATGGTGGCGCCGAAGCCCCGAGAGCCCTTGGTACTTTACCTATCCGCGACACCATACTCTACCAGTGTAGTGCTAGTGGAAGCCCGTGAGGAGCGCCAGAACAAAGCCGTACAGCCCCAGGGCGACACTCACGAGGCTCCACCTGGACTAGCCGGCAACCAAGTTCCACTAGATGACGTTCCTGAGGCACCGGCCACTATGCCACATGACGAAGCTCCTGGGGCCCTCTCGCCTCGAGAGGTGCCCAAACCTCAAGGGAGCCTAGCCTCCGCCCTCGTCGAGCACCCGGTGTACTTCGTCAGCATGGTGCTCCGCAATGCTCAGGCACGCTACCCCATGACGCAGAAGCTTCTGCTCGCACTCCTCGTCGCTTCGCGCAAGCGGCGCCACTACTTCCAACGCCATCCCATCAAGGTTGCATCCGCTTTCCCATTGGAGAGGGTGTTGAGGAGCCCCAATGCTGTGGGAAGGGTCTCCGAATAGAACATCGAGTTGCAGGCGTTTCAGCTGGAGTTCAGCACCGCCAGGGTCCTCAAGGGCGCCGCACTTGCCGGCTTCATGGCAGAATGGACCGACACCCCAGAGCCCAGAGCTGGTGAGCACCGGTCCCTCTTGTCGGGGAGTGAAGCACCAGATGGTTGGGTCATGTACTTTGACTGTGCCTTTGCATGCCAGGGCGCAGGGGCAGGCGCCGTGCTCATTTTTCCCACCAAGAACAAGCTCTACTACGCCGTGCAGCTCTGCTTCGAGAACGGTGAGAAGGTTTCGAACAACATCGCGAAATATGAAGGCCTGAACGCCAGCCTAAAAGTTGCAGCTACCCTTGGTGTGAAGCGCCTCACTATCAAGGGCGACTCCCAGCTTCACGTCAACTTCTCCAACAAGGAATCTGAGCCTAGGGATGAGCACATGGAGGCGTACATGGCAGAGGTACACAAAATGGAGAAATATTTCTTGGGCTTGGAGCTGCAGCATGTGCCGCTTGACATGAATAAGGAGGCAGACGACATCGCCAAGAGGGCGTCTAGGTGCTAGCCGCAGGAGCCCAGTGTCTTTGAGGAACGGCTCTTCAAGCCCTCAGCCGCCCCACCAGCTGCGGAGCCAATGCTGCCTAAGGAGGAGCTCCCCCTTCGCCAACCTCGGGAGCTCCTGCCTATGGCCCGACCTCGGGAGCGCGCTTGCTCCTTGCGCTCTAGCCCCATGAGGGGTGCTGGACTGAGGAGTTCAAGACCTACCTGCTACATGGAACCCTACCGGAGAAGGAGGAGGACGCAGAGCGCGTGGCCTGGTAGGGAGCAGGGACACGAGCTGGTAACTAACATACATAGCGGGGACTGCGGGCATCACTCATCCTCATGAACCCTGGCGGGCAAGGCGTTCCATAGCGGATTTTATTGGCCTACATCACTCAGTGACGCTACCGAGCTGGTGAAATCGTGCGAAGCCTGCCAGTTCCATGCCATGTAGATCCACCAACCAGCTCAGGGCTTCTAGACTATCCCACTCTCATGGCCATTCGTGGTCTAGGGGCTGGAAATCCTGGGGCTCTTTTGTCGAACGCCCGGGGGCTACCGCTACCTCTATGTCGCCATCGACAAATTCACCAAGTTGGCCAAGGTGGAGCCAGTACGCACAGTCCCTGCCGACTCGGTGGTCGAGTTCATCAGGGGCATCGTGAGCCGGTTCGGGGTGCCTAATCGCATCATCACCGACAATGGCTTGCAATTCACTAGCAACCTCTTCAAAACATATTGCACTAACCTTGGAACGCGGATATGCTACACATCAGTGGCACACCCTAGGAACAACAGGCAAGTTGAGCACGCCAATGCGAAGGTCCTGAGGGGCCTCAAGGCGAGGACCTTCAAGAAGAAGCTCAAGGCCCGGGGCAGGGGCGGGTATGACGAGATCCAGTCCATGCCGTGGTGCAATCGCACCACCGCCACCAAGCCAACAGGAGAGACACTGTTCTTCCTCGTCTACGGAGCTGAAGCAGTTCTCCCTCACGAGGTCAAACATCGCTCCGCGCGGGCCTTGGCATTTGACAAGGCACGCGAGGACGTTGTGCGGGGGATGGATCTCGTGCTAGGGGAATAACGCTGCCTACAAGTTTCACTCCGAGCGGCAAGGTGCCAGCATGCGTTGTGGCGGTACCACTGCCGCAACGTGCGTTCCAGAACACTCGAGGTAGGTTATCTAGTCTTGAGGCAGGTGCTCTCCAGGGAAGGGTTGCACAAACTTTCACCCATGTGGGAGGGCACGTTAAGGATTTCCCACATCTCCAGGCCTGGGCCGTGTGCCTGGAGACGGGGGACGGCGTCCCCATCCAGAATGCCTGGAACATCCAGCACCTCTGGAAGTTCTTCCCATGAAGCAAGGCCCAGTGCATGAGAAGCCAAGGCCTAGTGCCTGTGCAGCAAGGCTCACGCCTGTAAAGGTCTCGGCCCGTGACACTCTTACGTAATAATGAGTGGGGTTGTACCTGCCCCGGAGTCTCCGGAGAGACGCCCTCGGGCCTCGAGGGCTCCCTCCCACGTCCTAGTGGCAGCACTTAGCTCCGCGCTAGTGAGAAGACTAGACTAGGTGCCGGACGCGGCTGTTCATTTGCTTTCTGTATCTGGTTGCGATCTTTTAATGAATTTGGAGTTCTCTATCCTTCGGTTTCTTGGTTGGGTTTCCCTATTCTCTCGGTTTGTTCGCTCTCTTTCTCGCCTTGGGGGGGGGGACGGTAGTTGTTCGACGTTCTCTCTCGGGCACCCCCTTGGGGGCTAGGAAGGGGTGCCCGTGTCCGCACGCTGGCCAGCTCCCGTCGCGGGCACCCCTCGCCGGACCTCTCTCGCCCTAGGGCTTCGACCTCCTTAATCTTCCCGAGGCGCTCTCGTTTGGACTCATGAGTGGTGCACCCCACTCAAGTCCGTGCCCCCGGGTACCGTGATGCGGGGTGCGTCAAGCCATGATCAGCCCACGCCTGAGTGCTCCCGCAAGAAGGAACGATGCCTCTGGCGGATTCCCTAACAAATTTTGCACGTTGATACGTCTCCAACGTATCTATAATTTTTGATTGTTCCATGCTATTATTTATGAAGTCTTGGATGTTTAATGGGATTTATCATTCACTTTTATATCATTTTTGGGACTAACCTACTAACCCAAAGGCCCAATCCAGATTGCTGTTTTTTGCCTGTTTTAGGGTTTTGCAGAAAAAGAATATCAAACGGAGTCCAAACGGAATGAAACATTCGCGAGAGATATTTTTGGAGAAAATCACGCACGTGGAGCTTGAGAACCACGTCAGGGGATCAAGAGCTGGCCCACGAGAGTGGGGGGCGTGCCCCCATTCCTAGGGCGCGTGCCCCTGCCTCGTGCCCCCCTGAGCGTCCCCCGGTGCCCTCCTTCTTCCTATATAAGTCTATGTACCCCAGAAACTCCGTGAACAGAGAGAAAACCCTAATTCCACCTCCGTACCTTCTGTGCCCGTGAAGATCCCATCTTGGAGCCGGTTCCGGAGCTCCACCGGAGGGGGAACCATCACGGAGTTCTTCATCATAATCATCATCGCCCTCACCATGAGTTGTGAGTAGTTTACCACAGACCTTCGGGTCCATAGCTAGTATCTAGATGGCTTCGTCTCTCTCTCTTGATCTCAATACAAAGTTCTCCTCGGTCTTCGAGGAGATCTATTCGATGTAATCCCTTTTTGTGGTGTTTTTGTCGAGATCTGATGAATTGTGAGTTTATGAACAAGGTTATCTATGAAAGATATTTGGTTCTTCTCTGAACTTTTTATGTGTGCTCATAATATCCGTGCAAGTCTCTTCGAATTATTGGTTTCATTTGGCCTACTAGATCTATAGTTCTTGCAATGGGAGAAGTGCTTGGCTTTGGGTTCAATCTTGCGGTGTTCTTTCCCAGTGACAGTAGGGGCTGCAAGGCACGTATTGTATTGTTGCCATCGAGGATAAAAATATGGGGTTTATATCATATTGCTTGAGCTTATCCCTCTACATCATGTCATATTGCTTAAGGCGTTACTCTGTTCTTATGAAGTCAATACACTAGATGCATGCTGAATAGCGGTCGATGTGTGGAGTAATAGTAGTAGATGCAGAATCGTTTCGGTCTACTTGTCTCGGACGTGATGCCTATATACAATGATCATGCCTAGATAGTCTCATAATTATTCACTTTTCTATCAATTGCTCGACAGTAATTTGTTTACCCGTTGTAGAATATCACTATCATGAGAGAAGCCACTAGAGAACACTATGGCCCCCGGGTCTATTCTCAACATATCAATCTACATCTACTTTACTTTTATCGCTTTTATTTGCTGTTCTTATAAACTAAAAATACCAAAAATATAAACTATCATCTCTATCAGATCTCACTTTCGTAAGTGACCGTAAAGGGATTGACAACCCCTTATCGCGTTGGCTGCGAAGTTCTTATTTGTTTGTGCAGGCGCGAGGGACTCGCGCGTGGTCTCCTACTTGATTGATACCTTGGTTTTCAAAAACTGAGGGAAATACTTACGCTACAGTGCTGCATCTCCCTTTCCTCTTTGAGGTAATACAACACAAGGTCAAGAAGTAGCAAGAAGAATTTCTGGCGCCGTTGCCTGGGAGGCTTACGCAAAAGTCATATACCAAGTATCTATCACAAACCCTTATCCTTCACATTACATTTATTTGCCTCTCGTTTTCCTCTCCCCACTTCACCCTTGCCGTTTTATTTGCCCTTCTTCCGCTGTTTGTTTATCGTTCGCTTGCTTCTTGTCTGCTTGTGTGCATTGCTTGCCGGTTTACCCTCATGTCTGAGTTGGGGGACGATTTTATTGAGAAGGGTAGCAATGTCGAGGGCAACGTCCATGTTGACCCCCCGATATAGCTACCACTTTACATATTAAGAAGTTCCGGGTTGGTAGTGGTAATATTATTGGAAAAGGAGTTCTTCAGGACGTCTTTACTTGTGCCGGTGCTTTGCCCACTATGGGTGGCTCTATTCTTCACAGAACTAGTAGCCTTGCAGATGCTGTATCTATGCTCATAGTAGAAATTGAAAGGCAATTCATCCATATGCATCCCTCTATTCAGAGAATATTTTTGGAGTTCTCCAATATTGAGCATTCTTCTGTTAAGCGTGCATCTACTATCTTCTTGGCTCATGAATTTATATATATCATGAAAGAGGCCAGAGAAATCTTTACTCATTACGGAGTAGATGCCGGTCGACCTCCTATAGAGGCTATCTTGTTCAATCAAGAAGACCTAATGCGGTTGTGATCTCCTGATCATGTTGCTTTTAATGAAAACCTTAGAAAAATGGTTCCTATTGAGATCTTGATTGATAGAATTTCTGAGATAAACAATGATTTTGCTGTTCAAAATAATGGGTTAGGCTTCTCCCTTGAGCGAAGGCTTATGACCTTCTGCCAAAAGAATGCCTATAATGATGAATTGGTCATCCACTACAAAGGGCCAAAGGAGGAACATGTTCCTCCCGAGATTGATGTAGGGGACTTTTGTCCCATTAAATTTAGCCCTTTTGATTACTTTTGCTTTCCACAAAGGAAGCTTGTTGCTGAACGTAGGGAATATGAGATGATCTTTCGCGACATATCGTACCACTATGGCTATCCCTAGATCTATCTTGTATCGTGCCTAGCTAGGGGCGTAAAACGATAGCGCTTGTTGGGAGGCAACCAAATTTTTTGTTTTTTTTGTTTTTGTTGCTGTTAGGGAATAAATATTGCGTCTAGACTCTGATTGGATGTGGTTTCATGTTTTGTTTAGTGTTTGTGCCAAGTAGAACCTTTGGGAAGACTTATGTGAAGTTCATGGGATCTTGCTGTGAAAAACAGAATCGTTAGCGCTGCCTAAAGTAGTCTTCAGATTTTACTAGAGCGTGCTTTTTAGTTGATTCTTTTTGTAGATGATTGGTAGATAAATTCCTCAAATTCACCAATTTAATTTGAATTTTTGGAGTTCCAGAAGTAGGCGAAACCTGCAGATTACTACATACTGTTCTGTTTTTGACAGATTCTGTTTTTCGTGTGTTGTTTGCTTATTCCGATGCATCTATGAGTAGTATTGGAGGATATGAACCATAGAGAAGTCGGAATACAGTAGGTTTAACACCAATATAAACAACGAATGAATTCATTGCTGCACTTTTTGGTAGTGGTTTCCTTTCTTATACTAATGGAGCTCACGAGAATTTTTGTCTAAGTTTTGTGTTGTGAAGTTTTCAAGTTTTGAGTATTGCTTTGATGGACTATGGAAAAAGGAGTAGCAAAGGCCTAAGCTTGGGGATGCCCATGGAGCCCCAAGTAAACTCAAGATAATCAAAAGCCTAAGCTTGGGGATGCCCCGGGAATGCATCCCCTCTTTCGTATTCATCCATCGTAACTATACTTGGAGCTATATTTTTATTCGCAACATGATATGTGTTTTGCTTGGAGCGTCTTGTATAATTTGAGTCTTTGCTTGTTAGTTTGCCACAATCTTCCTTGTTGGGCACACTTATTTGATAGAGTTAAATATGGCCTAGAAATTGTTAGAACACTCTATGTGCTTCACTTATATCTTTTGAGTTGAATAGTTTTTGCTCTAGTGCTTCACTTATATCTTTTAGAGCAAGGGGGTGGTAATATTTTGTAGAAATTGTTGAACTCTCATGCTTCACTTATATCCTTTTGAGAGTCTATTAAAACAGTATGCTAATGTGTTTAGGCTAAATAAACTAGTCTTCACATGATAAACATCCAATGTCAATGTAGTAAAAAATCTCACACTAAGTGCATTGAATAGAATGAGATGTTGGATGCTTGATAATTGTTTTGAGATATGAGGATAGTGATATTAGTGTCATGCTAGTGAAGTTATTATGAAATTGAGAAATACTTGTGTTAAGGTTAGTGATTCCCGTATCATGCACATATGGTGAACCGCTATGTGACGAAGTTAGAGCATGAGGTATTTGTAGAGTGCCAACATTTGTGTGGGGGTCGAGGGCGCGCGATGGTTAACTCCTACCAACCTCCCCCCTAGGAGCATGAGTTGATTGCTTTGTTTTGATGACTCGTAGATTTTTGCAGTAAGTATATGAGTTCTTATGACTAATGTTGAGTCCATGGATTATACACACTCTCACCCTTCCACCATTGCTAGCCTCTCTTTTACCGCGCAACTTTCGCCGGTGCCATAAACCCACTATATATCCTTCCTCAAAACAGCCACCATATTGTTCCTCAAA
This sequence comes from Secale cereale, assembly GCA_902687465.1. NCBI lineage: Eukaryota > Viridiplantae > Streptophyta > Magnoliopsida > Poales > Poaceae > Secale > Secale cereale. Next base: position 303,829,700 of record LR738711.1, read on the forward strand.
ATAGCCACCATACCTACCTATCATGGCATTTGCATAGCCATTCTGAGATATATTGCCATGCAACTTTCCACCATTCCGTTCATATGACATGCATCATATTGTCATATTGTCATGCATGATCATGTAGTTGACATCGTAGTTGTGGAAAAGCCACCATGCATAATTTTTCATATATGTCACTCTTGATTCATTGCATATCCCGGTACACCGCCGGAGGCATTCATGTAGAGTCATACTTGTTGTAGTATCAAGTTGTAATTTCGAGTTGTAATAAAAAGTGGGATGATCATCATTATTAGAGCATTGTCCCATGTGAGGAAAGGCCAATAAAAAAAGAGATGGTTCAAAAAAATATGAGAGAAAAGAGAGAAGGGACAATTGCTACTATTTTTTTCCACACTTGTGCTTCAAGGTAGCACCATGTTCTTCATTGTAGAGAGTCTCATGCTTAGTCACTTTCATATACTAGTGGGAATTTTCACTATAGAACTTGGCTTGGATATTCCAACGATGGGCTTCCTCAAATGCCCTAGGTCTTCGTGAGCAAGCAAGCTGGATGAACCCCCACTAGTTTCTTTTGTTGAGTTTTCATTCATATTTAGCTGTAGTGCATCCGTTGCATGGCAATCCCTACTCACTCACATTGATATCTATTGATGGGCATCTCCATAGCCCGTTGATACGCCTAATCGATGTGAGACTATCTCGCTCCATTTTGTCTTCTCCACAACCACCTCTATTCCACCCATAGTGCTATATCCATGGCTCACACTCATGTATTGCGTGAAAGTTGACAGGTTTGAAAAGATAGAGTATGAAAACAAGTGCTTGGCTGAAATCGGGGTTGTGCATGATATGAATATTTTGTGTGATGAAGAGGGAGCATAGCCAGACTATATGATTTTGTAGGGATAACTTTGTTTAGCCATAGTATTTTGAGAAGACATGATTGCTTTGTTAGTATGCTTGAAGTATTGTTATTTCTTATGTCAATATAGACTTTTATCTTGAATCTTTCAGATCTGAACATTTAATGGGCTTTATCATTCACTTTTATATCATTTTTGGGACTAACCTACTAACCCAAAGGCCCAGTCCAGATTGCTGTTTTTTTGCCTGTTTCAGGGTTTTGCAGAAAAAGAATATAAAACGGAGTCCAAACGGAATGAAACCTTCGCGAGAGAATTTTTTGGAGAAAATCACGCACGCGGAGCTTGAGAACCACGTCAGGGGATCAAGGGCTGGCCCACGAGGGTGGGGGACGCGTCCCCCTTCCTAGGGCACGCTCCCCTGCCTCGTGGCCCCCTCGAGCATCCCTCGATGCCCTCCTTCTTCCTATATAAGTCTACGTACCCCAGAAACTCCGTGAACTGAGAGAAAACCCTAATTCCACCGCCGTACTTTCTGTTCCCGTGAAGATCCCATCTTGGAGCCTGTTCCGGAGCTCCACCGGAGGGGGATCCATCACGGAGTTCACATCATCATCATCGCCCTCACCATGAGTTGTGAGTAGTTTACAACAGAGCTTCGGGTCCATAGCTAGTATCTAGATGGCTTCTTCTCTCTCTATGGTTCTCAATACAAAGTTATCCTCGGTCTTCGAGGAGATCTATTCGATGTAATCTCTTTTTGCGGTGTATTTCTCGAGATCCGATGAATTTTGAGTTTATGATCAAGGTTATCTATGAAAGATATTTGGTTCTTCTCTGAACATTTTATGTGTGCTCATAATATCATTGCAAGTCTCTTCGAATTATTGGTTTGGTTTGGCCTACTAGATCTATAGTTCTTGCAATGGGAGAAGTGCTTGGTTTTGGGTTCAATATTGCGGTGTCCTTTCCTAGTGACAGTTGGGGCAGCAAGGCACGTATTGTATTGTTGCCATCGAGGATAAAAAGATGGGGTTTATATCATATTGCTTGAGTTTATCCCCCTACATCATGTCATCTTGCTTAAGGCGTTACTCTGTTCTTATGAACTCAATACACTAGATGCATGCTGGATAGCGGTCGATGTGTGGAGTAATAGTAGTAGATGCAGAATCATTTCGGTCTACTTGTCTCAGACGTGATGCCTATATACAATGATCAAGCCTAGATAGTCTCATAATTATTCGCTTTTCTATCAATCGCTCGACAGTAATTTGTTTACCCGCCGTAGAATGTCGCTATCATGAGATAAGCCACTAGAGAACACTATGGCCCCCAGGTCTATTCTCAACATATCAATCTACATCTACTTTACTTTTATCGCTTTTATTTTCTGTTCTTATAAACTAAAAATACCAAAAATATAAACTATCGTCTCTATCAGATCTCACTTTCATAAGTGACCGTAAAGGGATTGACAACCCCTTATCGCGTTGGCTGTGAAGTTCTTATTTGTTTGTGCAGGTGCGAGGGACTCGCGCATGGTCTCCTACTGGATTAATACCTTGGTTCTCAAAAACTGAGGGAAATACTTACGCTACTGTGCTGCATCTCTCATTCCTCTTCGAGGGAATACAACGCAAGCTCAAGAAGTAGCACACGTGCCCCCTAGAAGCCAGTAGCGCCCGTGCTAGCAATGAGGAAGACTCTCCACACACTGAAAGATGCACCCTCAAGCATACCCAGCTATGTTAACCCACTACCCCCATAAGGCACTTGAATATAATAACATAACATGGCAGCACCAGCAGCTTGCGAGACTTGGCCCCGGGGGCCTCCGGGCCTGGCCACTTGCGAGCCTTGGCCCTAGCTAAGTTAACCCTCTACCCCCATAGGAGTCATATTTCATTACATGCCCCGGCCGGGCCACTTGCCCTTTTATTTGAAGCACATGAAAGAGGAAAAGCTATACAAAAGCAAGTCGCATGGCCGCAGCAGCTCGCGAGACTTGGCCCCGCGGGCCTCCGGGGCTCAGCTTATTCTGAGCCCTCCTCGCGCTTCACCGCCGCATGGCGGCGGGACGACCCGTCACCAACCTCGAAGCGAGCCCGACGATGATGCGGCTCGTCATTGCCACCGCTGCTCGAGCTCTCGCTGGCGGAAGAGCCGCCGAATCTGGAGGAGTCGCGACCGTCACCAAGGGCGAGCCTGCCTGCGGCCTCGGTGCGGCTGTCTCTGGGGCCGAACCCATCATCGCCGCTACTGTCTTCAGGACAGCACCCAGCGCGGTGACCGTTCGCACTGAACACCCTCACGAAGAGGGTCTCAGCGCCATCGTACTTGAAGTGGAGGGTGCACCGCCTGCCCAAGCCTCATACGTGGGAAAACGACTACCAACCACGGGCTACGGCCGCATTGTCCGCGATAGAGATCTCCACTGCAACCCAAGATGCCTTGCTGCAGCAGCCCTCAGCCTGCAGCCAGAGGCCGTCAAAACCCTCGGCTAGCAGCTGATGGGCAAACAAGCGCGACAGCTGGAGCCAGGCGTTGGCCGGATTCTCCCGCCACACGACGAACTCCAGGAGCGCCTCCGACGAATGGGAGCCTGACCAAGGAGGCCAGGCAACCCCGGCATGCCTTCCCACAGCAAAGGAGCTGCCACAGCGAGGGCGACCCCTGCCATGGAGAGAGGGGCCGTCATGCTTGCCCAGGGCGGGATCCACCCCGGAAGGATTATGCTTGTGACCCTGGTGCGCTGCTGTGCTTATGGGGGCGACCCCGCCCCCTATTGGGCGGTGGTAGATCTGACTCTTCCTGGTGGGCCTTTCCCTTCACTGCGGCAGAGGACCTCTTGGGTGGCGCCATGAGAGTTGCAACAGGAGGGTGGAAGAAGGAAGAAGAAGAAGGAGCGAGCAACAAGAAGAAGGAGATGGGCAACCAGGGACTTCACCCCCTTCCCCATTTACAGCCTAGAGGAGGCCAATCGTTGGCCCCCATGATCTCGCGTAATGATGTCTCTGCTGTGCGTGCAGCAGGGTCTCGTCAAGTCGGGCAGTTGTCGAGGCATGGGGAAGAGGAGACGCCCAAGTCCCGTCAAGTTACCACGCGTCGACCGATGCCACAGGCATTTGGGGACCGCGGCGCTTTGCCCGTGCCCCTTTGGCTTCTCCTTGAAGCCAAGTCCGTGCGCACCTTGGGCCCGGGGGCTAGTGTCGGCGTCCTGGCAACGGGGGTACCCATACTTGCTAGCCTCCGGCCCATGACATGGCTCCATCAGCCGCCTGGTGCGGCCCATCTTCATCAACTGCAGCTCAAGACCCTTGCGAGGGGCCAAGCCTCGCGAGGCGGGCGATAGCAAGACCTCCCTGGGGGCAGTCTCTCTAGGCTGGCTCCCTAGGAGCGGAGATATCTATGCAAGGAGCAACTTGAGAGGTTCACATGAGGTGAGCCATGACGACCAAGGCCAGGTGGGCGCCAGCGGGCGCAGTGCGCTAGTTTCCTATTTGTTGCTAAGAGGGCAAGTGCAGGCACGGAATCCCAAGGGATCAGGCAAAGGTTTCCATTCCAGTGCAGCAAGACCAAAGACCGTCAAGGCTGCAGAACGGAGGTCATCGTGGAGCCCAACGTGGCGTCACCACCAGAGCCTTAGGCAGGCAAATACCACTTTTGTCAGGATAACTTGTACTAGCTACTCCCCTTCAAATTTGGCCGTTGTGGGATCCCTTCCCGTAAATATTTGGGAAGAGGACCAAGCCCACTATAAATAGGACCTAGCCACCACCATAGAGGGGACATGGAGAGTCGATCTCATCTGGATCTGAGAAAGGGCTCGCCTTGTAGAAGAGACACCACAAGCTCATCCGAGCCCAAGAACACCTCTCCTCCGGAGGCTGTTCATCCCTTGTACTAGTTCATCCTCAGTCATACAAAGGCAATCCACCACACACACTGGAGTAGGGTACTACACCACAGGGTGGCCCGAACCAGTATAATTCTCAGTGTCCCCTGTTCTTTGAGCACGACGAGCTAGGCCGCGGATTTGTAAGGTGAGCGCGCTAGGGAGGGAGTGTTCTTCATGCACACCCCAGAGTTCGAACTTCTCAAGGGTTTGCGGAGCCCGAAATCTGACACTGTCCTCCTTCGCCAATACAAGACCATCGGGCCCTCGCCATGATGCTTTCCCATGCCATGCACCTCCGTCACCTACCCCACGTGACGCATGCCGCATACATGGCTAAGGATAAGGGCGTGGTGGGAAGAGTAAATTGGAAGTTTCCACCCCGTGCGTTAAAGTCATTCACGGGCCACTGGAGCGGCCCCACCACTGTTGACTTTACGCAGCGCATGGGGAAATTGGAAACTGGCCAGGATTCAAGACTCGCGAAGAAGCAAAAATTGGACCTCAAGAGAACGGCCTCTTCAGCAACCCTTCATGTGCACTTATTAGGCCATACCCCGTCGACGCTCAGCAACGCGATCGGGGCAGGCCCCAGGGCTTTTGTCGGTGCAACAAACCCTGGGTCAGTTGCCGAGATTGTGCACAAGCACAAGTCCAAGATTGAAGCACCAGCCCAAGCGAAAGTACAAGGAATCAGGAGGAACGAAGAACTTGCTCAGAGTAAGGAGACCAAAGCCAACCCAGAGAATCAAGACATCACCAAGAGAAGGGCCTCCCTTTCCGAGCAGGCGAGCCCGGCCACGGGCGAGTCCACCCCCAAAGCAGATAGAGGAAACACCCTGGCAGGGCCTGCCGGGGGCTCATGGAGGCCAAACCGCCCCATCGAAAACTCAAGCACAACCCACGTCATCAATCAATGCGATGTCAAGGCGCAAGATGATTAACTGGCAGCCAATAGCGACATGGCAGCCAGTTCCTACAAGAAGAACCCGCAGATGAAACCCGTCCTGCAACGTGTCAAGCTGGCGGACACAAAGCTGGAGGGATAACCCGGCAAGGCTTGCCGGGCAACGAACGATGTGACGTTAAGATGTGCGTTTAATGCGGCATGTCAGCCTGCAGAGCTAGGTATTGTAGCACAGTTTGCTATCTTATCAGTGCGTAATGACTACTTTGCCACTATGGTAACCCCTTAATATATAAAAGGACGCCCATGGCAATCATAGAAAGCGGTTGGAAAGTTGATGAACTCACAACACCATACGCGCGTAGTCGCTGCAGCCCTAAGGCAAACCCTGCCGGGCAAGTGTACCTCGCACCACCTCACTCATTCCACCATCAATCCACCAAAGCAGGAGTAGGGTCTTACACCTTGCGGCGGCCTGAACCTGGGTAAATTACTTGTGTGCTCTCTGTCGTGCTGTCGTACGCCAATCTACTCTTTGTGCAACACGACGTCCCCCCACCGAACCAACAAGGGTCCACCCGGTCCCATAGGTGGCTACGGATATCCCGCGACACTGAGTTTGTGTTTGAGTGCGAGAGATGGATATTTAACAGGGAGACTCATAGCTATTGAGACTTAGGGAGTGCAAGAAATGTCCAGAGGGAGAGGGTGTGTGTTAGCGGCATATATTGGAATAGCACAGAGAAATGAGACCCCCAGAGACGAAGTTTTTGTTTGTGTGAGAGAAACAGATTTCACAGGGAGAATTATAGTTATAGAGGCATTGCAGGCAGAGATATAGTGAATGTCGAGGGAGAGACTACTCTCAGATTGTTCTGAACAAGAAAATTCTGCAATAAACATACAACTAGCACAAGACATACGCGAGATATGGTGTAGGCGTACGGGTCTAGATAGATATATGAGGGCGCGAGTGATGTTTCGATTAAAGGGGATTCTAATATTTAAATTACAGATCAGGACATCAATAATGTCATAATGAAAACTGGGCTATCAAACATGCATATTAATTTGAATTTGGGGACATATGTAATGTTATTTAGTTTATCAATATCAGTCATCCAGAGATCTTTTCATGTCTAAATGGGACTACACTACATGTTGCCTGGGTCAAAAACGTTCTACATGTTTAAGAAGAAGAAAAAAAAACCTACATGAAACACACATTAATTGGTGCTAGTTAGCGAGGAATGCATACACTGGATTTCAACATAGAATGGTTTCAAATAGTTCAATTCAATTTAAGATGGATTCAGCCTTATGAATATGAGATCATGACATATGTAAACCTTATTTATGTAGAAAGGGTGTTTAGCTTTTGAAAGTACTAGTCAATATGTACGTGAAATGCATGTTAATTTGTGCATGCAGATATTAACAAGGATATTATTTGCGTGTTATTATGTGGTTAGCACTATAATTGGCATGAAATTAACTCCACGCTGAACGTGTTGAGCGCTCGACATTGAAGCAGTCTAGGTCAGTGGATTGACATGATTTGATGGCTAAGGTTAAATGGATCTGCCACTTTGGGTCTTTTTTATATTCGTATAGATAAAGATATAGATATTTAAAAATGATTTAGATTTCTATTCGAATACAAACTGGAGCCTGTCCAGAAAAAAAAGAAAATGGATTCGAAGTGAGTTGGCACGGTAAACATGCACTCTTTTTCTACAAAAAATTAAATGGAGCAGGGAAACTTGCAGTAACCACCCGAAACAAAAATCTGCAAGATGGAAATTATTGTATATACTTGACACGAAAAGCCTATCTTCTGAATTTCTATAGGTTTCAATAGGGGTAGGCTTGTAATTTCACTCTAACATGACATAACCGCCTCTGCCTCTCACCTCCCCGGATTCATACACAGTGGGTGCCAAAAGACAATTTCTCCTCAGACGAAATCGCCTCCCACCCCCCGATTCATACACAGTGGGCGCCAAAACTAATTCTCCTCGGCCAAAATCTCCATCGGCAAATATTCGGTGTATCCGGGATTACCGTCCTATCCCCGGCAGCCCTATATTCCTGTGATGTGAAATTTTAAACGGGGGATAAGTTGATAAATTTGCCTGCATTTGAGATAAGCGTGTCCCAAAGACATCGTTCCCCCTTCCTCTCTCTCCCTCCATTACCCCATTCGTACTCTGTGGGCGCCAAAACACCCTCTCCACACCAACCTCCTCCGTCCGCCACCCCATCCACCATCGTCCTCCTCCACCATGCCGGAGCTGATACCCCGACGCCTTTTTTCCATTACAAGAGACCGACCTCTCTCATCCATGGCTTCGGACTAGCTACATCCTTGCATCCCGTCCTATCGCTTCACCCCCATCGTCGTCCACCTTGACGACACCACTTCTACGACCATCTTGTCCACCGCATCGGGATATTTCCCCCGCCGCCACTGTATGCCCTCCTACATCTGCTTACATGCCGCCAATGGCCATCACTACCGCAGCACCATCAAATTCTCAGCAGATGCAAACAAAGCGCCGCACCAGAGGCGGTATCTTTCGTATCTGCTCAACTTATTTATCGCGGCAAGAAAATAGATCGCCATTGCTTTAATGTCATTTCTTGTCCACTACTTAGGATCTTACTTGTTAGTTTCTTGATTGTGGAGTTACCTATGTCTGGTTTGCAGCTTCGGATCTGCCATGCAACGATCAACACTATACACGCAATCCTTATGGTTTTCCCCGTTTATATTCCACACTAGATAAATGACAGTAGATTAAATTTCAAAATTGCGTTAGTCAACTTTTGAAAGCTCGGTGGAGTTCGCCCAAGGGAAGGATGGTGCTCAGGTGGGGCCGGTGGTCGGGCCTCGCCGAAGGAAAAAAATCAATGCAGGTGGGGGCGGGGGTGGGGGAGGAACACTGGCGTAGAGGGTGGTTCAGGGGAAGGCGGGGGGTCAGGGCCGGTGGTTCGGCCGACGGCCCGTGCGGTGTTCCGTAAGGGAGAATCAGAGGGGAGGAAGAAGAAGAGTTAGGAGAAATAGGATCATCATCCAACCGCCTGAATTGGTCGAGTGGCCTAAATGACGAAAGTCATGCGACTTGCATGCATACATTCCTTTATATTCAGTACCACCATCGTAGCTGCTTAGCACTGCTCCTCAATCCATCAAGCTAAACAACAAGCCACTAATATTTCCAAACTTGTTGCTCAAATACGAATCTGATTTGATGCTATATTACTAAAACAGATAACGTATATTTGGTCAGCTGATGTTCCCACTTTACTTTCAAAAAGCACGTGCGCCACATATACAGAGACAGCAGGAAGTTGTATTCTTAATGTGCTCTGGTTCATCATGTGTGGGCACTGCGCAACAAACATTTTATTATCCTAAATCTGCCTGCTCTTCTTTAGCATGTTCCTCTTATGTTCTTCTTCAATAAGTACTCTCTCCATTCCTAAATACAAGTCTTTGTATATATTCCACCATGGACTACATCTGGAGCAAAATGGGTGAATCTACACTCTAAAACGTACCTGTATACATTTGTATGTGATCCGTACTGGAAATCTCTACGAAGACTTATATTTTGGAACAGAGGGAGTATAGTAGTAGAATGTAGTATGTTCCTTGTTGTGAAGAGGAGCAGGGACATTTGCAGTGTACAGGTCTATTCGGTCTGTTGTGATGGACACTTTCAACTCTTTGGGCCTCTTTGATTCGTAGGATTTTGTAAACATAGGAACAAGAATTGTAGCCTGCCCACTTGAATCCTATAAGATTAGCAAGGAAATCCGGGGAGCTGTGTCACCTCTGAGAGTTATACCGATATTAATAGTACCGCGCCTTCAGTTGAAGACAGTTGTTATCCGAAGCCGTTCTAGCCGTACCGACAATAGTAGCCCATATTTTCCATTAAGTTCCACTTTCCTGATTTTACTTGTGATCACTACTGGAATCAGCTTCTTTGCCATCCGCCAAAGTCCTTTGCCGTCCGCCGGCGGACGGCAAACTGTCCGTCTGAACGAGTACCAGCAAAGGCCTTATTTGCCATCCGCTTCATAGAAGCGGATGGCAAAAGGCTTTGCCTTCCGCCGTCGGTGGCCAGCAGACGGCAAAGACCATGGACGGCAGTGGGGTGGGGTGAGCGCCGTTAGGGGTTAATGGCGTGTTTTTTCATCCGCCAGCAGACGACAAAGAGGCAAAGCTCTTTGACGTCTGCTGGCGGACAGCAAAGAGCTCAGCTCGGACAACACTGGGAAGCTGCCACGTGGCCAGCTATGCCGTCTGCAAGTGGACGTCAAAGAGCTTTGAATCTTTGTCGTGTGCTGGCGGACGGCATAGCTGGGCCTGTTTGCCAGACCTACTTGGGTACTTTGCCATCTGCCAGCAGCCGACAGAGAGCTTTGAAGCAGACGGGAAAGTGCCTAAATTGGCAGCCCAGTGTTCCCAGTTTGTACATGTAGCTGCCATGTGGCCTCTTTGCCGTCTGCTAGCAATCGTCAAAGCTCTTTGATGTCCGCTAGCAGATGGCAAAGAGGCTATATATCCCCTATTTTTATTTGAATCCATTTAATTTGATAGGATTTCATACACAGATATACATACATACATATCCAACATATCCAACAACATATAACAGCATGTCCAACAACATATTTCATCAAATCCAACATATCCAACAACATAGTTGAACAAAGTCCTATCCAACATATCCATATATACATACATATCTAGAAACAAATTTCCAACGACAACATATCCATATAAACATACATATCCAAACAAGTTTTCATAAGCAACAAGAGGAAGCACCAGAAGAATAGTACACTCCATCAATGCAAGCTTCCTCATCTAAAGCAAATCTGCAAATTGGGAAAGATGAAAGTTATAATAATAATAATAATAATAATAATAAGACTATCTAGAAGAAAAGGAAGAGGAGGACAAGAAGAAGAAGGAGAAGAATTTCTCTTCTCTTTCTTTCTCTCCTCTCCTATTCTTTATCTTCTTCTTTTCTAACTAATGTAGGTAAAAATGCCATTTTTTGGCTAAGTTAGGTAAAAATGCTAAGTGTGTAGGTCAATTTAGAGCTAAGCTAAGTAAATAGGCCATTTAGGAGCTAAGGTGGGTTAAATGGATCATATTGGAGCTAACCTAGTTAATCTTGGTCATTTTTAAGCTAACATAGCTAATTATGGAATTTTTGACCTAACTAAGCTTATTGTGTCATTTTAGAGGAGAACAAGCTAAGTATATGCCAGTAATGAGGTTTTCAAGGTTATTATGCCATTTAGGAATAAAAACAATTAAGAAGAGGAAAACAAGAAGAAGCAGAAGAAGGACTTCTTATTCTTCTTCTTTTCTTTCTATTCCTTCTTTTCATCCTCTTACTTGATTTTCTTCATCTTATTATGTCATTTGTGGACTAAATTGGATAAATTATGTCATAAATGGACTAAATAGGTTGAATAAGAAGAAAAATACCGTTATCACGGAGGTGAAGGACCGGTCGGGGCTGCGGAAGTGGCAGACGGAGGTGAAGGACCGGTCAGGGTTCCCCCATTGCCAGAAGCAGAAGGATTGGTCGATGCTTGTCAGGAGGCATGTTCCACCAAAGATCGTTTCCTATAATGTCTCGTTAGCATGATGCAACAGAAAATGTGAATACTAGTAACTAACGACCATTGAAATCAAACTCACCATGGTTGCCGGAGCAATCTGGGGCATCGGCGGAGGGGTCTGACCGTTTTGCTCGCACATGGTCTACACATTTGGTTATCACGAGTTAGTCATATTAGTTAGTAATGCGAACATTACGTGTAAGATTTGGCTAATATGCACGAGAAATGTACCATGAGGAGCTCGTACAGGGCTCGGTGAGACGCCCCATTCCGGTTCCTCTCCTCCTCCAATAGCTTAGCCGTCCTCTCCTCCATCTCCCTCTCCCTCTCCGCCGCCTCACTTTTTGCCATCTCCAAAAGCGCCTGGGTGTTCGATCTCTCTTTCTCAACCAACGCCAGCAAGACACCACTCCTCGTTAGTATTGTAAGCATCAACGAATGCACAAACAATGTAATGGAGGAAAGGTGAGAGAGTCTGTATAACTAACCGCCATGGCGAGCTCCGCGGGCCGTGCACGAGGCTTTATCTAAGGATCAGAGCTACTCTGGCGCTTCTTGATCTGTAGGAGAGTCCTAGGACAACGTATCAGTCCATCACCAATGGCCATGGCGCCATGGGCCCTCCCGCCACCAGATATCATGACCAGCTCTGTATCAAAAGGATCCTGGCTCGGGTTAATGTCCTCCCCTTTCCTCGCCTTCCCCTCGTCTCTATAACTCATGAGCTTGTGGTGGGAGGAGACATTGGTGACGCTCTCTAGATTATCTAGGTCAGACAACTGAGAATGCCTTGACCTTCTTGTAGGGGGCACTATGGGCCATGCTATAGAGGTCGAACAGATTTAGCACATGCTTCTTGTGGTGGTTCGCTTGAGAGAGAGGAACAAAATATTAGTTAAGGGCTCAAGCAAGCAAGAAGAATGATATTGCCATGTAAATAGGTCATTTTGGAGCTAAGTAAGGTTATTATGTCATTTTCGAGGAAAATAAACTAAGTTTAGGTCATTTTGGAGGTAACCAAGATTATTATTCCATTATTGACCAAAGTATGCTAATTATGTCATTATTGAGCAATCCAAGGTAGTTATGCCTTTTTTAGCTAACTAAAGCATATTTAGGCATTTTATAGAGCTATCTAAGGTGATTATGTCATTTTAGAGCGAATTATGTCATGAATGAACTAGCTAAGATTAGATTAGGTCGTTATTGATCTATCCAAGGTAGTTATGCCATTTTATAACTAACTAAAGCATATTTAGGCATTTTATACAGCTATCTAAGGTTATTATGTCATTTTAGAGCTAAATATGTCATAAATGAACTAGCTAAGATTAGTTTCGGTCGTTATTGAGATATCCAAGGTAGTTACATTTTATAACTAACTAAAGCATATTTAGGCATTTTATACAACTATCTAAGGTTATTATGTCATTTTAGAGCTAAATGTGTCATAAATGAACTAGCTAAGATAAGATTAGGTCATTATTTAGTTAACACATACCCAGTTATCCCCGTACTCAAACAGGTTGGAGCTCCCTTGATGGTGTGGCACACCTTCCATTTGGGAACGCTTATCCTTGGCCCCATTGTGTTCCACTAGCCATTCGGGAGAGCACCACGCATCCACCAACGCCTCGCAACAGTCCATCTTATTCTCACACCATCTCAGGGGCAACTAAGTTAGTCAAGATAAATTTCAGCGTTACACCTACGAATCAAATCAAGAAAACTAAGTTCAAGGCCTTAATAATAGGTAATTACCAGCATGTACTTGTCCTTACTCAGAAACTTGCCGCGACACTTCTTCTTGGCCCTCCTAATACCCTTCGAGGCGTAGTAGTTTCGAACGTCCTGCACCCAAGCCTTGTGCCGTAAGTACTGAAGTAAGCGCTTGCACTCGGCATCGACAACCTTACACACGGCCTTCTGCTCTCCCTCTGAAACCCTATAGAAGGTCTACAATCAAACAAGACAAGACTGATTAGTTCAATCACTAGGTAGTGTTGATTTTTAATTCTGGAAAGGACAAATTACCCAAAACTGACGTAACATAATCTCGGCCACCGTCTCGCACACGACACCAGTGACCAAATACTCCGGTGGGGCCGGGGCAAGCGAGTATAACTCCCAGGTCAGTGCTAGCTTTGGAACCTGACCCTCACCGGGCAATGTGACCCACCCAGGGAAGTGTTGTCGGCAAAGCAAACCAAGGACCTGGTTGGGCCTGCGTGAACCACGGGGGTGTACCCAGCCCCTACAGTATGACAAGGCCAATGCATTAGATATTAATTTGAAGAAACATGAAGGAAAAAGGTTAAAAAAGAGTAAATGCATTTACTTGAACCCATTAGGTGCAATCAAGCACCTCTGCTTGGGGGTTGTCGGCATGGGAGGGAGCTTTGTACCGCCATGCTGGTACACCTTCCTGCCCTTCTCAACTAGCTCGTCGTCGCTGTAGCTATCATCAGAAAAGGTGTCCTCGCTACCATCAGCAGGGCAACTAGCCTCCGGAGTCTCGTGGGAAGAAGACTCCGGGACCGGACTCTTCTGGGACGAAGAATCTGGGACCGTACTCACGTGCGGCGAAGGATCGACGACCCGAGTCTGGTGGGCCGAAGGACTCGAGTCTAACGGGTCCACGCCAGGCGAAGGATCAGCGACCCGAGTCTAGTGGGCCGAAGGACCCAAGTCTGACGGATCCACGTCAGACGAAGCAGTCCTATGGTCGGGTGAAACAGCTGGGGGTGGTGGCGAGGTAGGCGTAATAGCCTTCCTACCTCTCCCGCTGCCACATCCACCTCTAGCAGCCTTCTTCGTCCTCCCCCGACCTCTCCCAGCCGAAGAAGAAGCGCCCATCACTGCTGTCTACAAACTGTCTAGCAGCGCTCTCCGGAGGGGCTGGGAGGAATAATGGAACGACCCCTCCGGCCAGTAGCGCTCGCAAGAGGCTCCCGGCACTCTGGACCCTTGCCCACCATCCTATCAACACCTTCAATGACAAAAGGTAAACGAAATTAGTACAACATAAAAAAATTGAATACCTGACATGAATAATATGTATATAATTTAAGTGTATCATCATCATGAACATAATATAAAATTGAATACCTCACATTACTAATATTACTCTGGATCGTCTATATATGCTCCGGGATCATTAAATGCATCACCATCATCACTATCAGTGACGTGCTCATCATCATCATCAATAAATGCATCAACATGTGGAAGGCCTCATTTACGTAATCGTACAAGTATTGACAGGTCATTTCCAACATTAACTTCTTACAGTTTCGGCTCTTCTTGTTCGGGCTCAGGGGTGAAGTCGGATTCACTATCGTTCTCTACTTCTATGTTCTGGGGTGGAGTAGAGCAGTTCTCAAAATGTTTTTTGGAAACACGTGTTTCTTGGAAGAATTCTCCTTCGTCGTATGTGTCTTGGTTAATGTGAGGTTCATAATCCTCTTCATTGGGGGGAGGTGGTCTAACATGTGGCGGCACTTCATAAACGACATCCCAACAATTGAGATTTGGATCACTTTGACAGGCCCATGGTAGATAGAAAACTTGGGTTGCCTTTTGAGCCGTAATATAGACATCGCGAACATCCAGATGGGTGCTTCTAGTCTCCCTTGGCTGGAACAAATAACATCTGAAGACTTCGACGTTTGGTGGGTTTTCACCGTCGAATTGAAGTTCATAAATTGCTTCAAATCTTCCATAATACTCGATATTTCCTTCGACGATAGCAGAGACACAACAATTTGTAGACT
Source organism: Secale cereale (assembly GCA_902687465.1). Lineage (NCBI taxonomy): Eukaryota > Viridiplantae > Streptophyta > Magnoliopsida > Poales > Poaceae > Secale > Secale cereale. The sequence continues at coordinate 303,844,799 of LR738711.1, forward strand.
TTCGGTCAGCCATAGATAGCTCTTTGCCATAGGTACGAAACAGATACCCGTTAATGTCGTATTTGTCAAATGAACGGACCTTATAGTCAAAACCAATAGTTACTTGTCTCAATTTGGCATCCTTAATCTCTGAATTAGCCTACAAGTTTAATACGAAAGGATTGTTACATTAGCCCCAAATTAGCCAAAGAAATGAAATGGTCTAATGGAAATTACCTTTCTTTGAACCAAGAGATGAAACCGGGATATTCGCCTCCTTGATTTGCCAGAAGCTCATACTCTTCGACGGAATCATTTTGGATCATAGCTCCATGTGAGAATATGGTGATGTATCGACTGCATCAAATATCCAGGAATAAGAGTAGTTCAAAGAAATTAGAAGTTGCGAGGAAATGTATGTACTGAGATCTTACTCCATGTACGGCCGCACATCAGTTAGGTTGTTGAAGAGATACAACGAAATGGCCCACCATTCTTCAAAATACAACGATACTGGTTTCCAACCACTAGCTGGTGCGAGATTCCCTTTGAATAGGCTGATGTTGGATTGACCCTTTTTAGGGTCGTCAGAATAGTACCGAGGCTTTGAATTATGCAGATGATGATTTTTCGATTCATAGTGCGCTATCACGAAGTTTTCCGCCTCCTCAGTGATGAATGCCTCAGCCATCGATGCTTCAATTCTACATTTATTTTTACATTTTGCTCGAAGCGTCTTCGGCATCCTCTCAGTTGAGTAGCACCAACGATTTTGCATGCCCCTCCTCCAATCTTGCCTCGGCCAAAGGATGCAAAATCAAGTGTTGCATTGGATTAAAGAAGCTTGGAGGGAAGATCATATCTAACTTGCAGATGAACTCTGGCGCCAACTATTCCATTTCTTCTATGAGGCCAGGCGATAGTTCTTTCTCACAAAGAACACGGAAGAAATAGCTCAGCTCTGCCAGTACTAGCCATTCATCCTCAGGGATGAAGCCAGGCAACATCACCGGCATTATCCGCTCAATCCATATGTGCCAATCATGACTTTTTCGACAAAATATTTTCAATTTTTCAAGACTCGCTCCCCTCTTTAGATATGCTGCATACCCATCGGGCAACATCGACTGCATTTTCACCCACAAAATAATTTCCCTCATAGCTGGCCTTCCGACATTTAACCATGCCTTTGGCCTCATACAGTTCCACTTTCCTTTTGGTTCTTGCTTGTTTTGTAACGGTCTATCACATAGCTCATGTTCATCGACTCTAGCCTTAGTATTTTCCTTTGATTTCCCCTCTATGCCAAACAATGTACCAAAAATGGCTTCGGCGATATTCTTCTCAGTGTGCATCATGTCGATGTTGTGTGGGCAAAGGAGGTCTTTGAAGTAAGGCAGATCCCATGAGCATGTCTTGTGAGTCTAGGCGTGTTTTTTATTATACCCCTTGAAATACCCTGGACACTCTGGATCTGTCTCGAGAGCGTTTAACTGATCTAGAATCTCTTGGCCTGTCAACGCAGGTGGTGTAGAGTGTTTGACACCTGTGGCGACCATGTTCCGAATGGACCGAAGTCTCTCTGTTTCTGTGTCATCCCTGGATCGGTAATGCTGACACACACAGTACTTGAAAGATTTATAACAGAGTGGCAATCACACACTTATTACATCGAGTGTCTCCAAAAGAGAACTTATTACAAAAGTCTATGGCTTAAAGCCATCTAACAAAATAACAGCGGGAGGCTTGGAAGATAAGTGAGTCCATCAACTCCAACGGCATAGCTGAGTGCATGACAAACGACCTAGAACGTCTTACTCCTCATCTGAAAAGTCTGCAACGTAACATGTTGCAGCCCGAAACGGTTCAGCACATGGAATATGCTGACAAGATAACACAGAAGATGCAAGTAAGAGAAATAAAGGCTACACTATACACATATTTGGCTGGTGGAGGTTCTAAGGTTAAAGTTATTGCGTAAAGCCAATTTTTCCCTACAACAAAGGAATAAATTTTATTTTAACTATCATGGTAGTTGAAACATCATTGAGAAGGTACCTCCAACTCAATCCCAATTAAATTAATCATTAACCCAACAAGTTAATTTTAGAGTGATGAGATCAACCAATAATTCAAGTACCAGATACTCAAGAGTTTCCATAACCGGGGACACGGCTAATCATGATCAGTTTGTACACTCTGCAGAGGTTTGTGCACTTTTCCCACGAGACTCGATCGCCTCCATTCAATTTCTCGCACTGCATGGTGTTTGAGAAATGGATAACCGAGACACAGTCTTTCAGAAGCATTTACTCTTTACCCCAGGTGGACCCCTACACCTACTTTCCCCTACATCTGCTAGTCCACCACGGAAGAGCTCACACAACTTACTCATACTATGCCAGAGCCCATAATGTCATTGTGGCTGCACACGGAAGTTTCTAGCATGAATAGTTTTATGATCCCTTTGAGCCTGGGTGGCATTCCATAGGACAATCACACGGAAACCCCGGGGTTTCCTAGGACAACACTGGATTCCCAAGTTGCCCTGCAACCAATCCACCCAGATGTGTATTCAAGTAGCCACCTTAAGTTGAACCATTAATTAACAACTCACATCTGTCATGGATTTCACTCAAACACAAACCACGTCTACGATCATAGCATGATAACCTAAGCATAGCGTAGAAGTAACTCCCAAGGGTTTGAAAATAATGCAGGTAATTAGTTCTACCTCAAACGACTTCCCAGACCCACAAGTTAAGAGATCCTACTCATGCAATGTGTGAGGGTTTGATCTAATGCATAAAAAACCGGGTAATAAAAGGGTATGATCAAAGTGTTACTTGCCTTGCTGATGATTTGCAAAACCTAGAGACTCGTAGTAGCACGCTTCACAATCCAGGAATTCTATCGCAAGCAAACAATAGCATACATAAGTAATCAAGCAATGATGCACAAACAAAACTCCAAAAGAGAAGATCTAACCAGAAGGTTCAACTTAAGAACTCCGGTTTGTAAAAAGAAACAAATCGAAAGAAGCAACGAAACTCAAACTGCGAAAGAAACGAGGTCCGTTTACTAGTTTGATCTAGGGTCAAATTTTACAGTATAAAAACTTTGTTCAAGTTGGCTAAACGAAAAGAGGGTGTCGAGACAAAGATCTGGGATTTTGAATCACCTGATTCCGACTCTCGAGCGAAAAGAAAAACGAAAAACAAGATCAGGGCAGAAATCACGATAAAAAATAATCGCGGATAAATACCCCAAAAAAGAAAACTGACGAACAGATTAATGAACGAACGTTCGTTAACAGAGACTAAACAACGAACTTGTTCGTTAAAAAGAATGAACGGGCGAACGTTCGCTAAACAGCTAAACCGGAAAAAAACCGATCTAGTCTAAAAAACGAAACTAGGGTTTTGCCAAAAAACGGGTTGGTTTCTTCTAGAAAACCGGGGCGGCACGCGACTACCTCGACGAACTCCGGGGGTGGGCGGCGGGTCCAGTGGCGGCGACGGGCGGCGGCGCGGCGGGTCCGGCGCGACGGGCGAAGCGGCAGCGGCAGGCGGCGCTAGGGTTCGACGGGACGGGCGAAGCGGCGGGGCGGGGCAGATGAGGCGGGGCGGCTGGGCCGGCTTATAAAGGCCCGGGCCAGGGGAGTCCTGGCCGAACACGGCCCGAAGTCGGTTCGCCACTTTTTTATTTATTATTTTTTTACACGAGTCCTGACGTACGAAAACTAACAAAAGAAATACTAAACGGACTCCAAAAATTCCGAAATAAATTTTCACCGTCCTCTAATAATACTTAGGACAAAGTGAACATTTTTCCCGGACCTAAATGCAATTTTGATAAACGCGTATTTTTCCTATGCAAATAAAATCACAAATAAATCCAAAAAAATCCGGACAAAGTGATTTTAATATTTTTCCTCCAATATTTCTTTTATTTTGGAGAAGTCATATTATCTCGGCTCATGTATTTTTATTTAGAAATATTTTTAGGAGAGAAAAATAATTCAAACCAACACTATCCTCGTATCGGTATTCGAGTAAACTCAAATACAAAAACGGTAAAATTCCCAACTCTCTCCGTAGGTCCTTTAGTTGCTTAGAATTTTCGAGGATCGCCACGCACAAAATGAAAAGAAATATGCAATGCAGTATGATCTATGTATAACATTCCCAATTGAAAATTTGGGATGTTACAAACCTACCCCCCCTTAGAATGAATCTCGCCCTCGAGATTCGGCTTGGCTAGAGAACATGTGTTGGTGGTCCTTGCGTAGATCATCTTCTCGTTCCCAGATGGCTTCTTCCTCGGTGTGGTGACTCCACTGAACTTTGCAAAACTTGATAATCTTACTGCGGGCGACTCTGCTCGAAAATTCGAGAATCTTAACAGACTTCTCCTCGTAAGTTAGATCACTATCCAACTGAATTGCCTCCAAGGGTACTGTGTCTCTAAGCGGGATATCGGCCATCTCCGCATGGCACTTCTTAAGCTGCAAAACGTGAAACACATCGTGCACTCCTAATAATCCTTCGGGCAACTCCAACTTATAGGCAACCTCTCCCATGCGTTCCAAAACACGGTAAGGTCCCACAAATCTCGAGGCTAGCTTTCCCTTGACTCCGAAACGTTTAACTCCTCGCAGAGGCGATACTCTCAAGTACGCTCTGTCTCCGATTTCATGGGCTACTTCCTTACGCTTCGAGTCTGCATAACTCTTCTACCTGGACTGAGCTACCTTCAATCTATCTCGAATTAGCTTAACCTTCTCTTCAGACTCTTTGATCATGTCCTATCCAAACAATTGTCGGCCTCCAACTTCATCCCACATTAACGGTGTTCGGCATCTCCTCCCGCACAATGCTTCGAACGGTGCCATCTTCAAACTGTCCTGGTAACTGTTGTTGTACGAGAACTCAGTGTAGGGAAAATTGTCATCCCAACTAGATCCATAATCTAGCGCACAAGCTCGCAACATGTCCTCCAGAATCTGGTTGACTCTCTCGGTCTGTTCGTTGGTCTACGGATGAAAAGCTGTGCTGAATTCCAGCCTCGTTCCCAAAGTTTGGTGTAGCTGATGCCAAAACTTTGAGGTGAACTGTGTTCCTCTATCTGATACAATGGTCCTCGGAACTCCGTGTAGACATACGATCCTGGTCATGTATATCTTGGCCAACTTCGCACTGGTGTATGTGGTTTTCACGGTCATAAAGTGGGCTACCTTGGTCAAACGATCCACTACTACCCAGATTGAGTCATATCCTGCTTTGGTCCTGGGCAATCCGGTGATAAAATCCATGCCAAGCTTCTCCCACTTCCATTCGGGTATCGACATCGGCTGTAGCAATCCTGCTGGCTTCTGATGCTTCGCCTTTACTCTCTGGCATACATCACATACGGCTACATACTCGGCAATATCCTTCTTCATTCCCGTCCACCAGAAACGTTCCTTCAAATCCAAATACATCTTGGTGTTTCCGGGGTGTATCGAGTATGGCGAATCATGTGCTTCCCGCAGTATCAACTTCCTGATCTCCGGGTTGTTGGACACATAGATTCGATCCTCAAACCACAAGGTGTCGTGTTCATCTTCACAAAATCCTTTGGCTTTTCCTGCACTCATCCTCTTCTTTACCTCGGCAATCTCTTTGTCATCCTTTTGGACTTCGCGTATCTTCCCCAGCAATGTTGACTGAACCTCCAATGTTGCAACAAAACCTCTAGGAACTATCTCCAAACGAAGCTCCCTGAGATCTTCTGCCAACTCCTGGGGCAATTCCCCTTTTACTAGGGTATTATCATAACTCTTCCGACTCAAAGTGTCTGCAACAACATTGGCCTTTCCTGGGTGATAGTGCAGCTTCATATCATAATCCTTTATAAGCTCCAACCATATCCTATGTCTGAGGTTCAGCTCCTTCTGAGTGAAAATGTAGTTCAAACTCTTGCGATCCGTGTACACATGACAACGATTTCCAATAAGGAAATGTCTCCAGGTTTTGAGTGCGTGCACTACAGCTGCTAACTCCAGATCGTGCGTCGCATAATTCAACTTGTGCGGTCGCAGTTGACGAGATGCATAGGAAACAACTCTTCCATCCTGCATAAGTACTCCTCCAAGTCCTAAGCGTGAAGCGTCGCAGTACACATGGAAATCCTTGCGTATATCAGGCAATATCAGCACTGGGGCTGTCGTCAACCATTTCTTCAACTCCTGGAAACTTTCTTCGCACTCTTTAGTCCAATTGAACTTTGTCTCCTTCTTCAACAATGTCGTCATTGTCTTAGCAATATTGGAGAAATTTTCTATGAATCTCCGGTAGTATCCCGCGAGTCCAAGAAAACTGCGGATCTCGCCAACTGAAGTGGGTGCCAACCATTCAGTGACTGCCTGCACTTTGACGGGGTCCAATGCTATACCTTCTCCTGATATAACATGCTCTAAGAATCCAACTTCCTTCAACCAAAACTCGCATTTGCTAAACTTGGCATACAACTGATGTTCTCTGAGCTTTTCCAGTACCAAACGCAAATGTTGCGCGTGTTCCTCCTCATTCTTCGAGTACACCAAAATAACATCAATGAATACCACGACAAACTTATCCAAGAACTCCATGAACACCTTGTTCATCATACTCATGAAATAGGCAGGGGCGTTAGTCAATCCAAATGACATAACCATATACTCATATAGCCCATACCTTGTGGTGAAGGTTGTCTTAGGTATATCCTTCTCTCGGATCTTCAACTGGTGGTATCCAGATCGTAGATCGATCTTGGAGATTACTTTCTCTCCCTGGAGTTGTTCAAACAAATCATTGATCATCGGCAGAGGGTACTTATTCTTAATAGTCACTTCATTCAGTGCACAATAATCAACGACCATTCTTAAAGATCCATCCTTCTTCTCGACCAAAAGCACTGGGGCTCCCCAAGGTGATGAACTCCGGCGAATAAAACCTTTCTCCAATAACTCCTTAATCTGCTTCTTGATCTCCTCCAGATCATTCGCTGGCATTCGATATGGTCTCTTCGATATAGGTCCGGTGCCAGGCAACAGCTCAATCAAAAACACAATATCCCTATCCGGCGGCATGCCTGGTAACTGCTCTGGAAACACATCCGGGTAATCCTTTACTATCGGCACTTCCTCCTGAACAACTCCCGTGAGAGAATGTACTTGTGTCCGTATATGCGAATGCCTAGATACATACTTAATCCTTTTTCCCTCCCGGGTGGTAAGAAAAATAGACTTGCTGGCACAATCGATGTTCCCTCCATACATCGATAGCCAATCCATCCCTAATATCACATCCAATCCTTCTGACTCCAAAACTATTAGGTCTGAGGGGAAAACATGTCGTCCAATGGTCAATGGCATCTGAAAACATCCTTGATTTGCCATATATTCCGCTCCGGGTGAACTTACTAACATGGGGGGCATAAGGACTCTGGTGGGCAACTTATGTCTATTTACGAATCACCTTGAAATGTATGAATGTGATGCACCAGTATCGAAAAGAACTACTGCGGTAAATGACTTAACAAGAAACTTACCGATCACCGCATCTGGTTGTTCTTCAACTTCCTCCACGGTCACGTGGTTCACTTGTCCTTTGTTGAATGGGTTGGGCTTCTCCCGGCGCTTCCATTGCCGTTCCCATTCTTAGCTTCAGGGCACTCACTGGCATAATGTCCATTCTTCCCGCACTTGTAACAGGTGACGTGGCTTAAATCCTTCTTGGCGGGTGTGGATGGGGTAGAGTGATTCTGATTATTGTTTGCTCCATTCCGATTCCCATTCTTGGAGCCATTGTGGTTGTGAGAACTTCCTCCAATGTGGGTGTGGCTTCCATGGTAATGGGTTGTGACGCCCCCGATTTGTCCGTACACTAATCATGCACGCAAATGTGTACGGCCAAGATCAGGGACTCACTGGTAGATATCACAACACAACTCTAAAAGTAAAATAAGTCATACAAGCTTCATATTACAAGCCAGGGGCCTCGAGGGCTCGAATACAAGTGCCCGATCATAGACAAGTCAGCGGAAGCAACAAATATCTGAGTACAGACATAAAGTTAAACAAGGTGCCATAAGATGGCTAGCACAAACTGAGATACAGATCGAAAGAGGAGCAGGCCTCCTGCCTGGGATCCTCCTAACTACTCCTGGTCGTCGTCGGCGGACTGAACGTAGTAGTAGGCACCTCCGGTGTCGTAGGAGTCGTCGTAGGTGGCGTCTGGCTCCTGGGCTCCACCATCTGGTTGCATCATCCGAGAAGAAGGTACAGAAGGGGGAAAAGGGGAAGCAAAGCAACCGTGAGTACTCATCCAAAGTACTCGCAAGCAAGGATCTATACTACATATGCAAAGGTAACAATGATATGGGTAATATCGGTGGACTGAACTGCAGCAAGCGGGAATAAGAGGGGGATAGCTAATCCAAACGAAGACTACGCTTCAGGCAGCCTCCATCTTGCAGCAGTAGGAGAGAATAGATGGTAAGTTCACCAAGTAACAACGAATAGCATAATCCTACTCGGCGATCCTCCCGCACATCACCCTGTGAGAGAGCAACCACCGAGTTATATCTGGAACTCATCTGGGTGTGTTTTATCAAGTGTCCGGTTCTAGTTATCATGAGGTCGGAATACAACTCCGGGTCGTCCTTTTACCGAGGGACACGGCTATTCGAATAGATTAACTTCCCTGCAGGGGTGCACCACATAACCCAGCACGCTTGATCCCATTTGGACGGACACACTTTCCAGGGTCATGCCCGGCCTCGGAAGATCAACACGTCGCAGCCCTACCTAAGCACAGCAGAGAGGTCAGCACGTCGGTCTAAGTCCTAAGCACACAGGGGTCTGGGCCCATCGCCCAATGCACACCTGCATGTTGCGAGGGCGGCCGGTGAGCAGACCTAGCAACCTCCATTACTAAGGAAGTTGCGTTACGCGGTCCAACCCGGCGCGCGCCGCTAAACCGCTGACGTCAAGAAGGCTTCGGCTGATACCACGACGTCGAGTACCCATAACTATTCCCACGTAGCTGGTTAGTGCGTATAGACCAAATGGCCAGACTCAGATCAAATATCCAAACTCGTTAATCGTGTTATTATGAAATAACCGCGGACAACGTCCAGGGCCAGGCCACCTGTCTCCTAGGTGTCTCAACCTGCCCTGTCGCTCCGCCACAAAGATCCACACAGAGGGCCGTCGGGAAAGTATGTCCTTTCAGTCCCCAATCCGTGAATCAACCGCGGGTACTCAACGAGCCGACCCGACTTTAGTCACATCAAGTATCATGTATATGTGTATGTAATATATACCCGTGATCACCCCCAAGTGATCACGGCCCGATAGAATAGCAGGGCAGACGGACAAGGGTGTAGGGTCACTGATGGAATACTAGCATCCTATACTAAGCATTTAGGATTGCAGGTAAAGTATCAACAGTGGTAGCAACAAGACAGGCTATGCAGCAGAATAGGATTATCGAAAGCAGTAACATGCTACACTACTCTAATGCAAGCAGTAGAGAGAAGAGTAGGCGATATCTGGTGATCAAAGGGGGGGCTTGCCTGGAAGCTCGGCAGCCAAAGTGGGGTCGTCAACACCGTAGTCGATCGGGGCAGCAGCAGCGTCGGTCTCGTAGTCTACCGGCGAGAAGAGGGGGAAGAAACAGTGAATACAATGCAAACAGATGCATGACGATGCATGACATGACAGGTAACGGTGCTAAGTGTGCCCTAACGCAGTATCGGGTGATACTGACGAAAGGGGGGAAACATCCGGGAAAGTATTCCCGGTGTTTCGCGTTTTCGGGCGGATGAAACGGAGGGGGAAAGTTGCGGGTTCGATATGCTAGGTATGTGTGGTGGACGAACGGTCCGCGTATTCGGGTTCGTCTCGAAATTCTGAGCAACTTTCATATATAAATTATTTTCATCCGAGTTACAGTTTAAAAGATATGATTTTCTAAAGGTTTTATTAATTTCTGGAATTTAATATTATTTAACTTAATTCGAAAAATGATTTATGACATCAGCATGACATCATGCTGACGTCAAAAATGGTTGATTGGTCAAACTGACCAGTGGGGCCCGTGTGTCATAGGCAGTAAACTAACTAACAGTTTAGTTAGTTTAATTAGGTTTTAGTTAATTACAGATTAGGTTAATTAAAGATTAGTTTAATCTAAAGGTGATTAATTAACTTAATTAATTTGTTAATTAATTAATTAATTAATATATTCATTCATTTATTTATTTTTTTATTTTTATTTTTATTTTTTTAAAACCTTTTTTTTAACGTTTCTGGGGCGGGCCCCGTTTGCCATAGGCCCATAGGGGCCTTAGTGGGCATGGGCGCGTGGGGCCCAGCTTCCAGTGGCACAAGGGCCACTGGAGCGGGCATGGGCTAACGGGCGGGTTCGCCCGCACAAGGGGCGCTACGCCCAGGCGAGCGCCGGCACGGCACGGCCAGGGGCGCGGCCGGCGGCCAGGGGGGGCCGGCGGGCGCGGCCGGCGGCCAGAGGACGAGGCCGGCGGGCGCGGGAGGCGGGCCGGTCGGCAGTGGCCAGAGCGGAGGCGGCCGCGGCGGTGGCGCGCGCACAAGGGCGGCGGTGGCGCGCAGTGGCCACATCGGGACGAGCGCGAGGGGCAGCGGCGAGCCTGGCGGGGCGGCCAGGCGCCGGCGGAGGTAGGGGGCGGCGGTCGTGGCAGAAAAAGGGGGGGCAGCAGGGGCGCCGGAGCGCCGGAGGTGGCCGCGGCGACGTGGGGGACATAGAGGGGAGGGAGAGCTCACGAGGGGGGAAGGAGAGGTCTTGGCAGTGGGGGGGAACGGGGAGGAGGATGACGCGGTCCGGCGGTGTGGCTT
>LR738711.1:303864300-303885171 GCA_902687465.1 Secale cereale
AGGGAGAGCTCACGAGGGGGGAAGGAGAGGTCTTGGCTGTGGGGGGGAACGGGGAGGAGGATGATGCTGTCCGGCGGCGTGGCTTCCAGCGGCGGGGGACTCCGGGCGGCGGCGTCGAGCGGCGAGCGACGAGCGGCGTCAAGGACCGACGGGGTCTTCCCCCCGATCCAGTCGAGGGAGAGAGAGAGAGGGGGAGGGGGAAGTGTCGGTGGGGGGTGTCGGTGGGAAATATCCCACCGAGGGGTGGGGTTATATCTAGGCTAGATGATAGTGGGCCGAGGCCCAGTAGGATAGGTTAGTTTAGCTTTTATTTTATTTTTGTTGTTTGTCTTTCCTTTTCTTTTATTTAATTATTTCTTTTCTATTTTACTTTATTTAAAATACTTAGGCAATTTTAGAAATTGTAATAACTAGTCCATAATTGATCTTACAATATTTAGCACCGCCCGAACATTTTTAATTACCATTTTGAAAACTTATTTTGTTTATTTCTTTTTCGGGCTCTTATTTCGAACGGGTTTTCGATTAGCGTGATGCTATCAACAGTAACACGATGACGTGGCATCATTAGCAGGGAATTACTGTAGCGTGATTACCCGGGCGTTACATGGGTGTATGCTCCCGAATTCGGAGTGAATCGGGGCTTCTGCTGGGCTCCAGACTTATTCCTTCCTTGTCCATACTTCCTCTTGCGACTCTCAATCTGCTGCTGTCGGGGAAACTGATCCACCCACGAACACCTATGGGGACGGAGCCCCTTTTTGGTACGGCAGGGGGCGGAGATCGCACGAAGAGCAGATCGAGGCGAGGCACACGAGCAGTTTACCCAGGTCCGGGCCGCACGGATGCGTAAAACCCTACTCCTGCTTTGGTTTGTATTGAGTTCTTGCTCGGGAGCGCTGAGAGATACAGTACCCTCCAGCAGCTAACAAGACCGAGCATGGGAGTGTTCGAATGTCTAACCCCCCCCCCCCCTACGTTGCGCATGTGCCACCTTTTATATGCTCAAAGGGGTCACCGACAGGTGGCAACGCAGTTGAGGGTAAAACTGGAAGAAGTGTGGTAGTTGGTACAGTGTTTTATACCTAACCCTTACGGCAGGGGACAAGGGCATTAAATGCCCATCGCCGTCGCCCAAACAGTGCAAAAAGGGCCGTCAGGGGCGCCACCATTCGCCACGATGGCCACCTTGTCAGCGCCGCTTGCCACCGTGTACCCCTGGCTGCATAGCCTTCCGCCACGTGCGCCTGGAAGGGTCCCAGAGCGGCACGTGGATGGATGTGCTGGAGCGCGGGTACTGAGTGGAAGCTTGCCGCGGCAAGCGCCTTGCCGCGGCCGCTATCTTGTCGCTTCCGGGAGCTTGTCGCTCACCGGGCCTTGCCGGGACGCGTGGCGCGTCGCGGCAAGTTTCTTGAGATGCCTTGGTTGGCCTTCCCGGCAAGCTCCTCTTGCCAGGGTCTTGCGCCTTGAGTAGTCTTGTGCCTTGAGTGGCCTTCCCGGCAAGCTCCTCTTGCCGGGGTCTTGTCTCCTTGGCTTGGATACTTTGTTCTTGACTGGCTCCAAAGGAAACACGGAGGACCGTGGCGGCCACCCGGCAAGCCTTGCCCGGGGCGCTGCGACTGCCCGTGCACAAGTTCGGGATACTAAAGGTACCCCTACTTTAGTACACCGACAGGAGCCCCCGGGCCTAGGCCATACACGGTGCCGAGCGCTGTTGGGCCAGGCCCAAAACAGTGCACGGGCACGCGCGGCCTGGGTCATGCCGTATCTTTCTCCGTATCCACCGCGCCCTCCCTTAACGACACGCGTTTAATGCAGCGTCGTGGGAGAGATCGTGGGTAGTTTCTTTATTCGGAAATGCGGAACGTCCGCCCCCTCCCTCCTTATAAGCAGGGGAAACAGGGGCAGTTCGTCCATCCCCGTTGCTACTCCTTGAAAACCTCCGCCGCTCCCCTTCTTCCCGAAGCCGAAAGAGAGCAGCGGTCCGCCCCCCATCGCCACCAGCACCACCAGCGCCGTCGACCTCCCTCACCGCCTCCACCATGGCTCCGAAAGGCGAGAAGGGGAAGAAGTCGGCCGAGGCGCTGCGGCTCGCGGCGCTGCGAAAGAAGCGGGCGGTCTTTCCCCCCAAGCTTGCCGCGAAGGAGCTGAGGGAGAACTTCTACCTTTTCTGGTCGGGGGAGACGCGGGCGCACCCGCGCACGAAGGTACTCCCGGCCGTCGCTTGCAACATGTATCCGAATGGATATGCTTTCTTCGCCTTGTTCTTCTACTGCGGGCTCTGCCCGCCTTTCTCTGAATTCTTCTGCGATATCATGAATACCTATGGATTCCATCTCCTTGACTTCACCCCCAACGCCGTTCTGACCATGGCAGTTTTCGCACATCTCTGCGAAAATTTCGTCGGAGTCAACCCTAATGTAGCCCTTTTCCGCCACTTCTTTACACCTCGAGTTGAGAGAGGAGAGCCTTTGTCCGGCGGAGTCTCCTGGATCTCGAGGACCCACAAGAAGGAAGCTTATCTAGAGGGGGAGCTTCGCGGCAAATGGGATGAGTGGAGAGCCAATTGGTGTTGGATTGTAGAGGAGAACCCTCAGCCATTTACCGCCCGGCGCCAAGCCCTAGTAGTACGCGGCAACGACTGGAGCGACATGGCCCCGGAAGATAGTAGACTGAAGATTGCCACTGCCCGGATCCGATGCCTCAGGCTTGCCGGGCTTACTGTAGGCGCAGTTGGCGCAGATTTCCTCCGCCGCCGCATCGCCCCCTTGCAGGAGAGGAAGAGGCCCGCCTTGGAGTTCGAGAACGCGGCGGATATCATGAGGTTGCGCCCGGGCCTCAGTTATAACTTCACTGTCCTGGAGCTCAACGCGATGCTCCAGGAGCTGTTCAAATATGACCCCGATCATCCTGAGGTCTTCAGGTTGCCGAAGCGTGTCGTCCCACTGTGCAACAACTCTGCGCTCAGCCGCATCCGCGCGATGATGCCGCTGTGCGACTCTCATGGGATCGACCCAACTTGGCAAGAGCCTGCCGAGGAAGCCGTGCAGGCGTTCTTCGACAACCTGGAAGAAACGCCAATCCACTCCGACGAGAAGAAAGGCCTCACCCACGACACCACTGACCAGGAGCTGGCGTACATTGCCACCAGGCTGGAAGAGGCGGCGGCGGCCAGGGCCACGGGTGAGTTCGGTTTCACTCCAGAGGAGGCAGATGCAACAGAGGCGGCAAGCCTCGCCGAGCGAGAGGAGTTTATCGGCGCAGGAAAGGTTGCCGGCGAGGAAGAGCCTGCCGTGACTGTCGCCGAGCCAAGCGAGCCTGTCGAGGACACGAGTGGCTCGCTACATATCGCCTCCTCCTCCTCGTCGTCTTCAGGCAGCTCGCCACCAGCAGAGCCTCCAGCTCCACCAAGAAGGCGTCTCCGCAAGGCCGGGGACGTAACGGAGCGGCAGACGGGCCAACAGCTGCCGCGCCGCGCGACACGCTCCACCACGGCAAGCAAGGTTGCCGCGGGAGCACCTCGCGCATCTGCTGCGACTGGAGCGGGGTCTTCCCAGACCGCCGCTTCTGCCCCTGCCGCTCCTCACGCCTCGGCGGCAGCCGGAGCGGGGTCGTCTCAGACCGCCGCCACTGCTCCCGCCAAGCAGCCAAGGGAGCCTACTCCTCCGCCTCCTCACGTCGGGACGCGTGAGCCAGACTTCGACTTCTCCACGCTCAGCTCCGACGAGGAAGAAGAAGAGTAAGATTTTTGTTGTTCTTGTATTTCTTCAATTCTTGCTGTTCGGTCTTGTATCTCCTTTGCCTCACTCTGAACCAGTTCCCTTTTTCAGAACTCTAGCCCAGAGGGCGGCAAAGAGAGCCAAGGCCCCGGTGATTGTCATCGAGGACAAGCCTACCGCGACGGCAGGGGGTGCGCCTGAGACAAACTCGCCGGACCCGGCAACTGGTCTTCGGAGCAACCTCCAGCGCAGCCCCCAGCGTAAGTGTTTGGTTTACTTTCCGCTGTTAGGCGTGCGTGGGTGTTCTATCTTTGCTGACGTCTTGTTTGTTGATTTGTGTAGGAGCAGAGCAGCCACTACAGGAGCGCCCGGAGACCGCTCCAGACGTGCCTTCTGCTTCAACTACGCCGCCAAGGGAAAGCTCTCCGGCAAGGGTTTCCCCGGCAAGGGAGAGTCCTCCGGCAAGGGGGAGCTCTCCGGCGAGGGACAGCACCAGCGGCCCTCCGCCGGCGGAGACCACGACTATGCCGCCAAGGGAGAGTTCCCCGGCAAGGGACACCGCCGAGGAGCCGGCTCGCTCAGGTAATCCCCTTGCTTCAAACTTCCCTTGGGCTTTTCTTCTTTTGATTCTTCTTTTTGGATATTTGCTTGACCGTTTTCTCCCCTTTTTCGGCTGTCAGATCCATCTGCCGCTGAGCCGATAGAGACTGAAGTTATTGCTGACGACGCCGCTGCCACCGAAGAGGTAGCCGGCGCTGACGATCCTGCCGGCGCAGAGGCCGCCAAGGCTGCCGCCGCAGCAGCTGGCGAGGGGGCTGGTGATCGCACTGACGGCCCTGAGGCCGCAGGAGCGCCGTGCGCTACACCGACCGCCGAGCCCTCCGCTGCGGCCGCAGCCCCCGGCTCCGAAGAGCCCGAGCCAGGCGCCTACTTGAAGGCCGGCGACGACGTTTTCATCAAGCTCCCCTGGGCCTCAAGCTCCAGGGCGCCGATGGAGGGAGAAGTCTTCGACGGAGAGGTGCTCGCCTCCGCCGGGCTGACGCTTGTCGACGCGCCGAGCAGCAGCGGCGAGCCTGAAGAGGAGCGGCTGCTGCGAAAACTGCTGTCACTCTACCGCGCCCGGCAGGCCAAGCTGGAGTCCCGCGAGGCGCTTGCCACGAGGGCGGGAGTAGATATGGAGAAGCGCGCATAAGAGCTCTGGGGCCTTCATCAAGCAGCTCTCCAGTCCTTGGCAGAGGAGCGGGAGCAGCTTGGCGAAGAGCGGACGGCCTTCTTCCTTGAGAAGGCCGAAGCCGTAGAGCAACAACGGCTTGCCGCTGAAAAGTTATCCGCGCAGGAGGGCGAGCTGGTGCAGCGGAAGATCAACCTCGACGCTCACGAGGAGGAGCTTGCCGCGCGCGAGCAATCACTTGGCGGGGCCCTCCAAGAAGCAAAGGACGCTGCCGCAACTGCCGAGACCGCCAAGAAGGAATTGGAGGCGAAGGTGGCATAGTTGGAGGCCGACCTCAAGACGAGCGGCGAGGAGCTTGCCGCGCTCAAGCATGAGCGCGAGAAGGACGCCCACAGCCACTCAGAGTTGCTGGTCCGCCTCACCGAGAAGGGCAAGGAGCTCGCCGCCGCCAAGGATTCCAATGCCAATCTGGAGTTGAAGCTGACCACCCTGACCCAGACGCTGGACGGCGCCAGGGAGCGGGAGGCGACCCTGAAGGAGGAGATCAGGGGCGAGAAGGCGTTGCTGGAGAGTGCTGCCATCACCCAGAACAACTTCAGGACGACCGTCGAGCACTGGACGGAAGGTCTTGTAAACGCTGCCGCGGATATCGACAGGGAGCTGGCGCAGCTGGGGGCAGAGTATCTCGGGTATTCCTCCGACGAGAACCTCCACCCCAACGCCAAGCTCACCCTATTCTTCATAGGCGTGGCGACGGCCCTCCAGCAGCTCCGGGAAAAGATCCTAAAGCAACTGGCGGACGAGTCGCGCAAGCTCTGCGCGGGAGCCCTTCAAAAGGTGTTGATGAAGGTGGCCTTCCGCAATCCAGGCATCAACCTCACCAACGTCCTCAGGTCCCTGCCGCAGGATGCTGATCTGGAGGCGCTCAAGGCCCTTGTCGCACCCATTGTGGACAAGGTGAGCAGCATCAAGAGGGTTGAGGGCGATCGCGCAGATTAGGCTTGCCCGTTTTCTTCTTTCCTTGTCGCTGCTGATCATGTTACGAGAACAATCTGTTAGAGCTGCGACAAGCCACTTGTAATATAACTTTATTTTGGGTAATGGTTGCAACGTTATTTCCTTTACTTGATCCCTTGCTTTGTATGTTTTTGCCCTTAGGGAACTTGCCGATGCGGGCACCTTTGTCGCGAGCGCTGAGTGCGGAACATCAGCAGCCTGCTGGCGGTGCCGCTACCGACAAGAAACCTTGTCGTAACCAGTTGCAGCACACTTAAGTTGTT
Source organism: Secale cereale (assembly GCA_902687465.1). Taxonomy (NCBI): domain Eukaryota; kingdom Viridiplantae; phylum Streptophyta; class Magnoliopsida; order Poales; family Poaceae; genus Secale; species Secale cereale. Next base: position 303,870,471 of record LR738711.1, read on the forward strand.
GAGTGTGCTCGAAAACAAAGTAAGGGCGCGACACTAGTCGCAGCACACTTAAGTCGTTGAGCGGACTCGAAACAAAGTAAGGGCGCAACTAGCTACGAGTTGGTTCCTCCGTGCACAGGTTTTCCATACAAAGCACGGTCGTTCAAGGAAGATAACTTAAAAAATTAAAAATCTGATTGCTCAAACTTTGGCAACTTAGCTTTTGTGTTGTTTGGTTCCCGGCAAGGTGAAACTTTCTTGAACGACGCCTGGTCCATACCACTATCTTCTCCTTCTTTCCCCCCGGAAAACTTGTGGGCGAGGGAACCTTCCTTTCCTTGAGAGAAAAAGAAAAAAAGGAGAAAAATACAGATATGGAGCCTTTGGGCTCGTTATTTCTTACCGAGGGTAGGTGCTGCACAAAGTGTCAGATAACACATGCAAAATATAAAAAGCATGAAATTGACAAGTTGTGCGAGGCACATGAGCTTTACTGATGCACAGGGTCTGCGCCCGACTTTGTACAAAGGATTACATGCAACAGCGGCAAGACTTGTACAAAAGGTGGTTGCCGGAACAGGTCGTGGCAACCGCGCCTTACGGGTAAAACTTACGAAGATGCTCGATGTTCCAGGAGTTGCTCACCAGAAATCCATCTTCGGTCTCCAGGCGGACAGCGCCAGGCCTAGTGACTCGTTTCACCCGATAAGGGCCTTCCCACTTTGGCGTCAACTTGTTGGAATTCTTGGCGGACTGAATGCGCCGAAGAACAAGGTCGCCTTCCTAGAGACTTCTGGCGTTAACTTTGCGGCTATGGTAGCAGCGCAAAGCTTGCTGGTAGCGAGCAGCTCGTACAGCAGCCTGAAGACGGTCCTCCTCAAGGAGCAGCGCGTCATCTTGTCGCAGCTGCTCTTGCTCGAGCTCATCATAAGCGAGCACTCGAGGTGATCCGTATACGAGTTCCGTGGGGAGAACTGCCTCTGCTCCATAGACTAGAGCGAAAGGTGTCTGTCCAGTGGCTCGATTTGGCGTCGATCTGATCGACCAAAGAACCACCGGCAGCTCCTCAATCCAGTTTCTTCCGCACTTGTGCAGCCTGTCGAAAGTTCTGGTCTTGAGGCCACGCAGCACTTCATCATTCGCCCTCTTCGCTTGGCCGTTGCTTCTCGGGTGAGCAACAAAAGCGAAGCAGACCTTGGCGCCAAGATCTTGGACGTATTGCATGAAGGTGCGGCTCGTGAATTGCGTATCGTTGTCGGTGATGATCCTGTTAGGGATTCCGAAGCGGCAAACAATCGACCTGAAGAACTTGACTGCTGACTGTGCGGTCACCTTTCTCACTGGTTCCACTTCCGGCCACTTTGTGAACTTGTCGATTGCAACGTACAAGTACTCAAAGCCCCCGGCTACGCGGGGAAAGGGGCCGAGGATGTCGAGCCCCCAGACCGAAAATGGCCAGGATAAAGGGATCGTCTGGAGAGCTTGAGCTGGTTGGTGTATCTGCTTGGAATGGAACTGGCACGCTTCACACTTGGTTACTTGTGCAGTTGCATCCTGGAGGGCTTCCGGCCAAAAGAAACCTTGCCGGAATGCTTTGCCGGCAAGTGCTATTGCGCCAATGTGGTGACCACATATGCCTCCATGTATCTCTGCCAACAGCTTTTGTCCATCTTCCCGGGGAATACACTTCAATTTCACACCGTTGAGTCTTCTTCTGTACAGTATGTTGTCAACAAACTGGTACATACTTGACTGCCGGGCTACTCTTTCTGCTTCTTCTTGCTCTTCGGGAAGTTCTCCTGTCTGGAGAAAATGGACGATCTGCTGTGCCCATGCTGGAGCTTGTGGCTCGACAACAAAGACTAAAGGCACATCTGCTACTACGGGAACATCCGCTTCTACGGCGAGAACCTGTGGCTCAGCCGGAGTTTGATGTTCCCCGGCAAGCTTGCCGGAGCAAAACTTGTCGGGAGCGTTTGCTTCTACGGAACAAACCCTAGGGCTTGCCGGAGCAGACTGCTCCTCAGCATTCTTGGCGTTGATCTTGGGGACCTTCTTGACGGCGGCTTCGGGAAGCTCTGCCGGTAGATAGTCACCAGAAATCAACTTCCTCTTCTTTCTTTGTCCAGTTGATGGTGTTACGGATGGTTGAGTCAGCTTGAGCACAAAGATCCCTGGTTCCACATGTAACTTTAGTGCGGCGCACTTTGACAGGCCATCGGCGATGTCGTTCTGAGCTCTTGGTACATGCTCCATCTGCAGGCCGTCAAAGTGCTCTTCTAGCTTTCTCACCTCGTCAACGTAAGCTTCCATCAATGGACTCTGATAATTCTTGTTCACTTGGTGAACGACAAGCTGCGAGTCACCCCTGACAATGAGCTTCTTGATCCCAAGATCTGCAGCGATCCTGAGACCGACAAGCAAACCTTCATACTCTGCAATATTGTTTGTTGCTTGCTCCTTGGGAAAATGCATTTGGACTACGTACTTGAGGTGCTCTCTGGTGGGTGCGACAAGCAGAACGCCAGCGCCGGCGCCTTGCGGCGAGAAGGCACCATCAACGTACATCAGCCACTCTTTGCTTGCTTCCTTGACGGGGATGCTCATTTCTGGAATCTCTTCATCTGGTGTTGGTGTCCACTCTGCTATGAATTCTGCCAATGCTCTGCTCTGGATAGTCGAAGTGCTATCAAACTTGAGGCCAAAGCTTGACAGTTACAGTGCCCACTCAACAATCCTGCCTGTTGCTTCTGGATTCTGCAGTATCCTCTTCAGCGGAAAACGAGTGACAACTGTTATCTCATGTGCTTAGAAGTAATGGCGCAGCTTTCTCAAGGCCATGAGAAGACCGAAAAGCAACTTCTGCACACCATAGTACCTTGACCTAGCCCCCTGCAGAAGGGAACTGACAAAGTAAACTGGGCACTGCACCATTTTCTTCCGTATCTCCTCTTGCGCCTGCGTAGATCCATCTTTGTCGGGACCAGAGCTTGTTGGGGAAGCCCTCTGCTTGTCGCTGGATGCACTTGCCGCGGTTGCTGGCTCATCATCTGCCTCCCTCTCCGCTACTAACGCAGCGCTAACCACTTGATTGGTTGCCGCTAGATACAGCATCAACTTCTCTTGTGGCTTAGGTGCGACAAGTATTGGAGTGGAGGACAGGTACCTCTTCAAGTCTTGCAGCGCAGCCTCCGCTTCTGGAGTCCATTTCGTTGGACCCGCCTTTTTCGAAATTTTGAAAAACGGCCGGGCGCGCTCAGCTGACTTAGAGATAAACCTGCTGAGAGCAGCCACGCAACCGGCAAGTCTTCGTACATCCTTGACGCGCTTCGGTGCTTCTATCTGCTCAATGGCCTTGATCTTGTCGGGATTAGCTTCAATTCCCCTCTGGGACACGAAGAACCCGAGAAGCTTGCCGGAAGGGACTCCGAACACACACTTCTCGGGGTTGAGCTTGAGCTGGATCTTGCGCAGATTCGCAAAGGTTTCTTCCAAATCTTGAATCAGAGTTGCCCTGTCTTTGCTCTTGACCACTATGTCATCCATGTATGCTTCTACATTTCTGTGAATCTGTGGCTCAAAAGCTGTATGGACTACCCTTGCAAATGTTGAACCAGCATTCTTCAAACCAAAAGGCATCCGTATGAAACAGTACGTGCCACATGGAGTGATGAATGCGGTCTTCTCCTCATCCTCTTCTGCCATGAAGATCTGATGATATCCTGAATATGCGTCAAGAAATGAAAGCAAATCACATCCGGCCGTGGAGTCAACAATCTGGTCAATGCGCGGCAAGGGAAATGGGTCTTTGGGACAAGCTTTATTCACACTGGTGAAGTCGATACAAAGCCTCCATTTCCCGTTTGCCTTACGCACGACTACTGGATTGGCCAACCACGTAGGATGGAGCACTCCTCTGACAAGGCCTGCTGCTTCCAACTTCTTGATCTCTTCTGCTATGAATTCTTGGCGCTCGACTGCTTGTTTCCTGACTTTCTGCTTGACGGGCCGCGCGTGAGGACAGACGGCAAGCTTGTGCTCAATCACTTTTCTGGGAACACCGTGGATGTCAGACGGTTGCCATGCAAACACGTCGACGTTTGCCCGCAGGAAAGCAACGAGCGCGCCTTCCTATTTAGGGTCAAGCGTGGCACTGATGGTGAAGGTACCACCAGCGCCGTCCTCCTTGGCGGACACCTTCTTGGTCTCTGGCGGAGCTGCCATCGTCTTCTTACACTTGCCGGTGGAGCTCGATGGCGCGTCCTCGACGGTAGCGCAGTACTCCGAAAAGGTACGCTTGACGGAGTGGGCCTCAGAGCTCTTGCCGGACTTGGTCTTCTTCTTGCCCCCGGGAGCTTCAGCGGCAAGTGTCTTGCTATCTGTTGCGGCTGCTGCTTCCCGGTAGATCTTGTCGGCGCAGATAAGGGCATCCTTCTTGTCGCTAGGGACAGAGATGACGCTTATTGGGCCTGGCATCTTCAGCATGTTGTATGCATAGTGAGAGGCTACCATGAACTTGGCGAGTGCTGGACGGCCAAGTATTCCATTGTAAGGCAATGGAAAATTGGCAACGTCAAAAGTGACCGTCTCAGTCTTGAAGTTCAGCTCCCCGCCAAACGTCACTGGCAGCGTGATCTTCCCCTTCGGCTTGCTCCTTCCCGGGTTTATTCCTTGGAATGTGCCGGTCTCTTCGAGCTCGCTGTCCGGGATCTGGAGTTTCTGGAGTACAGTGGAAGAGATCAAGTTCAAGCCGGCCCCGCCGTCAACTAACATCTTGGTGACCTTGAGGTTGCGGATAGTTGGTGAAACCAACATCGGCAAACACCCGACCGCAGTTGTGCGATCAGGGTGGTCCTCAATATCAAAGATGATAGGCGTGCTGGACCATTTCAGAAGCTTGCGCGGTTCGACAGGTGGTTCTGCTGCATTAACTTCACGCACCCACTGTTTAAGTTGGCGGTGAGAAGCATGCAGAGAAGCACCGCCGTCAACGCAGAAGACCTCTGTGGATTTCTGGAACTCCTGCTCACTGGTCTCAACATCCTCCATGTCTTCATCATCGTCGTCGTCTTCATCCTTGTCGCGGCCGCGGGGAGGTCAGTCTCCTTGCCGTTGCTTGGCTTTGCCGCGGCGTCCTCCCCGGCCGTTGAATGTCCGCTTCTTGCCGGATCCTCCATCACCTCACTGGGCCTTCTCCTTGTCGCGTCGCTCGTACTCAGCCTTCTGCTGCTCGACGAGCTGTTCGACCCTCTTGCAGTTCTGGAGGTCATGGCCCTTGGTGCGGTGGATCTTGCAGTACTGCTTGTCGGTGCCGTCCTGCTTGTCGGCGGCCGCCACAGCCTGGCAGTTGGTGCATGCGGCAGTCTCCTTGCCGGAGCTACCAACTTTGGCCTTGTCGGCGCCACCTCCGTTGCCGGACTGCTCAACGACTAGCACCTCTTTGTTTTTCTTCTTCCTGTTGTTCCGCCGCCGGTTCTTCTTTGCCGGGGTGGCATCCACACTGTCAGATCCCCCTGCGCCTGTATCCTCTCCGGGGAGTTTCCTCCCCTCCTCAGCACGTGCACACTTGTCGGCCAGGGCATAAAGCTCACTGACGTCTCTGATCTTGCACGTCGCCATCTCCTCCCTCATCCTGCGGTTACGCACGTTCTGATGGAACGCCCTGATGACCGCGGCAGGGTGGACGTCTGGGATGTTGTGCTGTACACGGCTGAATCTCTGGATATACTTGCGCAGGGGTTCTCCTTCCTTCTGGGCGAGCAGGTGAAGGTCACTTTCCTGGCCATGAGGTTTGTGGCCGCCTGTAAAGGCGCCGACAAACTGATGGCATAGGTCTGCCCAAGAAGAAATGGAGTTGTCCGGCAAGTGCATGAGCCAGGATCTGACGTTGGGTTTGAGTACCAGCGGGAAGTAGTTGGCAAGGATCTTGTCGTCTCGTCCCCCGGCAGCTTGCACCGCAATGGTGTAGATGCTGAGGAACTCCGACGGATGCGTCTTGCCGTCGTACTTCTCTGGTATGTCTGGCTTGAAATTCTTCATGCTGGGCCACTGGACTTGTCGCAGCTCACGACTAAACGCAGGACAACCTACCGTGTACGGCAAGTCGCCTGGCACATGCATGTCGACAGCGGGCCCAGTGCGCTGGTCTGATTGGCGCCGCGCTTCTCTTCGGCGCTCGATGCGAGTACGAGCGTCTTCTTGTTGTCGCTCGTGGAGAACTTGGCGCTGATCGCGACGAGCTCATGGATCGGATGACGCAGTGGAGTCGTCGTCGATGTTGATCCGGCGAGTCGGCGATTTTGGCCTTCGGGGCGGAGAGTGCACGGTGGTTGCACCCCCACCGGTCTTGTCGCCATCGGCCCGCGCCTGGCTGACTTGCCGCGGCTGCGATGTGCTCGGTTGCCGCGGAGTGTCGCCGTTGGCGAAGGCGATGAGACTCTAAATGGTGGCCCTCCAGACGTCGGCTTTGTCTGCCGCTGGAGGGAAGTCTAGAGGCAGTTGAGCTCGTGCCAGAGCTTCTGCTGGAGTGGCGGGCAGTGGTGGCAAACGGTGCGTGGAGCGGGATATGCTCGGACTTCTAACTACGTTAGAAGGAGCAGTATCCCGTCCAGGCGACCGTGCCTTGCTCGTGCCAGCATGTTGGCGTGCATGCTGGTCTTGAGCATCTCGAGACCCACCAGCTTGACCTTGGCCTAGCAAGCGTATGGTACCGTGAGTACCATGACGCTGCCGGTCCAGCGCCTCCTGAGATGGGCGCGGTGCATGCACGAACGCCGAGGTCTTGGAGTGCGCCCGGTCGTCGTGGGAGCCAGCTACGCCGCCGATGGGCAGCGCAGCCTTGTCTTTGGACCTGGCAGCACCGTGAGTTCCCTCGTCGACATCCATTCTTCCGCCAGCATCTACCCCACCAGCCGTTGGCTCCGGCGGTGGCGGGATCGACGCGGACGGTCCAGCTGCCTCCGAAGCCTTCTTCTTCAGCGGCATGTTGATGAAGATGTTGAAGATCTAGCTCGTGTGGACGCCGGATCAGGTTCACACAACCTCGACGCACCCCTACCTGGCGTGCCAAAGATGTCGGGGAAACTGATCCACCCACGAATACCTATGGGGACGGAGCCCCTTTTCGGTACGGCAGGGGGCGGAGATTGCACGAAGAGCAGATCGAGGCGAGGCACACGAGCAGTTTACCCAGGTTCGGGCCGCACGGATGCGTAAAACCCTACTCCTGCTTTGGTTTGTATTGAGTTCTTGCTCGGGAGCGCTGAGAGTTACAGTACCCTCCAACAGCTAACGAGACCAAGCGTGGGAGTGTTCGAATGTCTAACCCCCCCTACGTTGCGCATGGGCCTCCTTTTATATGCTCAAAGGGGTCACCGACAGGTGGCAACGCAGTTGAGGGTAAAACTGGAAAAAGTGTGGTAGTTGGTACAGTGTTTTATACCTAACCCTGACGGCAGGGGACAAGGGCATTAAATGCCCATCGCCGTCGCCCAAACAGTGTAAAAAGGGCCGTCAGGGGCGCCACCGTTCGCCACAATGGCCACCTTGTCAGCGCTGCTTACCACCGTTTACCCCTGGCTGCACAGCCTTCCGCCACGTGCGCCTGGAAGGGTCCCAGAGCGGCACGTGGATGGATGTGCTGGAGCGCGGGTACTGAGTGGAAGCTTGCCGCGGCAAGCGCCTCGCCGCGGCCGCTATCTTGTCGCTTCCGGGAGCTTGTCGCTCACCGGGCCTTGCCGAGACGCGTGGCGCGTCGCGGCAAGTTTCTTGAGATGCCTTGGTTGGCCTTCCCGGCAAGCTCCTCTTGCCAGGGTCTTGCGCCTTGAGTAGTCTTGTGCCTTGAGTGGCCTTCCCGGCAAGCTCCTCTTGTCGGGGTCTTGTCTCCTTGGCTTGGACACTTTGTTCTTGAATGGCTCCAAAGGAAACACGAAGGACCGTGGCGGCCACCCGACAAGCCTTGCCGCGGGGCGCTGCGACTGCCTGTGCACAAGTTCGGGATACTAAAGGTACCCCTACTTTAGTACATCGACAGCTGCTGCTTCCCTTCAATCATAAGAGCTTTATCTACCAACTCCTGGTAGTTGTTGAAGGTTGCCACCATCAACTGTACGCTCATCTCATCATTTAGCCCTTCCATAAATCTCTCCTGCTTTGCGGCATCTATGGCCACATCATCTGGGGCATAACGAGATAGGGTACTAAACTCATCTACGTATCGAGCCACAGTATGATTTCCTTGGCGCAAGTTGCGAAACTCCTGCTTCTTCATGCTCATAGCTCCGGTTGAGACATGGGCAGTACGGAAAGCTTGCTGAAACTGATCCCAAGTGACATTGGCTATAGGGAAAGTGGATGTGTAATTCTCCCACCATGCTGCGGCTGGTCCAGACAACTGATGTTTGCGGAGAATCGCACCTTCTCAGCATCCGAGAAATTGGTGGTGGTCAAATCCCTTCCAATCTTGTGCAGCTAGTCATCAGCAACTATTGGTTCAATGCTGCTAGCAAACACCGATGGTTGCAACCTTAATAAACGTGTAAGGTTGTCCACGGGTGGTGGTGGTGGAGGGTCGTAGTTGTTCTGGTTGTTCTGAGTGTTCTGGACAAGAAGTTGCATCAAAGTGTTGTGCTGCTGGATCAACTGAGTGAGCTCAGGGGGAAACTGAAATTCTGGCTCACGTCTCGGAGGCATCTGATGGTGTAGAGGGAAGAGATTAGAATAGAAATGAGGTCTAAGGGAAAATCACTACCCATATGCACATGAGACAAACACAAACATATCACACGAATCAATTTCAAACAAGGGCTTACAAAGATCTAACTAGCGTTACAAGAGTGCTCTAAGACTACTTGGTGGGGAAAACTGCTAGTCATAGGGTGGTCATCTAGAAATTTTGATCGGTGGAAGATTCCATGATGTCTGCTCCAGCTTCATCTTCATAGTCTTCGTCATCACTATCATCGGGGTCTGAATCCGTGTAGTTGATGATTATGTAATCTTCAGAACGAATCTCCTTGGGTTCTTCTTCCTCTTCTTCTCCTCCTAGTGCTGGATCTCCCATGAATACTCCTAGCTTCTTTTTCAAATCATCATTCTTCTCCACTAGTATCAACATCTCCTCCTCGTATCCGTCACGAGTAGTCTTGAGTTCTTCTTCTAGCTCCAAATTCCTGTTTAGTGCCTTCTTCAAATCTATCATCCCTGCGCACATCTGTTGCTCCTGTCGAGGAATGTGCTGGTTTAACTCCTGGATGAAAGCTGCAATGGACCTGTCCTTCCGGGTGCTGATCATGTCCCAACGCTCATCTCGGCGTCCACAAATCTGGTAGATAGTGTCCTTCAGCTCCTTCTTGTAGACTTCTCCGATCCTTCCCATAGTGATGTGGGCTTCCATACTCTTGTCGAGGCTCCAGGTTGGTGCATCAAAAGAAAACTCTATTGGCTCAGTGGATGGTGCGAAGGTTCTCCCGAGGATTTAAACTTGAATGCTCCATCGCTCCTTTTCTGGTAAAGTGGCAGTGTAGGTCCCGGTAAAGCTTGGTATTCCTATGTTCAGGTACCTAGTGACTTCCTTCAAGTGTCGTCCAAAAGGTGTGTCTTCATCCGGTTGCGTGAACTTGTTCCTTGGGTCTACCATCCTAAAGAAGTAGAAAATGGAGAAAAGTCAGAAATCAGTAGAGAAGAGTGACATAGGTTTTATCTTAGTGGTCGTGTCCTACAGTCAGCGTGTGCTCTGATACCATCTTGTGGCGACCACGATCCGAATGGACCGAAGTCTCTGTGTTTTAGTGTCATCCTTGGATCGGTAATGCTGACACACACAGTACTTGGAGGATTTATAACAGAGTGGAAATCACACACTTATTACATCGAGTGTCTCCAAAAGAGAACTTATTACAAAAGTCTATGGCTTAAGGCCATCTAACAAAATAACAGCGGAAGGCTTGGAAGATAAGTGAGTCCATCAACTCCAACGGCATAGCTGAGTGCATGACAAACGACCTAGAACGTCTTACTCTTCATCTGAAAAGTATGCAACGTAACATGTTGCAGCCCGAAACGCGTGAGCACATGGAATATGCTGGCAAGATAACACAGAGGATGCAAGTAACCGAAATAAAGGCTACACTATATGCATATTTGGCTGGTGGAGGCTCTAAGGTTAAAGTTTTTGCGTAAAGCCAATTTTTCCCTACAGCAAAGGAATAAATTTTATTTTAACTATCATGGTAGTTGAAACATCATAGAGAAGGTACCTCCAACTCAATCCCGATTAAATTAATCATTAACCCAACAAGTTAATTTTAGAGTGATGAGATCAACCAATAATTCAAGTACCATATACTCAAGATTGTCCATAACCGGGGAAATGGCTAATCATGATCAGTTTGTACACTCTGCAGAGGTTTGTGCACTTTTCCCACAAGACTCGATCGCCTCCGTTTAATTTCTCGCACTGCATGGTGTTTGAGAAACGGATGACCGAGACACAGTCTTTCAGAAGCATTTACTCTTTACCCCAGGTGGACCCGTACACCTACTTTCCCCTACATCTGCTAGTCCACCACGAAAGAGCTCACACAAATTAGTCATACTATGCCAGAGCCCATAATGGCATTGTGGCTGCACACGGAAGTTTCTAGCATGAATAGTTTTATGATCCCTTTGAGCCTGGGTGGCATTCCATAGGATAATCACACGGAAACCCCGGGATTTCCTAGGACAACACTGGATTCCCCAGGTGCCCTGCAACCTATCCACCCAGATGTGTATTCAAGTAGCCACCTTAAGTTGAACCATTAATTAACAACTCACATCTGTCATGGATTTCACTCAAACCCAAACCACGTCTACGAGCATAGCATGATAACCTAAGCATAGCGTAGAAGTAACTCCCAAGGGTTTGAAAATAATGCAGGTAATAGGTTCTACCTCAAACTACTTCCCATACCCACAAGTTAAGAGATCCTACTCATGCAATGTGTGAGGGTTTGATCTAATGCATAAAAAACTGGGTAATAAAAGGGTATGATCAAACTGTTACTTGCCTTGCTGATGATTCGCAAAACCTGGAGACTTGTAGTAGCACGCTTCAAAGTCCGGGTATTCTATCGCAAGCAAACAATATCATACATAAGTAATCAAGCAATGATGCACAAACAAAACTCCAAAATAGAAGATCTAATCAGAAAGTTCAACTTAAGAACTCCGGTTTGCAAAAAGAAACAAATCGAAAGAAGCAACAAAACTCAAACTGCGAAAGAAACGAGGTTCGTTTAATAGTTTGATCTAGGGAAAAAATTTACAGCATCAAAACTTTGTTCAAGAGGGCGTCGAGACGAAGATATGGGATTTTGAATCACCTGATTCCAACTCTCGAGCGAAAAGAAAAACGAAAAACAAGATCAGGGAAGAAATCGCGATCGAAAATAATCGCGGATAAATACCCCGAAAAGAAAACTGACGAACAGATTAACGAAAGAATGTTCATTAACAAAGACTAAACGTCAAACTCATTCGTTAAAAAGAACGAACGGGCGAACGTTCGCCAAACAGCTAAACTGAAAAAACAGATCTAATCTAAAAAAACGAAACTAGGGTTTTGCCAAAAAAACGGGTCGGTTTCTTCTAGAAACCCGGGGCGGCGGGCGGCTACCTCGATGAACTCCAGCGGCGGACGGCGGGTCCGGTGGCGGCGACGGGCGGCTTGCGGCGGCGGCGCGGCGGGTCCGTCGCGACGGGCGAAGCGGCGGCGGCTGGCGGCGGGTAGCGGCAGCGGCGGCGCTAGGGTTCGGCGCGATGGGCGAAGCGGCGGGGCGGGGTGGCTGAGGCGAGGCGGCTGGGACGGCTTATAAAGGCCTGGGCCAGGGGGAGTCCTGGCCGAACACGGCCCGAAGTCGGTTCACCACTTTTTTATTTAACACGAGTCCTGACGTACAAAAACCAACAAAAGAAATACTAAATAGACTTCAAAAATTCCAAAATAAATTTTCACCGTGCTCTAATAATATTTAGGATAAAGTGAACATTTTTCCCGGACCAAAATGCAATTTTGAAAAACGCGTATTTTTCCTATGCAAATAAAATCCCAAAAAAATCAAAAAAAAAACAAAAGTGATTTTAATATTTTTCCTCCAATATTTCTTTTATTTTGTAGAAGTCATATTATCTCCGCTCATGTATTTTTATTTAGAAATATTTTTAGGAGAGAAAAATAATTAAAACCAACACTATCCTTGTATCGGTATTCGAGTAAACTCAAATACAAAAACGGTAGAATTCCCAACTCTCTCCGTAGGTTCTTGAGTTGCTTAGAATTTTCGAGGATCGCCACGCACAAAATGCAAAGAAATATGCAATGCAGTATGATCTATGTATAACATTCCAAATTGAAAATTTGGGATGTTACAACAACTATACATTTGATGAAGTTCTTCTTGTCTTTCCTAAACTTATGGCGAGGATCTAGAAACGGTCCATGCAAGTCGAAGCAAGTATACTTGTGCCCTGCCATCAGCCAACGAAACTCAAGAGTTGACTTGCATGTGGGGCACGAGAACCTTCCATGCACACACCAGCCAACGAATAGCGCATACGCCGGCAAGTCATGCATCGAGTACATGTACCAGGCACGCATTATGAAGTTCTTTTTGCTAAAGGCGTCATATGTCTTGAACCCATTATCCCAAGCTTCTTGCAATTAGTCCTTAAGGAGTTGCATGTACACATTCATATTTTCCCCCGGATAGTTGGGCCCTGGAATTATCAACGTCGGGAAAATGTTCTTTCTTTGCATAATCTGCCGGGGGGAGATTGAGTGGAATGACAAACACGGGCCAACAACTGTATTGGGCTGCCATCTGACCAAACACACTGATCCCATCCGTGCTGACGATGACTCGAGGATGCCTTGGATCTGCCTTTTTTTCCTTATGTAATCCATTGAAGCTCTTCCATGCTTCCCTATCAGATGTATGCACCATCATCACATTCCCATCTGCATCTAATTCGGTTCTTTTGCCCGTTTTGTGGCATGTCATCTGTCTGGCCGTCTATTCAACCATGAAAAGACGTTGAAATCTTGCTACGACTGGCATACACCGAAGAGCATTAACGAGTATTTTGGTCTGCGTCTTCTCACCCATACCGTTGTCTACCAAAACATACCTGGAACCCTTGCAAATGGGGCAATTGGTCAAGTCCTCATACTAAAGCCTAAGTAAGACACATCCTTTCTCACAGGCATGTATCTTCTCATAGGGTATCTTAAGAGCACGGAGGATTTTGTCTGACTGGTACAGGTTTGCAAGTAGCACATGGCCTTTGGGTAGAAATCATCCGAATACTGTCATCATTGCGTCGTAGCATTCTCTGCCCAAGTTGAATTGAGCCTTCAAAGCCATTATTTGTGAGATGGCATCCAGCTGACAAAGCTTAGTGTGCTCTTGGAGAGGACGTTTTGAGGACTCCAACATTTCAGTGAAGGCCTTTGCAGATTCCTCCATCTCCTCGTCCGAGTCCCGAGCATCATCAAAGTCTTGCACCATGTCTTCCATCCCGGTACCATGCTCGTCAGTGCGACGACGAACCACCTCGTCTCTGGCACGTTGGGCAGATTCACCATGTAATGTCCAGACCGTGTAACCAGGCGTAAAACCAAACTTCTGCAGGTCTTTACTCATTTCAAGCTCGTCCCTCTTATTATATTTGTTGCACCGGACAAAGGGGCACCAACTTGTTTGTTGGCCTTTTGCAAATGCGTCTCTAACAAACCCCTTGGTTTTTGTTAACCATTCCTCGATCCAAACTTTCTGTCTAGTGTAACCGGTGTACGTCCATGCACGATCACTCATATTGACTTCCTACTGGAAACACAAGAAATATATACATAATTAAGCAAACCATATCCGTCAGTTAATGTAGTTTGTCAGTTTTATTACGTCCATGCAACCTACATGCTAATAGGTAAAGATAGGTCCTAATCCCGCCCGGGTATGTCTAGATCGGGTTCGTTTTCCCATGCTCTACTCCGGATCCGATACAAAATTTCGGTAGCACCTCCCCGCTGTTCTCCCGATACACGTCTTGGCAATAAGCAGAGAGGATGTCTACCCGGAGAACAACAGGAAGGCACTGACGAAATTCTGCATCAGATCCGGAGCAAAGCATATGGGAAAACCAATCCAATCTACACATACCCGGGTTGTCCATGGATAACGTTGGACAATTCCAAATAATCACGAATATAAATATGCAAATGCATGCATATTTATAGATGTAACCCTTTTGAATGAGAGACGCATAGTGGTTACGCATTCTGATGATTGACACCTATAGCTAGCAAGTTTCATCGGCACGAAGACCGGAAACGTGCAAACGAAGGGGGGAGGAGGAGATCTCATTTGTGCTCACCAACGAACGCAGGGGCAGATCTTGTCGAACAAACGGAGATATCATCATACACCACACCCTCACAGCGACGAAACAACTGCACATTTAAATCCACCCAATCAACACACATATATATGATGTTTTGCATAACAAAATCAAAAAATATACAACCTAACTCATAATCACAAATATATGACCCCGTTGGGGTCGGGGCCGGGATCGGGGTGTGCTGTCGGGGTGTCGGGATCGATCGGGGTGTCAGGGTGTCGGGGTCGTGATCGTGGTGTTGTGTCAGGGTGTCGGGGATCGGGGTGTCAGGGGTCGGGGTGTC
>LR738711.1:303885357-303902717 GCA_902687465.1 Secale cereale
GGGGTCAGGGTGTGGTGTCAGGGTGTCGGGGTGTCGGGGTCGGGGTGTCGTGCCAGGGTGTCGGGGTGTCATCTCGAGGTCAGGGTGTCAGGGTGTCGGGGTGTGGTGTCAGGGTGTAATGCCCCAGATGTAACACTTTCCAATAATGACAATAAAGCTTCTCAATTTGATCCTTGTCCTTATCCTTGGGGGTTCTTGTCAATTTATTTTTGCATTGCCATACCATTTATTATTTTTGCACCCTTGCATTGCTTCATCATCATGGCATCATGGCATCTTACTTTACTTCTTGTTGGTGTGTGTGTGAGGCACCTTGTGTATGTTGTGTGATGTTGGTGCATAGCCATGCCCTTGCCAAAACCCTAGGCCCCCTGCTTCGTCTTCACCTCTTCTGTTACCTCCTTTGCTTCCTTTCTTTACTTATTTTTGCTAAATGCCATCTAGCCTCTTCCTTTAATGTTCATCTCCTCCCAACAAATCTTGCACCATGCCCTAAACCTCTATGCCAAATTTCATCTAGATTAGACTTGTTTTGGTTAGGTTTTAAAATGGCTCAAGTTTGAACTAAATTCCAACTTGATTTATTTTTCTATCTCTAAAAATTTCCAAGGCAATTTTATTAAATCAAGCATAAATCCAGGACCCTAGACATATTTTTAGCTCATCCTACTTCCTCTCCTAGCCCTCTGGCTTTTTATGTTTTCTTTTCTGGTTGAGGAAAAATAAATATTGAAAAGATATGAAAGGGCCTTACCAGCGCAGCCACCTCGGCTTTTCTCTCCAACAAGACAGCCCACTTGCTCCTTTAGGCCCACCTAGCCCACCAACTACAGGAGGGCCGTTCTCCTCTGTACGGTGCGCATCCAGGGCGCCACGTCGACGAGCTCGTCGATTTGACGGCCGTCCGGTGCCCCTAGCCCCTATATATCATGTCCTAAACCTAGCCCTACTACCCCTCGACCGATTCAGTCCCTCTCCTTCCCTCGCCGCCACCAGATAAGGCTAGCCACATCACGCCGTCACCCTTCTCGCCATGCTCTGGCCGAGCTCGAGTTCGAGCTCGGGGTAGCCATCCACGTTGCACCTCCGACCCTTCGGCAGCCGTGGGGAGGACCCCCGAAGACCCCGCGTCCTTCTACCACAACGGACGCACTGACACGACCTCTAGGACGACCCCAACGACCACGTCTTCTTCCTCTTCTTCCTGAACAGAAAACCGCCAAGTTCAGAGCTCCCTCGCGTCCTCTCCGGCTCGTCTCTGTCGACCACGTCATGTCCTAGGGTAAGCTGGATAACGCTACTCCGTCTCCCATCCATCCCGTGGCATGTAGACCTTCGTGAGACTCGTCCGATCTATGTCTTTGCCGTGCTCCCGGTGCACCGGCGAAGTCTGTAGTTTTTGTGTGTGTGTACTTGCTGCAGCGTGCCCGTGCGTCCCCATGCTCTGGTTCCCGCCTAGCTGCAGTTGCCTCGCGCCCCATCATGCACGCACATGCACGCCCGTGCTCGAACGCAAGGAGCGGCGGCCTCGCCCAGCCTTGCCGTCGCCGTACCCGAGACGAGCTACTGCACACACACCAATGCTCGTAGTAGCTCCAGGCACACGCGCTCTCACACCACATCCGCACCCCCGTCGGTGATCCGTGGCTCCGCTGGATGCTGCCGTTGCTCGCCAGCACCATCGCCATCTTCCCCATGCGGTGAGGAATAAGAAGGCCCGCCTGTTCAGGGCTTCAAAAGGTGCCGAGCCCCGTTTCTAACCAACATCCGCGCCTAGCCCAGTTGGTATTCATGTTTCGCCTCCACGGTGGAGCCTCGGGTTCGATCCTCCGTGGGCACAGTCAACACCCCCTTTTTATTTTATTTTTACCTTGCTTTGTTTCTGTGTACATTCGCTTAGATGTTAACTCGTGCCCTGCCTTCCTTCTGTCAGCTAAACAGCATAGCCTAGTGGTTCGTTGCTCTTTCTCTTAACCAGGAGATTGTGGGTTCGAGTCCCAGGCAACCCCGTTTTTTTGTTTCTTTTGTGCTCTGCCACTTTGGGGCCGATTCCAATCCTGGGCCACTGCACTGTGGTGCTCCGGGCCCAAGCATGTTTTTTTTCTTTTTTCTGCTCTATAGTTTTTATCCTTTTTCCTATGCATTCTTATTACTGAAATGCCATTATTTTGTTTTGTGCATAACTAAAGATCCATGCATCCATTTTGAAATATGTCATATATGAAACTTGCTCAGTTTTTCATGTAGATTATCAATATGATGTTTGTTGCCATGTTTAAAAACATTTAAAATGCTGTTTGAATTTATTCTTGTTTTATATATGGTAAAACTTGTAAAAATCATAACTAAATATCTACAACTCCAAATTTAACAAACTTTATATGCATTTGGGGTGGAAAAATGTGTAGAATATTTTGGTGATGTTATTTAGCGTGTTTGACAACTCTATCACAGAAGTTTTTCAGATCTGTCCCAGATGCAAATAAATTAATATGGGAGTTTCTGGATATTGTTGTTATTTAATTCCAACCCATTTAAATGTGCTAGCATGTTGCTGTTATGTTAGTTGTACCCTTGCCATGTTAACCAACTTCTTTAAAACATGTTGCATGCTTGTTTGGACAACTACATAAACTTGTTAAGTTGTTCCTTTGCTTGTTTCATGCTTGAGTATGATCTTGTGTGGTTATGATGTTGTTGCACTCTTGTGACCCCTAGGCCATGCATCATTTCTTTCAAATGTTCATATGCTTCATGTTCATGCATCATGTGGTTGAGCATTGCATGTTGATTGATTTTGTTCCGTTGTTGCATTGTTGTGTTTGGTTAGAGCCGGTGACGAAACGGAGTACGAGGTTCCTACCGAGGTTGAGTGTGAGGAGCATGGTTACGTTCCCTCCGAGGAATCAACATGCAAGATGACCTTACCCAGATATCACTACTATCTTTGCATATGCTAGATGTCTCGCTCTTTTAGATATTGCCTCGATGCCTATGTTTGTTTGTCAGCCTCCTATTGTTGCCATGAAACTCTCTAACCACCCACCTAACAAACCGTTGTTTGGCTACGTAAGCATCGCTCAGCCCCTCTTATAGTGTTGTTAGTTGCAGGAGAATATTTGAAGATTCTTGCTTCATGTTGGAGTTATTGTTGGGATATCACATATATATAACATGTTAAACTAAACCCTCTATATACTGGTAATGGGTGGAAGGCTAAGCCTCTTGCTTGGTGTTTTGTTCCACTCATGCCACCCTAGGAACCGTTTAAACCGGTGTTATGTTCCTTGTTTTTGCGTCCCTAACACGGTTGGGGTTTATGGGCCCCCCTCGATAAGCCGCTTAGCGCTAAAGCTTTTCGAGCAAGGCCCAACATTGGTTTTACATTTGCCTAATAACTAAAACTTGCATAGGGCGTTGCAAACGCGAGTACCTAATTAACAACCCGGGCCAGTGCTCCACATGAGTGTTGGTCCAAACTAGGCAGACTGTGGGGCCACCTTGGGGAAACCCGAGGGTTGGTATTTTCCTGTAGGCTGACCTATCCGGTCGTGGCCTGAGACGAGATACGCGCGGCTACTATCAGGGTGTCGGCACGCCGGGAGGTCTTGCTGGATTAGTTTTACCTTTGTCGGAATATCTTGAGCACGGGATTCTGAGAATACTCGGGTATTCCCACCTTGGAGTTGCGACTCCGCAGATCATGAGCTTGTGATGGGATAAGTTGGGACACCCCTGCAGGGTTTGATCTTTCGAAAGCCGTGCCCGCGGTTATGTGGCAGATGGGAATTTGTTAATATCCGGTTGTAGACAACTTGACACCATGTTCATAATACACTACCAGCGTGAGTAACCATGATGGTCTCTTTCCGAAGGGGTTCGAGAAGTGAACACGGTGGGGTTATGTTTGACGTGCTTAGTTAGGATCACTTCGTGATCACTTTGGCGATTGTTGGCACTTTCTCTTCTCGCTCTAAACACGTAAGCTAGTGCTAGTGCTGCTGCAACCTTGTTTAAGCCTTCACCACACCTAATGCTTTGATAGTATTGCTACCGAGGAACGGGATTGCTGAGTCCTCCGTGGCTCACAGATTCTACACAACACCAGATGCAGGTACCGTTGAGAACGACATAGCTGGTGGTTCAGAGTTGTTCTGGGAGATCGATGAAGAACGTGGGCGATACTACGTGTCTTATCCCGAGGATCAGTAGGGCTCTTACTAGGATGATCGGGACCTTGTGTTGCTTTATTTATGGTATCTTTCATTTGGATCTTCGTCCGTAGACGGACTGTGATGTTTTTGGATGATGAATGTTTATGTAATGCATTGTGTGACGTGGCGAGTGTAAGCCAACTACTCTTTTACATTTTCATCCCCTCTTTTACATGAGTCGTGCAAAGATACCATACTTGAGATCATTCTAGTATGTGATTATACCTTTAAGTCGTGCCTCGACACGTGGGAGGTATAGTCACATACTGGGCATTACAAGTTGGTATTCATAGCCTTCTCTGACCTAGGAGCCCCCCTGATTGATCGAATCGTTGACGGTTGAGTCTAGGCACACACATGAAAATGTTTTGAGTCCTATATATATATATCGGAGAGTAGGATTTATTTTTACTCCTCATCTCTTTATCACTCTGGTGAGGACTCCTGACGATTGCTCTATCTCTTCTACTCTCAAAAATTCAATATATTTTTTTAGGATCAAACGAGTATTGTTTCTATTGTTCCGATATCTTTGTGATGAGAACATTGTTCTCGATGCCTCCCGTCATTTAGGGGTTGTGGCAGTGTCCCGGGGAGTTGAGCAGCAGTTCTAGAATACTTAAGACGGCCGACATCGAAAACTCTTCTATGCGGTTAGTGGTGAGATAACCCTGACATCACCCAGTACTGGGGAGGTTGTTCGGGAGTATTGCCATAGCTTGTATAGCAGATGCGTTTCGAAGGTCCGAGGTTAATTGTTTCCGAAAGTGACTGGTTATGTGTTGAAGGATGGATACAGCTGGATGTAGGATTAGAGTTGAGTGCGCGGTGCTTCCCCTGTATCCCCAACACCCGATTGCATAACCGGAAACCTTCGGAAATTAAAAGGTGGGTTCATCTAGTAGCTCGTACGCATTCTTCCAACGAGTGCATGATATGGAGTTCGGGGTTCAACATTGAGTGAAGTGGTTTTATGGGCGTTGTTCCAATCGGGAGTTGCATCTTAAAGGGTCCTTGGCTATGCTGATCCGGGGATTGCAAAACCCTTTTATAACATGTTCCATGAGCTTTCAACACGAACATGTGGAACGAAACTTCTATCTTGTATTTGTTCTATCTGCTCCTTGTTGTTTCTATTTACCTTTTGTTCTCCTAAATGGCTTCTCGAGAAGATTGTTGCACTATTAAACTGTGGATTACATTCGTTCATTAGTTCGAATGTTCTTGTGAAGACTTATGTTGCAATTCTAGCCGTTGATTCAGCTTATATATTTCAATCAATGGCTAATAGTTGTCATCTCATTCACGATGGCTCCTAAGAAAGTTCCCAATGCTAACCCAGGGGGTGAAGAAGTTCCTGATCGTCCTCCTTCCCCTCCTCCTCCGTCTGAGGCCTGGAGAGCAATTATGCAAGTGACCAACCAGAACACCCAGATGCTTTTGCAAATGATGCAGAACATTCAAGCCAACCAAGCAAATCAAGGTGGTCATGGGAACCAAGGCCAAGACAATCTGTTCAATCAACCTCACTTTGCAACTCTCAACCAATTCCTGGCAAACCAACAGAAGTCTTTCAGTTATTGTGTGGATCCATAGATGCTGAGGACTGGATCACAGACATCAAGAAGCACTTTGAATGCAGTAACGTGAGACCTGAGGATTATGTCAAGTTTGCCGCCTTCCAACTCAAGGATCAAGCTGCTGATTGGTGGCAACAGTACAAAGATTCCAGAGGTGAACGTGAAATCTCGTGGACTGACTTCTACAAGGATTTCCGCTCTCACCACATTCCAACTGGTGTCATTGAAGGCATGCGTGAGCAATTCTGCAACCTGAAGCAAGGCACCATGTCCGTCTATCAATACAATGTCAAGTTCCAGAACCTTGCCCGCTATGCCAAGCAAGACATCCGAGATGCCAAGAGCAAGATTTATCAGTTCCGTGGTGGTTTGAAAGATGAACTCAAACTATCTCTCACCTTGTTTGAGCCGGATGAATTTGATCAATTTTATAACATGGCTCTTAAGCAAGAGGTAGCCCATCTCAAGGTTGAAGCTTCCAAAAAGAGAATTAGAGATGCTGTTCACTTCTCCTCTTCTTCCCAAGTGGCTGCAAAGCAGTAGAAGTTCTGGCTTCCGTCTCCTCTAGTGCTCCGCCCGCCCACTAACAACAACAACAACAACAAGCACTCTGGTGGCCGTGGTTTCTCCCACCCACCCAACCCAAGCTATCAGTCCAAGACACACTTTCAAGTTTCTAAGTCAAGTGGTCCTTATCACCGTCCTCTCTTAGAAGTGGTTTGCAACAAGTGCACTCAGAATGGTCACTATGCTAACAAGTGTCCCAACCCAAGGCGCCTTCCGCCTCCTCCACCTGTCAGCACTGCTATTGTCAAGCACAATCCCAAGCATGCAAGAGTGAATCTAACGAATGCAGCTCAAGCGGAGAATTCTTTTAATGAGATATTGGGTAACCTCTCAGTTAACTCTATTCCTGCAAAAGTATTGTTTGATTATGGTGCATCACTTTGCTTCATGTCAAGACCATTCTTTACCAAGCATAATTTCACTTCGGCATTTCTGGATAAGAAGTTGTCAATTATTTCTCCGGGCAAATACATGACTTCTAATATGGTGGCTCCGGATATATCTATTCATATGGGTGATTACCGTTTTATGGTTTCTCTGGTTATTCTCGGCAACTCCGACATTGATCTTATTCTTGGGATGGATTGGCTTTCCAAGCATGATGCACACATTGATTGTGCAAATAAGGAAGTCAAGCTTACTCATCCTGACGAAGACGTGATTATCTTTGCCTCTTGAGATAACACAAACAAGCTATTCTCTCTCAATGACAAGGGCGAGATTAATGCCATCTTTGAGATTCCGGTGGTCAATGAATATGAAGATGTTTTCCCTGAAGAGCTTCCAGGCATGCCTCCCCATCGTCAAGTTGAATTCGTCATTGAACTCGAGCCCGGTACCGAGCAAGCATGTCGGCGTCCGTACAAGCTTTCCCCTGATGAGTTGAAGGAGCTGAAGAAACAACTCGATGAGCAAGAGCGTATGGGTCTAATCAGGCCTAGTACTTCTCCTTAGGGCTGTGGTGTTCCATTTGTCAAGAAGAAGGATGGAACGGAACGCCTTTGCGTTGATTACCGGCCATTGAACAAGAAGACAATAAAGAACAAGTATCCGCTCCCCAATATCAATGAATTGTTCGAGAAGCTCAAAGGAGCAAAGGTGTTCTCAAAGCTCGATCTCTGGATGGGTTACCACCAGATCCGTATCCGTGAAGAAGATATTCCCAAGACCGCATTCAGAACGAGTTTTGGCTCTTACAAATACATGGTCATGTCTTTTGGCCTCGCAAATGCTCCACTCACCTTCTCGAGGATGATGCACTTCATATTCAACGCCTACACAATTGAATTTGTTCTCGTCTATCTGGATGACATCTTGGTATTCTCCAAGAATGAAGAAGACCATGCCAAGCACCTCCGTTTGGTCCTGGACAGGCTCCGTGAACACAAGTTCTATGCGAAGTTCTCCAGATGTGAATTTTGGCCGGGTAAAGTCTTATATCTTGGCCATATCATCTCTACCGAGGGTATTTCTATGAACCCCGAGAAAGTTGAAGCTATTGTCAACTGGGAACCCCCGCAGAATGTCAAGCAACTCCGAAGCTTCCTTGGTCTTGCTAGCTATCGCGGAAGGTTCGTTGAGAACTTCTCCAAGATTGACAAGCCTCTTTCCAACCTGTTGTAGAAGAATGTCAAGTACTCCTGGACTCCTGATTGTGATGTGGCATTCAAAACACTCAAAGAGAAGCTCATTTCTGCTCCGCTTCTTACTCCTCCGGATGAGTCCAAACCCTATGAAGTCTTTTGTGATGCTTCTTTACAAGGACTTGGTGGTGTTCTCATGCAAGACAAGAAGATTGTGGCATACACTTCTCGTCAGTTGAAACCAAATGAGAAGAATTACCCCACACATGATCTCGAGCTAGCAGCAGTTGTACAAGCCTTGATCACGTGGGGACACCTTCTGTTGGGCAGAAAAGTGGACATCTTCATCGATCACAAGAGCTTGAAGTACATCTTCACACAGCCAAACCTGAACCTTCGCCAGACTCATTGGGTTGAGATGATCCAAGAGTATGATCCAAGCATTGAGTACACACCTGGCAAGGCCAATGTCATTGCGGATGCCTTGAGCAGAAAGTCATATTGCAATAGTCTCCTTCTCAAACCGTTCCAGCCTGAACTTGTGAAACATTCAGGAGCTCATCCTCCAAGTTGTTCCGCAAGGCTTTCTTGCAAACCTTCAAGTTGCTCCTACCTTGGAAGATCAGATCCGTGAGGCCCAACTAAGTGATGCTATGGTGCAGAAAGTGAAACATGGTATTGCTAAGGGTACTCCCAAATACAAGTGCTATTGCGTTGATGAGAAAGACACCTTCTTCTTTGAGGACAGAATTGTGGTTCCCAAGGGTGATCTCAGGAAGCTCATAATGACCGAAGCACATGACTCCCTCCCCTCAATTCATCCTAGAAGTTCTAAGATGTACCAAGACCTCAAGCAATCATACTGGTGGACTCGCATGAAAAGGGAGATTGCCCAATTCGTGAATAAATGTGATGTCTGCAGAAGAGTGAAGGCAGAGCATCAGCGTCCAACCGGTCTCCTTCAACATCTACCTATTCCCGAGTGGAAATTCGATCACATTGAAATGGATTTCGTCACTGGGTTTCCTAAGTCCAAGAAGGGGAATGATGCTATCTTTGTAGTCATTGACAAGCTAACTAAAGTAGCTCATTTCCTTCCCGTCAAAGAATCCATCAACGCAGCTCAGCTGGCAGAGCTGTACACCTCTAGAATTGTTTCTTTGCATGGCATTCCGCAAGTCATCTCCTCAGACCGTGGAAGTTGGTTCACATCCAAGTTCTGGGACTCCTTTCAGTCAGCCATGGACACTAAGATTCGCTTCAGCACTGCATTTCACCCTCAAACTAGTGGTCTAGTCGAAAGAGTGAACCAGATCCTCGAAGACATGCTGAGAGCTTGTGTCATCTCTTTCGGTATGAAGTGGGAAGATTGTCTCCCATTTTCCGAATTCTCTTACAACAACAGTTTCCAAGCAAGGCAGACTAAGGCATAGCCTAGTGGTGGGAAGGGGCTGATGCCTTCCCACCCACCCAGGTTCAAGGCACGGTACTTGCAATTCGGGTTTGTTGCACCAATTATACTGTAAGGGGTTTCCTTACAGTCTTTCTATAAAAAAAAAACAGTTTCCAAGCAAGTGCCGGCAAAGCTCCTTTTGAAATCCTCTATGGCAGAAAGTGTCGTACCCCGCTCAACTGGTCCGAAACTGGTGAACGTCTACTTCTTAGCAATGATTTGATCTCATAAGCTGAAGAAATGTGCAAAGTCATACGTGAGAATCTCAAAGCCGCTCAATCGCGTCAAAAGAGTTACTATAACGGCAAGCATCGTGATATGGCTTTCAACATTGGGGATCAGGTCTATCTCCGTGTTTCTCCTATGAAAGGAACCCAAAGATTCGGTATCAAAGGAAAGCTTGCTCCTAGATACGTGGGCCCTTTCAAGATTCTTGGCAAAAGAGGCGACCTAGCCTACCAACTCAAGCTTCCATCCAACTTTGCTAATGTTCATGACGTGTTTCACGTGTCTGAACTACGCAAGTGCTTCAAGACACCTGAACGCACGATTCCGTTCGAGGAGATTGATCTCCAACAAGACTTGTCTTACCGTGAGCACCCTGTTGCTATTCTTGAGGAAACTGAGCGCAAAACCCGCAACAAGTCAATCAAGTTCTTGAAAGTTAAGTGGTCACACCATACCGACCGAGAAGCTACGTGGGAACGAGAAGATCACCTTCGTTCCGAGTATCCTTCCTTCTTCTAGTCCTAGATCTCGGGACGAGATCTTTTTGTACTGTAGGAGAGTTTGTAATGCCCCAGATGTAACACTTTCCAATAATGGCAATAAAGCTTCTCAATTTGATCCTTGTCCTTATCCTTGGGGGTTCTTATCATTTTATTTTTGCATTGCCATACCATTTATTATTTTTGCACCCATGCATTGCTTCATCATCATGGCATCATGGCATCTTACTTTACTTCTTGTTGGTGTGTGTGTGAGGCACCCTGTGTATGTTGTTGTTGGAAATATGCCCTAGAGGCAATAATAAAAGTATTATTATTATATTTCCTTGTTCATGATAATTGTATGTTATTCATGCTTGAATTGTATTGTACGGAAACATCGATACATGTGTGAATACATAGACCACAATGAGTCCCTGGTGAGCCTCTAGTTACCAGCTCGTTGATCAACAGATGGTCACAGTTTCCTGACCATGGACATAGGATGTCAGTGATAACAGGATCACATCATTAGGAGAATGATGTGATGGACAAGACCCAATCCTGAGCATAGCACGCGATCGTATAGTTTGTAATGCATAAGCTTTTCAGTGTCAAGTATTTATTCCTTAGACCATGAGGTTGTACAACTCCCGGATGCCGTAGGAATACTTTGGGTGTGCCAAACGTCACAACGTAACTGGGTGGCTATAAAGGTACGCATCGGGTATCTCCGGAAGTGTCTGTTGAGTTGGTACAAACCGAGACTGGGATGTTGTCACTCCGTATGATGGAGAGGTATCTCTGGGCCCACTCGGTAAGACATCATCATAATGAGCTCAATGTGACTAAGTAGTTAGTCACGGGATGATGGATTACGGATCGAGTAAAGAGACTTGCCATGATGAGATTGAACAAGGTATCGGGAATACCGACGATCGAATCTCGGGCAAGTATCGTATCGATGGACAAAGGGAATAACATACGGGATTGAGTAAATCCTTGACACGGTGGTTCATCCGATGAAGATCATCGAGGAACACGTGGGAACCAACATGGGTATCCAGATCCCGCTGTTGGTTATTGACCAGAGAGTGGTCTCGGTCATGTCTACGTGTCTCCCGAACCCGTAGGGTCTACACACTTAAGGTTCGGTAACGCTAGGCTCGTAGAGATACATGCACGTGGAAACCCGAAAGTTGTTCGGAGTCCCGGATGAGATCCCGGACGTCACGAGGAGTTCCGGAATGGTCCGGAGGTAAAGATTGATATATAGGAAGTCAGGTTTCGGCCATCGGGTGATCTCCGGGGGTCACCGGGAGCGTCCCGGGACCACCGGAGGGGCCCCGGGGTCCACCGGGTGGGGCCACCCATCCCGGTGGGGCCCCTAGGCCGCAAGAGGGAAGTGTCCAGCCCTAATGGGCTGGCGCACCACTAGGGCCCACCTCCCCATGCGCCTAGGGTTGAAACCCTAGGGGGGAGGGGGCGCCCCACTTGCCTTGGGGGGCAAGGACTCCCCCTTGGCCGCCGCCCCCCCTTGCAGATTGGATATGCAGGGGGCTGGCGCACCCCCTGGCCCCCTATATATATGTGGGGGGGGGGGGAGAGGGCAGCCGCACCCTTGCCCTGGCGCCTCTCCCCCTCCCGTCACACCTCCATACTCCCAACGCAGGGCGCCCGGCGAAGCCCTGCTGCAATCTCCACTGCATCCACCACCACGCCGTTGTGCTGCTGGATCTCTGACGACTTCTCCTTCCCCCTTGCTGGATCAAGAAGGAGGTGACGTTGCTGCACCGGACGTGTGTTGAACGCGGAGGTGCCGTCCGTTCGGCGCTAGATCATCGGTGACGAAGAACGCGAAGAGTACGACTACTTCATCCACGCTTCTTCGAAAGCTTCCGCACGCGATCTACATAACGGTATGTAGATGCACTCTTACTTGCTCGTTGCTAGATGTCTCCTTAGTTGGATCTTGGTGAAAGCGTAGAGTTTTTTTGAATTATGCTACGTTCCCCAACAGTTGTGTGATATTGGTGCATAGCCATGCCCTTGACAAAACCCTAGGCCCCTTCCTTCTTCTTTACCTCTTCTATTACCTCCTTTTCTTCCTTTCTTTACTTATTTTTTTGCTAAATGCCATCTAGCCTCCTCCTTTAATGTTCATCTCCTCCCAACAAATCTTGCACCATGCCCTAAACCTCTATGCCAAATTTCCTCTTGATTAGACTTGTTTTGGTTAGGTTTTAAAATGGCTCTAGTTTGAACTAAATTTAAACTAGATTTATTTTTCTATCTCTAAAAATTTCCAGGGCAATTTTATTAAATTAAGCATAAATCCAGGACCCTAGACATATTTTTAGCTCATCCTACTTCCTCTCCTAGCCCTCTGGCTTTTTATGTTTTCTTTTCTGGTTGAGGAAAAAGAAATATTGAAAAGATATGAAAGGGCCTTACCAGCGCAGCCACCTGGGCTTTCCCCTCCAACAAGACAGCCCACTTGCTCCTTCAGGCCCACCTAGCCCACCAACTACAGGAGGGTCGTTGTCCTCTGTATGGTGCGCATCCAGGGCGCCACGTCGACGAGCTCGCCGATTTGATGGCCGTCCGGTGCCCCTAGCCCCTATATATCATGTCCTAAATCTAGCCCTACTTCCCCTCGACCGATTCAGTCCCTCTCCTTCCTCGCCGCCGCCAGGTAAGGCTAGCCACGTCACGCCATCACCCTGCTCGCCATGCTCTGGCCAAGCTCGAGTTCGAGCTCGGGGTAGCCGTCCACGTCGCACCTCCGACCCTTCGGCCGCTGTGGGGAGGACCCCCGAAGCCCCCGCGTCCTTTTACCACAACGCACGCATCGACACGGCCTCTGGGACGACCCCCACGACCATGTCTTCTTCCTCTTCTTCCTGGACAGAAAACCGCCAAGTTCAGAGCTCCCTCTCGTCGTCTCCAGCTCGTCTCCGTCGACCACGTCATGTCCTAGGGTAAGCTGGGTAACGCTACTCCGTCTCCCATCCATCCCGTGGCATGTAGACCTTCGTGAGACTCGCCCGATCTATGTCTTTGCCGTGCTCCCGGTGCACCGACGACGTCTTTAGTTTTTGTGTGTGTGTACTTGCTGCAGCGTGCCTGAGCGTCCCCGTGCTCTGGTTCCCTCCTAGCTGCAGTTGCCTCGCGCGCCATCATGCACGCACATGCACGCCCGCGCTCGAACGCAAGGAGCGGCAGCCTCGCCCAGCCTTGCCGTCGCTGTACCCGAGACGAGCTACTGCACACACAACCTTGCACGTAGTAGCTCCAGGCACACGCGCTCTCACACCACTTCCGCACCCCCGCCAGTGATCCGTGGCTCCGCTGGATGCTGCTGTCGCTCGCCAGCGCCATCGCCATCTTCCCCGTGCGGTGAGGAAGAAGAAGGCCCGCCTGTTCAGGACTTCAAAAGGAGCCGAGCCCCTTTTCTAACCAACAGCCGCGCCTAGCCCAGCTGGTATTCATCTTTCCTCTTCTATTTATCTAAGCCTAAACCAAAACCTAAAAACTCAAAACTAAACCTAAACCTAGCACTAACCTAAAAGAAAACAGGAAAAAACAGAACAAAAAAAAGGAAAAAAACGGAAAATAAACTAACCTCCTTGCTCCGGCGAGGTCGGCTGGTGGGGCGGGGCGGCGCAGGGGCCGCGGGGAGGAGTCCAGCAGCAGGGCGAGGTGGCGCAGGGGCCGCGGGGAGGGGTCCGGCACCGGGGCGGGCCGACGCATGCCTCTCCGGCGACGGGGCGCGGCGGGGCGGCCGCCACGACCTAGCTCCTATTGCCAGGGGGGAGGGCTCGACGACGGTGAGGCTGGCCGGCGGTGGGGGCTTGGTCCGGGGCTGGACTGGATGGCGGCGGCGATTGCGGTGGCAGCAACAGGAGGAGAGAGGCGGGCGCGCGGGAGGGAAAGATAAAGTGAGAGAGAGAGAGAGAGAGAGAGAGAGAGAGGGGGGGAGACGGCGCCAGCCCGTTAAGTGGGCCTTCTTTGCCGAATGCTAGCATACAGCAAAGAGAGCGACCGTAAGGTCTGGCCCACGTCTCCTCTTTGCCGTCCGCTATAAGACGGCAAAGAAGCTGACCTAGCCACGCCGTGCCCTATGGGGCCCACCTGGCTCTTTGCCATCTGCCTTTTAGCTCGTTGTCGTCAGCTGGCTGACGGCAAAGAAGCAGTTGACGGCACATACACTTTTTTCCATCATCACTTTCTTTGTCGTCCACTTCCGCAAAGCGGACATCAAAGAACATCTTAGCCGTCAGCTGGCAGATGGCGAAGAGGTGGTGGACAGCAAAATGCCAGTTTCCAGTAGTGGATGCTTAGAGTCTTCCCGTTATATTTACACTATGACCTGTGTTGGTGCTTTGTATCGCACTAGTAGTAGTCCACTCTTGAAGCTAAACAACACATCAATCATAAGTCCAAAGTTTACTTCTTCAAATACGAATTTTGATATGGCACTGATATTAGTTAACCAACAAACATTTAATTGGTCAGCTAAATCTCCCACTTGATTTTCCCAATGCATGTGGCCACATATAGAGAGACAACATGGAATTGCATGTGACGCCCCCGATTTGACCGTACACTAATCATGCACGCAAATGTGTACGACCAAGATCAAGGACTCACTGGAAGATATCACAACACAACTCTAGACACAAATTAAAATAATACAAGCTTTATATTACAAGCCAGGGGCCTCGAGGGCTCGAATACATAAGCTCGAAAACAAGAGAGTCAGCGGAAGCAATAATATCTGAGTACAGACATAAGTTAAACAAGTTTGCCTTAAGAAGGCTAGCACAAATGTAACAACGATCGAAGAGGCAAGGCCTCCTGCCTGGGACCTCCTAACTACTCCTCGAAGCCGAACTCCACGTAGAAACAACATCGGGATCCTCTGGCTCCTGGACTCCACCACCTGGTTGCATCATCCGAGAAGAAAGGAAGAAAGGGGGAAAAGGGGGAGCAAAGCAACCGTGAGTACTCATCCAAAGTACTCGCAAGCAAGGATCTACACTACATATGCAATGATATCTGTGTAAAGGGATAATATATGTGGGTTAAACTGCAGAATGCCAGAATAAGAGGGGGATAGCTAATCCAATCGAAGACTACGCTTCTGGCCACCTCCATCTTGCAGCAGTAGAAGAGAATAGCTGGAAAGTATCAAGTATCCTTGCTTCTCGCAGCCTCCGTCTTGTAGCAGTAGAAGGGAGTAGATGGTAAGTTCACCAAGTAACAACGTATAGCATAACCCTACTCGGCGATCCTCCCGCACATCACCCTATGAGAGAGCAACCACCGAGTTATCTCTGGCACTTGTAAGGGTGTGTTTTATTAAGTATCCGGTTCTAGTTGTCATGAGGTCGGAGTACAACTCCGGGTCGTCCTTTTACCGAGGGACACGGCTATTCGAATAGATTAACTTCCCTGCAGGGGTGCACCACATAACCCAGCACGCTTGATCCCATTTGGCCGGACACACTTTCCAGGGTCATGCCCGGCCTCGGAAGATCAACACGTCGCAGGCCTACCTAAGCACAGCAGAGAGGTCAGCACGTCGGTCTAAGTCCTAGGCGCGCAGGGGTCCGGGCCCATCGCCCAACGCACACCTGCACGTTGCGTACGCGGCCGGTGAGCAGACCTAGCAACCTCCATTACTAAGGAAGTTGCGTTACGCGGTCCAACCCGGCGCGCGCCGCTAAGTCGCTGACGTCAAGAAGGCTTCGGCTGATACCACGACGTCGAGTACCCATAACTATTCCCACGTAGCTGGTTAGTGCGTATAGACCAAATGGCCAGACTCAGATCAAATATCCAAACTCGTTAAGCGTGTTATTATGAAATAACCGCAGACAACGACCAGGGCTAGGCCACCTCTCGACTGGGTGTCTCAACCTGCCCCTGTCGCTCCGCCACAAAGATCCACTCGGGGGCCGTCAGGAACTCAGGCCCACCACTACCTGGATGGAGCCACCTGTCCTTTCAGCCCCCACATCAAATCACTTGCGGGTACTCAATGAGCCGACCCGACTTTAGTCACATCATGTATCATGTAAAGTGTATGTAGTATATACCCGTGATCACACCCAAGTGATCACGGCCCGATAGAATAGCAGGGGAGACGGACAAGGGTGTAGGGCCACTGATGGAATACTAGCATCCTATACTAAGCATTAGGATAACAGGTAAAGGTATCAACAGTGGTAGCAACAATGACAGGCTATGCATCAGAATAGGAGTTACCGAATAGTAACATGCTACACTACTCTAATGCAAGCAGTAGAGAGAAGAATAGGCGATATCTGGTGATCAAAGGGGGGGGGGGGGCTTGCCTGGAAGCTCTGTAGACGAAAGGAATCTTCGGAAGCGTAGCCGTAGTCGAACACCGAAGCATCAATAGTCTCGGGGGTCTATCACAGTATCGAAGTCTACCGAAAATAAGCAACGAAGGGAAACAAATAAATAACAGAGCAAACAATAGATTCACAAAATATAATAAGGCAATAGGCGATGCTACGTGTGACCTAACGCGGTGCTCGGTGATACAGGCGAAGAGGAATAACATCCGGGAAAGTATTCCCGGTGTTAGGCATTTTCGGGCAGATGAAACGGAAGGGGGAATGTTGCATGTTCATTATGGTAGGGACGTGTGGTTGACGAACGGTCTGCGTATTCGGATGCGTCTCGAAATTCTGAGCAACTTTCATGTATAAAGTATTTTCATCCGAGTTACGGTTTAAAAGATATGATTTTCTAAAGTTTTATTAATTTCTGGAATTTAATATTAATTAAATTAATTCGAAAAATGATTTATGACATCAACACTGATGTCAGCGTGGTTGAGTGGTCAACCTGAAGCGTGGGACCCGCGTGTCATTGACTGTAATCTAACTAATAATTTAGTTAGATTAATTAGGTTTTAGTTAATTACAGATTAGGTTAATTAATGATTAGATTAATCTGAAGGTGATTAATTAACTTAATTAATTTGTTAATTAATAAATTAATTAATATATTTTTTATTTATTATTATTATTATTATTTTTTATTATTATTATTTTTAAACCTTTTTTTTTTGTTCTGGGGTGCGGGGCCACCCTGGCAGTGGCCCAGGAGGCCTAAACGGGGCGGGTTTGCGGCGCTGGTTCGGGCGTGGGCGCCCGTGCTCGAGGCAGCACAGACCCGAGCACGGCGGGGCGCCGCCCGAGGAGGCCTTGGCCACGGGG
>LR738711.1:303916102-303964280 GCA_902687465.1 Secale cereale
CGCCGGCGGTGCGGCCAGGGGGCGACGGGATCGGGTTCGATCCCGAATCAGAACGAGGGAGGGAGGAGAGAGCGAGTGGGTGGGGGTTCGGTCTAGGGTTCGGTTGCTCGGGGGGGTTATGGACAGGGGGTGGCCGGTTGGGCCTGGTGGGCCGGTTGGCCACCTGGGCCAGTTGGCCCGGTGGGGGGGGGGGCTTCTCCCTTTTCAGTTTTTTTCTGTTTGCTCGTTTTCCTTTTCTTTTGAAATTCTTGTCTGTTTATTTCAGTTCCCCATTTATTTTAATTTTGTAAATTATAAAGGCAGTTCCAATTTTAGTGTTAATAAGTATGCCACTCCCACATAAGTTTGGGCAACAAAATAAAATAGTATAATATTTTATAAAATACCAAAGGCATTTACTTAATTGTTTTGTCTGCTGTTTCAATCATTTTGGTGCATTTAAATATGTTATAAAAATAAGGATTCTCCACCATAATTCCTTATGATTTATTTGATACGTCCCGAACATTTTAGTTTTAATGTTTGAAAACTTTTGTGTTTTCTTTTAATTCAAATTTTAATTTGGATAGTTTTCGAACTAACATGAGATTATCAACAGTAATTGTGGTGACGTGTCGTCATTAGTAGAGGGTTACTGTAGCTTAACTATCCGGGCGTCACATTGCATTTGTTAGGGTGCTGTGATTCATCATGAATGGGCAACCAACATTGTGTATAAAGAAGCAGAATTTCAATAATATGCTTCCTCTTCTGTTCTTTAGTATGTTCCTCTTTAGTTATTCTTTATTTAGTAAGTATAGTATGTTTCTTGTGAGGAAGGGGCGCAGTGACATCTACAATCAATAGCTGATAGAGTTGGCCTGTAGGTGAACGATAGGCTTTCAATTAGTAGCAGCAATACAACACCATATTTTCCATCCAGTTCCACTTTCCCAATTTATTTATGCTGGGTATGGTCTATGGTGTACCCCTTTTATCTACACTACGATCTGCCTAGTTGTTGTGTGCTCTTGTTATCATGGATTGGCAATAAACTTTCTATTCAGTATATTATGAACCTATCATCCGCCAACTGAACTTACTTCTGGAGCTCCCAACAGGGAGCCTATTTTTTTTGTAGTTGTGCCAGATTATATTAATGCATGCACCATATTAAATCACACATGGGCTCTCCCATCAGAATCAAGTGAGAGCACACAAGGGTTTACAGCGAGCCCCTATTATATTAGAACATCCTCTGCATTACAAAGATAATCTCAATACTGTTTATGTTTTCATGCTTCTCAGATATTGTTCGTAATCACAATGAATATGCGAATGCGCGCATGAGAAGAATATTACAGAATAGTGCAATGACTAAAACTCTTGGCACTAGGGCATTGAGTTCCATTCTGGATGCAATGAAACTCATATGCTCCCCACCAGCAGATTCTTGTTCAGAATATGACCCTAATGACTATTCCGACCTCGAAGAGTCGTAGGCAGATGGCCTATCATGTTCACCCATCAAGGTGCCTGTTCTAATTTGGCAAGGTTTTATTAATTGCACGTATCTTACATAAGGTGTCTTGCATTTCTTCTACTTCCTTGCACCGCCATATCCTTAGTTTACTCAACATATATGTGAAGATGCCATGCCCATCCTTTATGAATATATATTCCATCTGTCATCATACCATATTTTCCCACTCAAATGTTGTTATTGCACATCAGACATCAAAAAGGAAGAGGGTGTCTGCCGAACCTGAAGGAGAACCAGCAAAGTCCATGAAAAACGTGGTGGTGCCGAAGAAATCAGATAGCACCCCACTTATATTGGCACTCCAACCAGTAACAGAAAACATAGGACCGACTCCAGCAGACTGTACCCATACTTCACTGGCCACACCACTAGCCCCACCACACAGGACTTACACTCCAGCAAAAGGTATTATGATTTCAGTTGCCATAGCACCAGCCGTACCATAGAAAACTCCCACTCCAGCAAAAAGTACAGCAAGTCCACCGGCCGAAGACCAATCCCAACTACAGAGACAGCCAATTTCTGCAGATTGGAACCTCATTTCAGTTATTGCCAGTTTAAAAGACAATGCTTTCAATGTTGTTAGGAACAACATGCATATATTCTCATCATGGGAAGATTATAGTGAAGCTAAACACCATTTTCACATATTCCTGTCCCACTTACGTGTAAGTGCTATTATTAATGGTGATTATTTTCCTATTTTCTGCTGATTCAACACATCAATGATTTACATTACATTGTTGTAAGTAGGCGATGGTCAATCTGCATAATCATGACAAGCAAAGCTTGCTTGCGCTTTTCAAGGAAGAATTGCAGCAGTATCGGTGTTACCTAAGGAAAACACACTTTGATGGCAAGTCTATAAATGAATTTCCGGTGAAGTCTCCTTTGCTAAATTTAGAAGACATTGAATGGAAAAACATTGTTATGCACTGGTCTCGTTCCTAGGATGAGGTATTGTCTATGATATCACATGACAATTTCAATTTCTACTTTTCTGCATGTGCCTTGCGGATCTCTTTTGCAGGAAATCTGCTCAAAGAAGAAATCCGGTTTGAAAAGGACAACAGGATATCGCAAATATGTTGCTCACTGCTTTGCTCTTGTTGGTACCTGTTGTCCTGTATAAGTGTACTTGCATGCATACCTGGTTCATTATGTGACAGCAGTCTGCATGATAGCTTGCTTATCAATTGTTCGCTCCAAATTATCACATATGTATTAATGGTTACATTAATGTAGAATATACCCAATGCCAATTAACAATTTTAGCTCTGCATTGTTCTTCTAAATACTTATATGGACATCTAGTTGTTTGTGTACAATCACTTTTCAGCTTATTTTCCATTGCCCTCCATTTTCTACACATCAGATCTATATTTACTCTTACCATAAGGTTGGGCAAAACCAATGGTACTGAAGAAGTTTAGCTCTGCATTGCTCTTGGCAGTACCTTTTGTCTGTATCGATGTACTTACATTTATAGCTAGTTGGTCATGTCTTATCTTAAGTGTTCTCCATTTTTTTCTTATATTATCACATCTATATTTAGTCTTAACAAAATGTAGAATAAAGGCAATGCTTATGAAGAAGATTCTGTGGTAAACTTCTTGAATTGCCCCACCATCAGCATGGACAAGGGCTTTATAGAGCCAGTCTTCACCACTAATGTAAATTTGTCCTTCTGATGCCTTCAAACTTTGTTGTGTATATTTTGTTAGGCATAACTGCAACAACTATTTATTTTTGGTGTTTGCATCAAATTTCATGCTTAAAGTTTATTATGAAGTTCATAAACATAAGTTTGTCCTTCTCAATTTAAGTTTTCAGCTGTACAACCAAATTCCTTCTTCATACCATGTAAACTAAACTATACAGAGCAAGCGATCTTCTTTTGCACTACATGTATGCTTCTGTTCTTGATTTATAATCCAGTGGTGTTGTGAAATTACCCACTACAACACAATGTCATATTCTATAATGTCTTAACTATGAATAATGCCATATTATTCTACTATTATTTAAACCATCTCTTTATTTGCCAATATGAAATGGGATAAATTGACAGCACACTAACCATTGATACTTATGTGTTTTCTATCACCGCATGTACGCTTGAGTTCTTGATGTGTAATCTTGTGGTGTCGTGAAGCTACCAACTCCTGCACAATGTCATTTCCAGCCATGTCTGAACCTGAACAATACCGTATTGTGTTAATGATCTTTTAAACAATGTCTCTTTATTCGCTAAGAAGAAATGTGATGAATTGCCAGCACTGATACATATATGTGCAAAACCTCTTATTTCTATGCTTGTTTCTCTTTTAGAGTGATACCTCCGACCCCATGAAGAACTGCCACAATGATAGTGAGATGAACCCATTGCATGTCCCTCTAACATATATTGCAGGGAAGAAGGAAACACATCTTGGAGATAGCGATCGACTCCAAAGTCATGTCTTGATGTAGGGTTGAAGTTACTCGCTAATAGAAGTGACACAAGATCGATGAAGTCGCCACCTGAATTTGTAAAATTTCTTTAGTCTCAACTTCAAGCAGTAAGACATGGTTCAGCTGAACCCCTACTTGAACTCCAATCTCTATGGAAAATCAATGAGAAGTCGAGTGCGTCCATTGATGCTATGCAGCAAGAGTTGGAGGATATAAGCGTCAAACAAGCGCAGTCTCATCAGCTTGCTCAGCTGCTTGCACTGCAGCTCCCGAGAAGGGCTAACCTTTCTTGAACTATATGACGGGCTTTTAGCATGCCAATATAAATATAGGGCCGAAATGTTAAACAAGCCTTTAACATGCCGTAACTAATATTAGGCCATACTATTAAATGGGCCTTTTGCAAGAAGAAATCCTAACTGGGCCTCAATGGGCCCAAAAGCACAACATCTAGTTGACGGGCCGAATCTAATATGGTTCATAATTTAGCCCAAAGAATGAAAGGCTCTTAAAGGGCCGGATCTAACATTGGCCGTAATATGGCCAAGAACGTGGTAGGCTATTAACGGGTCGGATCTCATTTAGGCCCTTATTAGGCCTAGAACGTGGCAGGCTGTTAATGTATCGGCTCAAATATGGGTCGGCATTTGGCCCAAAACATGGTAGCCTGTTAACAGGCCGTCCCACTACTGTCTTCAAAATCCTGTGGGCCTTTAGCTGGGCCGGCCCGTTATGGCCTACCAAATCTTGTGGGCCTTTAGCTGGGTTGGCCCATTAGGGTCTCCAAAATCTTGTGGGCCTTTAGCTAGGCTAGCCAATTTAATCTTTATGGGCCACTTTTGGGCCGTTCCACCTGTCAATATATCATAGATGCATCTCGCCCATTGGATGAGTGACATCTGTGCCAACACAGAGCTGACACATGGTTCCGTCGGCCAATGAGAATTTTACACGTGGAAAATCGCCATTGGTCGTGGCTGTTAGCAGGTTATCGGCTCCAAGCCGGACTCGGGAGCTTAATGGTGGCCCGTTACGGTGGATGCCACGTGTTAGTAACCCTTGGTGAAAGCACTTCCATGATGTGGCTTTTATCGTCATGGAAGTGGACTCTTCCATGATGATAATTTTGGTATTGTCATGGAACACTTCTACGAGATCACATGTATGACTATCTTGATTCCGTCATAAAATCTATATGGATGAGCATGCATGACCGAAAATGTGACCTACTATGACAAACACATATGATCACGAAAGTGTTTTTTTTGTAGTGTTCATGTACGTGGACATGTAAGGTTGGTCTGGGGGATGAAAAGAAGACCGAGGGACGTAACTGTGGATGGGGGCACCACACACGGCAAAGACAATGTTTTGATGTCTTGTGGTGTGCCACCTCCTCATATATATGTAGGTGGGAGGGAGAGGATGGCAGCTAGGGCAGCCAGGCGCGCCCTAGGGCATCTGCCTTGCCATGCGCCCCCCTGCCATATATACACTACTGGGTATAAGCCTAGAAGTAGCGCAAGTATTTGGTATATCAGTAGCGCGGGTACCCACGCCACTGATACGGCGCTACATCTGGCATATAGCAGTAGCGCGGGTCATCCAACGCTACTGCTATACATGGGTAGCAGTAGCGAGCTTTGGAGAAACGCGATGCTGCTAATAGCTGCAGCGCTTTTATTGAAGCCGCGCAACTGCTAATCTAACTAGTAGGAGTGTGCTTTCTGTCCAGCGCTACTAGTATAGTGTATTTCATTTATTTATTGTGCATTTAGACGCCATATACAAATTTTGATACAATACCAATTAAGAGGTGGTTATGTCATTATGTCCATGATGAATTAATATATCATTGTGAAGAAGAAACATGGATTAGATTCATTTGGATGAATCAAAAGTTGAATTAGGACGACGATCCTACTAATTCAACTTGGTCACTATTGATCCATCCACATGAATCTAATCCGCGTTCCTTCCACCAACACTAGATAATAACAAATCATCATGATAATCATGTTCAACATCATCATCATATTAATATAAAAATTCTTGCATCATATCATCACCAACAACACTAGATAATAATCATCATAGTCATTACCACCAACACTATTTAATCATCAAAGTCATAGTGTAGCTATCTAATCACCACCAACACTAGCTAATAATAATCATCATAGTCATTACGACCAACACTATTTAATCATCATAGTCATAGTGTAGCTATCTAATCACCACCAACACTAGATAATAATAATCATCATAGTCATTACTACCAACACTAGCTATTTAATCATCACAGTCAAAGTGTACTCATTCTAGCTAGCTAATCACACCTGCTGCTCCCTCTCAGGTAAAATAGCATAAAACATGTGTATCACTCCTTATTCAACATATTGGAGAATGCAGATGAACCTGCCTCCTAATTGTGGGTTGCCCTTCTGTTTGCTGCCCCCTAGTACTTCTATGCTGCGATCCTTCACAATTTTGCTCTAGTCTTTAACTGTTAAGACTTACCCGCTTCGAGAAACCATGAATGCACTCATGTGCAATACAAGATATCTTGGCCATAAGCTAACCATTGTCATGCAACCTTTAGGCTTGATCCAACGAGGCACAACATTCATCGGGAGTCCCTGTTAAAGAAGATCGTAGTAACATACTTAACAATGAAGTTTAGCTTAAAAAATAATGTATGCAAACGATGCACTAAGGACAAA
Source organism: Secale cereale (assembly GCA_902687465.1). Lineage (NCBI taxonomy): Eukaryota > Viridiplantae > Streptophyta > Magnoliopsida > Poales > Poaceae > Secale > Secale cereale. Next base: position 303,922,802 of record LR738711.1, read on the forward strand.
TAGTAAAAATCATACCATGTTTCCTAAATAGGTGTGACCGTAGTTCAATACGCACACTAGTGGTCGCACATGTTGAATACCAATATTTCGAAATCCAGGAAAATGACCTGTCCTGACAGTATCATGATCCTCAAGCCATGACATATAATGACTTATCTCCTCGCAGTTTTGTTCAGCACTGGGACATGCTTGCTTGAATGGAAATAAGCTATCAATAGAATTTTTTGTCAACTATTTTTAAATAAACAATATAAATTACTTAATAATTATGGTTGAGAATTTCACATAATGGTAGAACAGGAGGTGTCTGAACATCGACCGAGATGTTGATATTACCTTCAATTTCATCTTCCGGACGAATATCAAAGGTGATAAGCATATTAGGCTCAAATGCATAAGCCTTGCATAGTGCTCTCCAATTTTTGCATTCAAAATAGGAGTAGGTGTCTGCATTATACAATTTTTCGACAGATGTATAACCATGCTTGATCGTCAAGTGAACTCTCTTTACGGCCATACTTTCCATAGTACTGAAACCAATCTTATCCAAGACATACATTCTTACATGGTAGGGGATACACTAGTAGAATTGTAAAAAATTAAAATTATAAGTTGAAGCAAAAGAAACAAAAGTCATGCTTAATTATGAAAAAAAAATTGTCGTTGTGTAACATCCCAAAATTTTAAATTTTGGAATGTTATAATAAATAGATAGATTTGATTGATGTTTGATGTGCTGAGTGAAATTGAGTGAAATTTGAAACTTTTGAAAGTTAAATGAGAGGGAATAAAATGACTTTCCCAAACTTTCACTTTGCTTTTGATCTCCGAGGGAATTCAAATTCTTTTCAACACAAAACCCTAGAGTGAAGATAATATGACTTCTTCCATTTATTTTAAATGATAAAGGGCTTTGAAAGGATTTTGAATTTCATCCTCGAAATATTCTCGAATTCAGAAACTTTAAGCAACTCAATGATTTTCTAGAGAGAAGATAAAATGACTTCTTAAAAATTATAGGAAATATGAGTTGGAGGTTTTTCTGAAATTTTCTCCAACTCAATTTCAAATATTGAGTTATTTGGTTTTTATTCAAATTATTTCTCTCCAAAAATAAACTACATGGAAAATAGGGTAACATGATTCCCTACAGCAGAAAATTGGAGAAAATAAATTTGAAGTCATTTTGGTATTTTAGAATGATTTTTATTGGTTTTTATTTGCATTAGTAGGACCTCTTCATTTACTAGATTTTGTGAGGACTTTATTTGACAGTAGCAAAATGTTCATGTTGTAGGGCTTATTTTTCTGCAAATTTTGATATATTATATGCCTATAGGATATTTTTTTGTATTTATTTGTTTTCTTTGTCTGTTTAAAAAATAACAAAAAATAATCTTCTCTGGACCGCCGGCCCATCCAACTAGGCCAGGCCAGTCGGCCCATCTCGCCTTCGCCTTCGTCCGCGTGTGGACGATGGACACCGCAGCCGCCTCGGTGTGCGTGCCACGCCCGGACTCCTCCGAGCCCCCTCCTCCAAGAAACCGAGCCCCTCCCCTCCATATAAGCGGCCGCCGCCACGTTTTCCCCTCCTCTCTCCGCGCCGCAGCCGCACATCTCGCCGCCGCCGCCGCATTTGCGCCGCCGTCGCTGCTGCTTTGCGCCGCTGCCGCACTGCTACCACGCCGTCGCCCGCAGCCGCGCCTCCCCTCGCCCCTCGCATCGCCCGCGCCGCCGCCCTCTGCCCTCCCCTCGCCGGAGCCCGCAGAGAACTCGCCGGAGTTCGCGGAGAACTCGCCGGAGCTCCATCGGCCGACAAACCGCCCTATCCGCCCCGATCTAAGAACCGGTAAGGGAAAAACCGCCCGGTCCGGTTTAGATCTCGGTTTTCTTCGGTTCTTTTTAAAAACCGTTTTTTTCGTGTAGTTAGGTTAGTTAACGAACGTTCGTTCGTTTGGCAATAGTAGTGGACGAATTCATTAGTTTAGTCTCAGTAGTGAACGTTCGCTCTTTAGTTTTTTTTCTTTTTCTGTTTAGTTCCGGCCAGGCACCCGTCTGTAATTATTCTTTTACAGATTAGTCCCTATACTTCAAACGGCCCTAACTTTTTGCTCGTTGGTCCAAATCCAACGAAACCAACGCCCACGTCTTCGTTACGAAGTCCTATTTCCAGTAATACAACTTGAACATGTTTTTGAAAATTTTAAAATTTGAATTCAACTAGTTTTAGATCATAACTTGAGTTTGTTTTCGAACTTGAGTTTAAAATTTTAAAATTTAAACTTTGTTTGATCATAACTTGAGTTTCGTAACTCCGTTTGAGTTGATTCTTTTTGCAAATCGAAGCTCTTGACCTAAACTTTCTGATAAGGCCAAATTCACATAATTTTGGTACTGTTGGAAATTGTTTTGTGTTTCAGGAGTCATTCGTTTGTTTTCGAAGTTTTCCGAAGTGTTTATTCGTCCTGTCTGATCTTTCTGAGTGATTGCTTATGTGTGGTTACTATTGCTTGCTTACGATAGATTGACGGGAGTGTGACGAGTAGAGATATCAAGAGTTTTGAGTGCGAATCATCTTCATCAACATTGCAGGCAAGTTCACACTTTGATCATATTTTCCAATACCCAGTTTTCATTGCATTAGTTATATCCTCAAACACATTGCATTAGTAGGATCTTTTAACTTGTGGGATTGGGAAGTAGATGGTAGAACCTATTACCTGCATTATTTTCAAACCCCTGGGATTTACTTCTACGTTTGCTTAGGTCGCCATGCTATGCTCGTAGACGTGGTTTGGGTTTGAGTGAAATCCATGACAGATGTGAGTTGTTAATTAAGGATTCAACTTAAGGTGGCTACTTGAATACACATCTGGGTGGATTGGTTTGGGGCACCCTGGGAGTGAACCAGTGGATTGCCCGGACACCTGGTGATGCCAGTGTTGTCCTAGGAAATCCCGGGGTTTCCGTGTGATTGTCCTATTGGAATGCCACCCAGGCTCAAAGGGATCATATAATATTTTCATGCCTAGAAACTTCCATGTGCAACCACATGCCCATATGGGCTCTGGCATAGTTGAGTAAATTGTGGGAAACCTTTCCATGATGGGCTAGCAGATGTAGGGGGATTATAGGTGTACCGGCCTATCTATCTGGTTAAGGGGACCTCTTCGGAAAGACTGTGTCTCGGTCATCCGTTTCTCAAACACCATGCATTGCGAGAAACCAAACGGAGGCGACCGAGTCTTGTGGGAAAAGTGCACAAACCTCTGCAGAGTGTACAAACTATTCATGAGTAGCCGTGTCCCCGGTTATGGACATCTTTGAGTATCTAGAAGTTGATTATTGGTTGATCTCATCACTCTATAATTTAATTTGTTGGGTTAATGATTAGTTTAATTTGGGATTGAGATGGGGGTACCATTCTCAACTATTCATGATTTAAATTTAACAAAGTAGTTAAATAAAATGCATTCCTTTGATGTAGGGAATAATTGGTTTTACGCAAAAACTTTAACCTTACAGCCTCCACCAGCCAAATATGCATGTAGTTGTAGGCCTTATTAATCATTATCCTTACAGTGTGAATTTGCTAGTACATTCAATGCACTGACCCTTTGTGGCTGCAACGTCTCATGTTGCAGGATTATCTTACGACGAGTAAGTGATACGTTAGGGGTTACGATTTCTACACTCAACTTTGTCGTTGGTGTTGATGGGAATCCACAACTTTGATGATTCCGCTATGATCGATTGAGGTAATAGTATTTACGTTACTTCATACATGTGATTTACCTCTGTTATAAATTATGTTTGTACTGTGTGTGTCAGCATACCGATCCAGGGATGACACAGAACACAGAGACTTTGATCCATTCGGATCGTGGTCGCTACACGTTGTGACTTACTGTATCCACTTCGAAGGTCTCATCCAGCATGATGTTGAAGCGCCTACCACCAACTAAGTGAGGCTTGTGACACAGGTCGCGCTCGTGTTCGCAATATATGCACATAATGAATTCCCTTTCGTCTTCAGACATTTCCTATGTTCATAGTTGAAACATTAATTGAAAATCAGTCGAAGGCAACTACCAGGACTTAAAGTCAACTCAAAATGTCATTTAATTCTCTTTCTAGCAAATCTGGGGCACTCGATATTTCCTACAGATTCTAGCACAAGTCATGCTTAAATTCATGGTAAATTCCGACGTGACCTTTGCTAAAATTGGACATATCGGGCGCCTGAAATTTGTCAAAACGGAAATGAATCAACACTCCGGCAAAACATAGGCCACTCGAAAATGAATCAACACTTCGCACATGAGCATAAACTGGTGCTAATTGCATTTCAATGGTTCAATATTGACAAAAAAATCAATTTATCTTATAACTCGAACTCAATTCAACACCGAGGAGTGGAGAAGGGGGAGGTGGACTTTTAGCTCGCCGACTTAGGTTTAGAGGAACTAGAGGTAGCTCAGATGACGATCACTCCAATGAGACACGTCTATACAAAGCCTGCATAATTAAATTTTCCAATACATTAAAACAAAATACGCAAAAATTATATACCTAAATTTTCTTACTAAAAATAAACTAGTTCTATTAATTCAACTAGTTCAACTAAGCACTTACTATAAATAATAATAATTAATTTTCTTACTATTTCAACTAGTTCAGCTAAGCACTTACTATAAAAACTAATAACTAATTTTCTTACTAATTCAACTAGTTCAACTAACCACATACTATAAATAAAACTAATTAATTTTCTTATTAATTAAACAAGTTCAACTAAGCACTTACTATAAATAAACTAGTTCTATTAACCACTTAAATTCTATGTACATTCTACAAAATTCTACATATCTATACTATTAAAAAAACAAACATTCTACCTATCTATACTTTTAACTAAATCTATGGAGGGAGGAGGGGCTGTGGATAGATGAGGGGGAGGGAGTCGGGGCTATGGAGGGAGGAGGGGCTATGGAGGGAGTAGGGGCTGGGGAGGGAGGACGGGCTATGGAGGGAGGAGGTGATGTTGATGGAGTGGCAGCTAGAGGATGGAACAACAGGGGGAGGGACGAGGGGAGGAGGAGAGGTAGCTAGAGGAGGAAGGAGTGGGGCGGAGGAGGGAGGAGGGGCAGCTAGAGGAGGGAGGAGAGAGGAGAGAGGAGGAAGAGGAGACGGAGGAGGCTTACCTAGGCCGGAGGATGGCGGCAACTCTGGCAGCAATGCGGCGACGGCGCGCGGCGGCAATCCGTCGATGGGGGCGATGGCAAGAGGAGGACGACCGTGAGAGAGAGTGAGGAAACGGGCGGACGCACGGGGGGTTAAGGTTGGATTAGTAGTCCATGGTTTAGGAGAAAGCGCTACTGCTAAACTACCTAGCACTAGCGCGTTTCACGGGAAAGAGCTACTACTGCACTTAGCCTCGCGGCAACAGTGGGGTAATTTTAGTAGTAGCGCTCTTTGCCCTAGCCGCGCTACTGATATGTGCATAGCAGTAGCACCTTCTGTTGGCCCACGCTACTGCCAAGTAGTAGTAGTGCCCCACTTTCACCAGTGCTACTGGTAAAATTCTGTGTTTAAGGTTTTCCCTAGTAGTGATAGGTGCGGGGAAAAGGCAAGGGAGGGAGGTGCGCCCCCTTTCCTTTCTCCCATGAGAGGGAAAGGCAGGAGGGGCTAGGCCTCCCCCTTTTCATACCCTAGGGATGGCCGGCTAGGTAAAAGGGCGCACCAGCCCTTTGTGGGCTGGTTTGTCTCTCCGTTGGCCCATTAAGCCCATATACCTACTGGGGGGCGTCCGGAACTCCTTTCGGTGACCCGATGACTACCCGGTGCATCCCGAAACTCTTCCGGTGTCCGAATACCATCATCTATATATCAATCTTTAACTGTCAACCTTTTCGAGACTCCTCGTCATATCTGTGATCTCATCCGGGACTCCAAACAACATTCGGTAACCAAATCATATAACTCATATAATACTATATCGTCTATGAACGTTAAGCGTGCGGACCCTACGGGTTCGAGAACTATGTAGACATGACTGAGACATCTCTCTGGTCAAAAACCAATAGCGGAACCTTGATGCCCACATTGGTTCCTAGATATTTTCTCGAGATTCGATCGTCGACATCTCTATAAATAGTTCAATCTCTTTACCGGCAAGTCTCTTTACTCGTTCCATAATACATCATCTCATAACTAACTCATTAGTCATTTGCTTCCAAGGCGTCTTATTATGTGTATTACCGATAGGGCCTAGAGATACCTCTTCGATATTCGGAGTGACAAATACCAATGTCAATCCATGCCAACTCAACAAACAACTTCGGAGATACCCGTAGAGCATATTTAAGATCACCCAGTTACGTTGTGAAATTTGATAGCACACAAGATATTCCTTTGATATCTGGGAGTTGGATGATCTCATGGTCTAAGGAACATGTATTTGACATACAAGAAAGCAGTAGCAATAAACTGAATGATCAAATGCTAACGTAACAAATGGGTCTTTTCCATCACATCATTCTACTAATGATGTGATCCTGTTATCAAATGACAACTCATGTCTATCGCTACGAAACCTTAACCAACTTTGACCAACGAGCTAGTCTAGCAAATGCTCACTTGGTTCACATTATTTGTATATGTATTCACACAAGTATTTGAGTTTCCGTTTAATACAATTCTAGGATGAATATTAAACCTTATCATGATTAAGCAAATATATAATAACAATTTTATTATTGCCTTTAGAGGATATTTCCATCAGTATGTATTGGGCAAACAAACCCTAGTGTGTGTTGCCCACACATGCATGGTGGCAACCTACAACGACTATAACCACGCCAAGCAGAAGAAGTCATCCCTTTGAGAAATCAAGGGGCGGATCAAGAAGACCAAGTCAAGATAAAGGAGCAAGAGCTCACTAAGGAAAAACCTCCCTTGTCGGGCAAGCGAGCCCAACGAGGTTGAGGTACCGCAAAGACAAGTCCCAAGGCCGTCCTGGCAAGCCTGCAGGGAACGCGGAGAATAGAGTTACCTCACCAAGGCTCCACCGATTCACCTCAGAGCAACTCAAGTCACCAATCGGTGCAGTGTCAATCCCTCATGTAACTGGCTGTAATTCGGTATGTGGCAGCCACTTCCAAGGGAAATAACCTACAGGTGACACCCTTCCAGCAACGGGTCATGCAGGCAGGCGAGAAGGTGGCAGATCGGCCCGGTAATGCTTGCCGGGCTACTCCCCGATGTGACACTAAGCAGTGCATTTAATGCGCCTTGTCCTGTCTATAGAGTTAGCTATGATAGCATTGTTTGCTATCTAATCAGTACACGATGATTGATTTTCCATTGTGGTAACCCCTTGATATATAAAAGGAGGACCGTGGTGTAATGCCCAGTATGCGGCTATGTCCCCCACGTGTCGAGGCACGACTTAAGGACATAAACGCATACTAGAATGATCTCAAGTATGGTATCTTTGCGCATCTCTTGTAAAATTCAGGGATGAAAATGTAAAATGATAGTTGGCTTACACTCGCCACGTCACATAATGAATACAATAACATACATCATCCAAATAACATCAGGGTCCGACTACGGACGAAATCCAAACGAGAAAGATACCATAAATAACACAAGCCCGGATCCTCCTAGTAAGAACCACTACTGATCGTCGGGATAAGACACATAGTAACGTCCACGCTCTTCATCGCACTCCAAGTGAAGTTCCGAACCATCTCATGCATAGATCTCAATGGTACCTGCATCTGGTGTGTGTTCAATCTGTGAGCCATAGAGGACTCAGCAATCCCATCCCCGGGTATCAAAACTACCAAAGCCTTATGTGAGGGAAGGCTATAAACAAGGTGGCAGCAAGCACTATGCACTAGCTTACGAGTTTAGAGCGAGAAGAGAACAAGTGCCAACGAGCGCCAAGTTGACCAAGAAGTGATCCTAACTACTCACGATAAAACATAACCCCACCGTGTTCACTTCCCGAAGCCCTTCGGAAAGAGACCATGACGGTTACTCATGCAGGTAGTGTATTCATGAATAAGGTGTCAAGTTATCTACAACCGGATATTAACAAATTCCCATCTGCCACATAACCGCGGGAATGGCTTTCGAAAGATCAAAACCCTGCAGGGGTTTCTCAACTTAGCCCATCAGAAGCTCACAATCCGCGGAGTCGCAACTCCAAAGTGGGAAGACCCGAGTATCCTCGGAATCCCGTGCTCAAGATATTTCGAAAAGGTAAAACTAATCCAGCAAGACCTCCCGGCGTTCCGACAACCTAATAGTAGCCGCGCGTATCTCGTCTCAGGCCACGATCGGATGAGCGAAGCGTACATGTGCCAAAATACCCCAAGTTGCCAAGGGGCGGACCCGCACAGTGCTCTAGTTTGGACCAACACTCATGAGGAGCACTGGCCCCGGGGGGTTGGATTAAGACCTCGGGTTTATAACTCCCTATGCAAGTCTTTAGTTGTTAGGCAAATACAGAACCAATGTTGGGCCTTGCTGGAAAAGCTTTAAACAGAGCGAATTATCAAGGGGGTCCCATAACCCCAACCGTTTTAGGAACGCAAAATCAAGGAACATAACACCGGGTTATCGGTTCCTAAGGTGGCATGAGTGGAACAAAACACCAAGCACAAGGCTTAGCCTTCCACCCATTAACCCAATAACAAGTTCATCCTGGAGCAGTCTTCAAAACTTCACCTACAACTAACAACGCTATAAGAGGGGGCTGAGCGATGCGTACTTAGCCAAACAACGGTTTGCTAGGAAGGTGGTTAGGGTGTTTCATGGCAACAATAGGGGGGCTGACAAACATGAATGGGCATCGAGGCATGTCTAAAATAAAGAGGCATCTAGCATAGGCAAAGATAGAAGTGATATCGGAGAATGGTCATCTTGCCAGGTAAGTTGTCGGTGGGATCGTAAGACGGCTCCTCGAATTCAGTCTCAACAAGATCCTCGAACTCGTTATCAGCTCCCGACTCTACCCAACACAAGAGCACAACAATGGCACAATATCAAACAAGGAGCAATGCACAATCAACATGATACAAGACATATCATGGGATGCAAGTATGATGTGTGTATGCATGAGGATGCTGTTGAGCCTAAGGAGAAGATGATGGAAATGGCTTCATATTGGGAAACCAAGCAAGCCACTGGATAGTTTGGAGGATTTTGGTTGAAATCGATAGAAAGATCACCGGAAACGGATGCACGGTTTGCAAATGACAAGCAAAACAAGATGCAATGCAAAACTGCAGTTTACAGCAACATGGCATCTTTGGAGCAAGAAATAATTATGCTACAACAACCAAACATGAAGAAAAAAAGCATGGATGTGAACTAGACATGATACTTAACAAGCATGAACTTAGAGCACACCCAAAACCTTGCTATAACACAATTAAACTAGCATGGCAAGTTGCAACAAATTTACAAAATTCTCAGACTTAATGAAAATAACTGGCAGAAATTACAACGTGGAGGCATGTTTGCAAGCTTGTGCAAGTCAAATCAAAACATAGCATGGCATGGGAATAAATCTAACAGAAAGAAGACATATTTGAGAAGCTACTCATGGAAAAAACATTGACATAGGGTGCATGGAACACTAGCTATACTCGTGGCAAAACTGAACTTGTTGATAACATGCTGACAGAAACATTTTATAGCATCTTGAGAGAATAATAACAACAAGCTACAACCACTCCTCAAGGCAAACAAGTGCATGGATAGCTATAGCATAACATATACTTCAAGGAACACCCTCTAAACAACTCTTAAAATGCACAACAATGACGGTGGCATCATGGAAACATGGCATAAAAATTAACAGATTCACACTTAGCATTTAACATCACGATGACATGTTAACAAGCTTGTTGCACTCATTTCAAGACATATCATGGCATGAAAATGAATCTATCATGTAGAGAACATTCCAAAAAGCAAAACTCATGTTGACACCTAGCTCATATGACACATGGATTAATATACACAAGCAAGACAAAACATCATCTCATAACAAGTTCAGAAACTTATCAGCCAAATGCACTTTTGCAACAGACATAAATATGACAATATGACACCTAACATGAATGCTACAGCAACCATCATGTAGAGCACTTCAAAATGAACATCTGGACATATCATTCACTCCATTCGGATCAACATGCACAAAGTTATTAGCTCACGAACATCGCAACAAATTTACATAGACCACAAGTGCTTAAACAGTTTCAGCATGAAGCACTCTTGCCACGAATAATAAGTCAACTATATGAACTCTAACATGCGTGAAACTGATGCTAACATGTAGAGAACGACGAGACGAACATTTCCACATATTATATGCGCAAAACGGAGCAACGACCACAAAGTTATCACATGCTAAAGGAGGCATAAAAATTAAAGAATCCGGGGACTTAGAAGAAAAACGGGGTCAACCACAAATCAGATCTAGGGTTCCAGCACGCGCGGATCGAGGATGGCTGGAGAAGGAGGGGCGGCTCGCCGGAGACGGCGGCCGGCGAGGCGGCGCCTGCCCGGCGGCGAGGAGGCGGCGGTCGGCGGCGGAGGCGTCACGGCCAGGCCGGGTGGCGGCCACCGGAGGCGGGGACGAGGCGGCGTGTCGGCCCGTAAACGTCGGGGCCGCGCCAGAGGGAGGCGGCGGGAGGCGGTCCCCGCGCCGGCGGCGAAGGGCGCCGGGTGCCGGCGGGCGCGCGTTGGGCGGTGGAGGCGGCGAGGCGGCTCGGGCCGCGGGAGCCGGGGACGGGCCGCGGCAGGCCCGCGCAGCGTGGCGGCTGCCGGATGGCGGCGCTCGCCACGTGACGCACAGCGGTTGGTCCGGCGCATCCGGGCGGACGTGTCATGTCCGTCTCGGACGTGTCCGGCGGCGCGAGTAGGGAGGAGACTAGGGTTTGCCCGGATTTCGGGGGAGAGGTGCCTTTTTATATATTCTGGGACCTAGGAAGGTCCAAATGGCGTGCGATTTTCGCCCACACGATCACGATCCGACGACCGAGAAAAATGGATGGGGTTGTGCTAGGTTAGTGGGCTGTTGTGGAGGGGGTCTTGGGCCAAAAGGAAGAGGAGCTTTTAGCTCACGAGGTTAACCGTTGGAGTATCAAACGACCTCCAAACGCGATGAAACTCGACAGGCAACCTACACGTACTAAAACAACAACATACGAAAAGTCTCACCTCAAACCGAGAACGTTCTACGGGATACGAAAGAAGGACTCGGAAGTGCCACGGGCATGTGTGTGAGTGTCGGAACTCGAAACGGACAACGGGACGAGACGAGCGTGACCTGGTGCAAGTGACAATACGAATGCAATGCAATGCACATGATAACATGACATCGATGATATGCACACACGCACGCGGAAAAACTAAGAAACCCGAAATGAAGAAAGAGCCCATAATGGAATTGATGAAGTCAATGTCACATATATTGCCATAAATGGAATTGTTACATCCGGGGTGTTACAAACTCTCCTCCACTACAAAAAGATCTCGTCCCAAGATCTAGGACTGAATGAAAGCGGCATACTCAGAACGGAGAAGATCTTCTCATTCCCATGTAGCTTCTCGGTCGGTATGGTGTGACCACTTCACTTTCAATAATTTGATGGACTTGTTGCGGGTCTTGCGCTTAGTTTCTTCAAGAATAGCAACGGGGTGCTCATGATAAGAGAAGTCTTGTTGAAGATCAATCTGTTCGAATGGAATGGTGCGTTCAGTTGTCTTGAAGCACTTGCGGAGTTGAGACACGTGGAACACATCATGCACATTTGCAAAGTTGGAGGGAAGCTCGAGTTGGTAGGCTAGATCGCCTCTCTTGCCAAGAATCTTGAAAGGACCCACGTATCTTGGAGCAAGTTTGCCCTTGATACCAAACCTCTGAGTGCCCTTCATGGGAGAAACACGGAGATAGACATGGTCTCCAATGTCGAAAGCCATGTCACGATGCTTGCCATCATAGTAGCTCTTTTGACGTGATTGCGCGGCTTTGAGATTCTCACGTATGACTTTGCACATTTCTTCGGCTTCTGAGATCAAATCATTTCCAAGGAGTTGATGTTCACCAGTCTCGGACTAGTTGAGATGGGTACGACACTTTCTGCCATAGAGGATTTCAAAAGGAGCTTTGCCTGCACTTGCTTGGAAGCTGTTGTTGTAGGAAAATTTGGCAAATGGAAGGCAATCTTCCCATTTCATATCGAAGGAGATGACACAAGCTATGAGCATATCTTCAAGGATTTGGTTCACTCTTTCGACTTGACCACTAGTTTGAGGGTGTAACGTAGTGCTGAAGCGTATCTTGGTGCCCATGGCTGACTGTAAAGAATCCCAGAACTTGGAAGTGAACAAGCTTCCGCGGTCTGAGGATATCACTTGAGGAATGCCATGCAAAGAGACAATTCTGGAGGTGTACAGCTCTGCCAGCCGAGCTGCGCTGATGGATTCTTTGACGGGAATAAAATGAGATACTTTAGTTAGCTTGTCAATCACCACAAAGATGCATCATTTCCCTTCTTGGACTTGGGAAAACTGGTGACGAAATCCATCTCAATGTGATCGAATTTCCACTCGGGTATAGGTAGAGGTTGAAGGAGTCCGGCTGGACATTGATGCCCTGCCTTCACTCTCCTGCAGACATCACATTCATTCACGAATTGGGCAATCTCCCTTTTCATTCGAGTCCACCAATACGATTGCTTGAGGTCATGGTACATCTTGGAACTTCCTGGATGTATCGAGAGAAGTGAGTCATGTGCTTCGTTCATTATGATCTTTCTGAGATCACCTTTGGGAACCACAATCCTTTCCTCAAAGAACAAGGTGTCTTCCTCATCAACGCGATAGCACTTGTACTTGGGAGTACCCTTAGCAATACCATGTTTCACTTTCTGCACCATAGCATCACTGAGTTGGGCCTCACAGATTTGACCTTCCAAGGTAGGAGCAACTTGAAGGATTGCAAGAAAGCCTTGCGAAACAATTTGGAGGTTGAGCTTCCTGAATGATTCACAAAGTTCAGGCTGGAACGGTTTGAGAAGGAGATTGTTGCAATACGCCTTTCTGCTCAAAGCATCTGCAATGACATTGGCCTTGCCAGGAGTGTACTCAGTGCTTGGATCGTACTCTTGAATCATCTCAACCCAACGAGTCTCGCGAAGGTTAAGGTTTGGCTGAGTGAAGATGTACTTCAAGCTCTTGTGATCGGTGAAGATGTCCACTTTTCTTCCCAACAGAAGGTGTCTCCACGTGATCAAGGCATGAACTACTGCTGCTAGCTCAAGACCATGTGTGGTGTAATTCTTCTCATTTGGTTTCCACTGACGTGAAGTGTATGCCACAATCTTCTTGTATTGCATGAGAACACCACCAAGACCTTGCAATGAAGCATCACAAAAGACTTCATAAGGCTTGGACTCATCCAAATGAGTAAGAACCGGAGAAGAAATGAGCTTATGTTTAAGGGTATTGAATGCCACATCACAATCAGGAGTCCACGAGTACTTGACATTCTTCTGCAACAGGTTTGAAAGAGGCTTGGCAATCTTGGAGAAGTTCTCAACGAACCTTCTGTAATAGCTGGCGAGACCAAGGAAGGTTCGGAGTTGCTTGACATCCTGCGGAGATTCCCAGTTGACAATAGTTTCAACCTTCTCGGGGTTCACAGAAATGCCCTCGGCAGAGATAATATGGCCAAGATAAAGGACTTTATCCAGCCAGAATTCACATTTGGAGAACTTCGCATAGAACTTCTGCTCACGGAGCCTGTCAAGGACCAAACGGAGGTGCTTGGCATGGTCTTCTTCATTCTTGGAGAATACCAAGATATCATCCAGATAGACGAGAACAAATTCATTGGTGTAGGGGTTTAATATGAAGTGCATCATCCGAGAGAAAGTGGGTGGAGCATTGGCAAGGCCGAAAGATATGACCGTGTATTCATAGGAGCCATAGCTTGTTCTGAATGCGGTCTTAGGAATATCCTCTTCATGGATACGAATCTGATGGTAACCCATCCGGAGATCGAGCTTCGAGAAAACCTTTGCTCCTTTGAGCTGCTCGAACAATTCATTGATATTGGGGAGCGGGTACTTATTCTTTATTGTCTTCTTGTTCAATGGCAGGTAATCAATGCAAAGGCGTTCCATGCCATCCTTCTTCTTGACAAATAGAACACCACAACCCCAAGGAGAAGTACTAGGCCTGATTAGACCCATACGTTCTTGCTCATCGAGTTGTTTCTTCAGCTCCTTCAACTCATCAGGAGAAATCTTGTACGGACGCCGACATGCTGGCTCGGTACCGGGTTCAAGTTCAATGACGAATTCAACTTGACGATGTGGAGGCATGGCTGGAAGCTCTTTAGTGAATACGTCCTCATATTCACGAACCACCGGAATCTGAGAAATGGCATTAATCTCACCCTTGTCATTGAGAGAGTATAGCCTGATTGTGTTATCTCGAGCTGCGATGATAATCACGTCTTCATCAGGGTGAGTTAGCTTGACCTCCTTATTTGCACAATCAATGTTTGCATCATTCTTGGAGAACCAATCCATCCCAAGAATAAGATCAATTCGGAGTTACCGAGAACCGAGACATCCAACACAACTGAGTTGGATCTCATCAAAGAGCCCGGAGAAATAATGCGCAACGGTTTATCCAAATAAGATGATGAGAATTCATGCTTTGTAAAAATGTCCTCGACGTGAAACTGAGTGATGCACCAGAGTCAAACAACACTTTTGAAGGAATTGAGTTAACTGAGAGGTTACCCATTATGACATCAGGAGACTCCTCTGCTTGAGCTGTGTTCATAATGTTCACTCTTGCTGACTTGGGATTGTGCTTGACAATAGAATTGCTGACAGGAGGAGGAAGCGCAAGGCACCTTTGAGCACACTTGTTTGCATAGTGCCCTTCTGGCCACACATGTTGCAAGTAACTTCTAAAAGAGGCCGGTGATAAGGACCACTTGATCTTGAAGCTTGGAACTGAGGCTTGGACTGATTGCTTGGGTTGGGTGGGTGGGAGAAACCACGACCACCTGAGTGCTTGTTGTTGCTTGGAGGACAGAGCATTGGAGGAGGCGGTAGCCAGAACTTCTGCTGCTTGGCAACCACTTGAAAGGAAGAGGAGGAGTGAACATCATCACTGATCCTCTTTTTGGAAGCTTCACACCTGAGCTGATCTGCCTCTTGCTTGAGAGCTGTAAGGGCATATTTCTCCCTAAGTAGTTTTGGTGATTGATGACAATGCATTTGCGGATTAATCGTGTGCACTGAGCTTTTCAGATATATCTCCCTAGGCACAAGATGATCAAGTGCCCCTCGGAAATTATGGAAGACGGTGTTTCCTTTTGTTTCTTTTCGGTGGAATTGAGTCATAGGAAAGCCGTACTATTAAGAGGGGGTCCGCTTCGGAAAGGTTTGGGTGGAATCAACACGTACACATCTACTCATTCGCACCACCTTTCCTTTGCTTCTCTGGAGCTCCGGCTGTTTTCCTTGTCGGTAGAAAAACAGTGGCATCCTACTACTACAACTGCTTGGCATGCGGTAGTACCGCTCAGAGTTGCGGTAGTACCACACGGTCACACGGTAGTACTGCTTCAGGGCTTCGGTAGTACCGCACTACGCGGTAGTACCGTACCATGAACACGGTAGTACCGTGTAACCGGCCCAGCGTCGTAACTAGTACAGTAGTAGGCGTGGAAGTAATTTTTTACTTCCGCGTCCTACGCGGTAGTACCGCATCTAGCAAGCAGTAGTATCGTGTCGGGTTTTTTCTATGACCGTAAATCTACAGATGTAGCGGCGGATATATTTTATTTAGTCCGCGCTTCTCCTCAGCCTGTCTAGCCCTGCCTTGCGGTAGTACTGCAAGGACGTGCGGTAGTACCGCTCCGGCAGTACTACCACCCGGTGCTTCAACGCAACAGGGCTAGTAGTAGACTGTACTGCACCAGTGGTAGCACCGTGACCAGAGCGGTAGTACCGCTGGGCCGAGCGGTAGTACGACAACTTATGTGCGGTAGTACCGCGCTCTGCGGGCAGATTTGTGGGATAACGGTTGGATTTGTTCTCCCACTACATATAGGGAGTCTTCTTCTCCAAGAAGACTTACCTCTTCCTCCCCAAAGCTCCATTGTTGCTCAAAGCTCCATTTCCACCCGATCTCTCTCCCTAGCCAATCAAACTTGTTGATTTCCTCGGGATTGCTTGAGAAGGCATCGATCTACACTTCCAGCAAGAGATATTTGATTCGCCCACTAATCCCTTGCGGATCTTGTTACTCTTGGGTGTTTGAGCACCTTAGACGGTTGAGGTCACCTCGGAGCCATATTCCATTGTGGTGAAGCTTCGTGGTGTCGTTGGGAGCCTCCAATTCGGTTGTGGAGAGAGCCCCAACCTTGTTTGTAAAGGTTCGGTTGCTGCCTTCAAGGGCACCACTAGTGGAATCACGACACCTTGCATTGTGTGATGGCGTGAGGAGAAAACAGTGGCCCTAGTGGCTTCTTGGGGAGCATTGTGCCTCCAAACCGCTCCAACGGAGACGTACTTCCACTCAAAGGGAAGGAACTTCGGTAACGCATCCTCGTCTTCACCGGCTCAACTTGTGGTTATTTCTTTCCTTTACTTGTGCAAGTTTTCCTTGTTTACCTTAGCTAGCTTGCTTGTGAGGTTGTTATCTTTGCTTCCTATAAGTTGTCACCCTAGTTTCATATCTAGACAACTTACTTTGTCGCTTAATAAAAATTGGTTAAGAAAAGCTAAAAATTGTTAGTTGCCTATTCACCCCCCCCCTCTAGTCAACCATATCGATCCTTTCAATTGGTATCACAGCCTCATCTCTTTTTAAGCACTTTACCGTCCAAAGAGTATGGGTGACAACGTAGTCAAGACGGAGGACCATTCCGGTGGAACTCCGTCCTTGCCTATGTTTGATGTGGGAGCCTCGGTCTCTCGTGAGGAGTTCAATGCGGCAATGGTCACATTGAAAGAATCACTAGCGACCGAGGTCAAAGGCATGTTTAAGGAATTGCTTGAGGATCTTAAATTATCCACCACACCGTTGGAAGTGGTTCGTCCGGCTACCATCGTGTCGGAGGCTACTCCCGACACGGGAGAAGCTAGTAGTGAGCAAGCCCCGCTTACTAAGAATGGGAGTGGGATCTTTGCCCACTCCGCTCCTCCTACCCACTATGGAGGACCCGTTCCTACTCCGCATTTAAAATGCGTTGGGCCTCCTCCTAAGTTTCTGAAAAATTCTGATTTTGCTACTTGAATGTTTCGCTTTAGACATCATTTAAATCATTGTTCTAGTAATCTTTGGAGAATCATTGAGCAAGGTTTCTACCCACGTGATCCCGACAACTTAACTCCGAGAGAAGCTGCGGATCATCAATTCAACGAGTCCGTTCTTTGCATACTTCAAGATGCTATCCCCCCGAAGAAATTGCACATCTTCGACCCTTCATCATGGCCAAGGAAGCTTGGGAGCATGTTGTCTCCATGTACAAGGGGAGCGCAAGCATTCAACGCTCTAACTATGAAGTTGTGCAAGATGAAGCCGATGAGTTTGCTATGATCAAAGATGAAGATCCACGCAAACTTTATCGGAGGTTAACCACTCTTGCGGTTTCACTTAGAGATCATGGGAGCAAGGACACAGATGACAATTGGATCAAGCGCAAGTTTCTCAAGGCCATGATGCCTTACCACAAGGCCATGTCCTCCGTCATTCGCCAAAGACCAGACTTACACACTTTGTCATCAAATGAAGTGTTGGATGAGTTCGTTGCCATGAGGATCTTGGACAAGACCGTCGACAATGTATTTTTAAGAGCTCAATGATCAAAGAAGCCTAACCTTTCCTCGAAGGCCAAAGCTTGTGTGGAGTAAGAGGAGGAGGAGGATGACAATGAGTGTTGCCCCGAGGACACCAAATATGCCTATCATGAGCACATGGCTCTTGCTTCACGACAATTTTGGGGCAACAAGAAGAACTCAAGGCCCACCTTCAACAGGAATAACTCAAGTGGCAACAAGGGAAAGCAACGAGTGAGGACGTGCTTCAACTGTGGGAATGTGAGCCACTTTGTTGTAGATTGCCCATATGAGAAAAGAGAAGACTTTGGAGGCAAGCTTATCCGGAAGGAGAAGGAAAAGTCTTATCCCAACAAGAACAACCCCAACAAGAAGACCCCTCCTAAAGGGTTGGTGGCCCAAGAAGAATATGTTGAGGATGATGATAATGATGAAGATGATGAGATGGTCACCATGGCCACAATTGCTATTGCTACTACTCCACGCTCATCTCTCTTCAACTCACCAAATGAGAACATCACCGCCAAGTGTCTCATGGCTAAGGCCACCAACAAGGTAACTCTAAACATCAACACTACCATCATCTCTAATCCTTCATTGACGGATTGTATTGATGAGAGTGAGGGAGCAGAGGAGGAAGAGAATGAATTTCAGTTGTTTATGAGCAAACTCAAGGGCAAACCCAAGAAGCTTTTTGTTGCTCTCTTGGAACAACTCGGTGAGGCCAATGACATGATCGAGGCTCACGAGGATACCATTGCTAAAATGGAAGGACATAGTCGAGACTATGCCGATGAGATATCGGATCTCTCTAATGCTCTAGAGGAAGAGCGTAGTCTTCGTTTGGCTCTTGAGGAGTGACACAATGATGATCATGCTAAATTAAAGAAAGATCTCGATCATGCTTTAGTTGTCTCTCGTATGATTAATTCCGAGAAGGCAAAACTTGGGGTTGACCATGCTAGACTCTAGGAGGAGTTTGTTACACTAGACAAGGCTCACAAGGCCTTGAAAGGTATACATGCTTCTCTCAAGGAGTCTCATGATCAACTCCAAGTTTCGCTAACCAAGGAGAAAGCTATCTTTCCTCGCATGGTATTGATTGATAATGCAAATGCTACTAACCCATGTTGCGAGCATGTGCATCTTGTTGAAGAGAATTCCAAGTTGAAGAAGCAACTTGAGAAAGTACTTTTGACATGTATACAAGGTCATAAGAACCTCAACGATCTTTTGAGTAATCAAAAGGAGGTTGTGGCAAAGGAAGGAATTGGGTTTGCTCCCAAGCCCAAGAAGAAGAAGAACGACAAGACCAAACAACCTCCTCCTCTCAGACAAACCTTTGTGAAAGAGGGAGAGGGTGCTTCTAAGAAGAAGAACAATGTGAAAAGTGGTGGAGTCAAGAAAACCCCCACCATACCATCAAACATAGCCGGCGTCTTTAATCCTTCATATGTTTTATGTCATGCTAGTGATGGTCATGTCTTTGCTAAATTTGGTTGTTCTTCTTATGAGTACATTGAATGGTCTATTTGGGTTCCTAAGACCCTTGTTACTAACCTCAAAGGACCCATTACCAAATGGGTACCTAAATCCAAGCATTGATCTCATGTAGGATTTTGCTTCCGGTGGGGGATCATGGTTGCTCGATAGTGGAGCCACAAATAATATGACCGGAAGCAAAGACTTGGTGGTGGACGTGCATCAAGGTTCATCCATGGCCACCAACGTCGAATGGGGTGATGCTTCATCTTCTAAGGTATTGGGTCTTGGCAAGGTTGTTGTTTCTCATGATCTCACGATCGAGAAAGTCATGCTTGTTGAGTCGCTTGCATACAACTTACTTTCTGTTCGTCAACTTGCACTCATGGGCTTTGATACATTCTTTGATATTGATACCATGGCCCTCTTGTGGAGCAAGACTCTTAAAGTAGCCTATGTTGGACATGTCGAGAACGGTCTCTTTGTGGTTAACTTCTTGAAGCAACCCACTAATACCGCGACATGCCTAATGGCTAAAGTTGTTGTGGGATGGCTTTGGCATCGCCGGTTAGCCCATGTCAATATGAGATCTTTGCAAACTCTTCTCAAGGGGGACCATGTCCGTGGACTAACAAATGTTAGCATTGCCAAAGACCGTTCTTGCAGTGCTTGTATTGAAGGAAAGTTACATGACACGGCTCACCCTCCCACGACTATTAGAGCTCCTTCACATGGATCTCTTTGGGCCTCCATCCTTTGATAGTCTTGGGGGCAGAAAGTATTGCTTGGTGATTGTGGATGATTATTCAAGATACACATGGGTATACTTCTTCAAGAAGAAGAGTGAGACCCAACAAACCGTCATCAACTTTGCAAATGAAGCTCAACGACAACATGAAGCAAAGATTTTGAAGATCCGGAGTGACAACGGCACCAGGTTCAAGAACTACACCTTGGATGAGTTTCTTAGTGATGAGGGGATCAAACATCAATATGCCGCACCTTATACCCCTCAACAAAATGGTGTAGCAGAGAGAAAGAACCGGACATTGATGGACGCGGCAAGGACCATGATGGCGGAATTCAAGTCTCCATACAACTTTTGGGCCGAAGCCATCAACACCGCATGTCATGCATCCAATCGGCTCTATCTCCGCAAAGGTTTGAACAAGACTCCATATGAGATCTTTACCGGTAACAAGCCCAATGTCAAGTACTTCCGGGTGTTCGGGTGTAAGTGTTTCATCCTCAAGAAAGGTGCTCGTTTGTCTAAATTTCAATCTAGAGCTCATGAGGGCATATTTGTTGGTTATGCTACAAACTCTCATGCTTACCGTGTCCTCAACAAGTCCAATGGACTCATTGAGGAGATGTGTAACGTAGAGTTTGATGAGAATAACGGCTCCCAAGTGGAGCAAAGTGGTACTTGTGATGTAGGTGATGAAATTCCTCCTCAAGCCATAAGAAGAATGGGTATTGGATATATCCTACCCATTGAGGAAACCCTTGTGGCCGAAGGAGAAGGACAATGTTCCACACAAGTGGAACCATCATCAACCCAAGACCCACACGCTTTCGAAGAACAAACTGAAGGCCCTCAACTGGACGAACAAGGCCAAGTGCATGATCAATCACAAGATGGTGGTGAGTCACCAAATGATGCACAAGGCCAAGTTCTCTCCTCTGAGCAAGATCAAGATCAAGAGGAAGCTCAAGATCAAGATCAAGCTCTTGACGTCGCTCAAAATGATCAACTCAGTGCTCCTCAATTATCACTTGAAGAGCAATTGGAGCGTCGTGCTGCAAAAATTGCCTCCAGGCTTGCTTCTAGAGAACATCACATGGATAATATTCTTGGAAGCATCACAAAGGGGGTAAACACTCGTAGAGAATTAGCAAACTATTGTGCTCATCAAGCTTTTGTCTCTTGTGTTGAACCTCAAAAGGTCTATGAGGCGCTCGAAGACCCTGATTGGCTTAATGTCATGCATGAAGAACTCCACAACTTCGAGCGTAACAATGTGTGGCCTCTGGTGCCGAGGCCAAAGGAGAACCATAATGTCATTGGAACCAAATGGATCTTTAAGAATAAGCAGGATGCTCATGGCATTGTCATTCGCAACAAGGCGCGTTTGGTGGCTCAAGGCTACTCCCAAGTCGAGGGTATCGACTACGGTGAAACCTTTGCCCCCGTTGCCCGCCTTGAATCTATCCATTTGTTGCTTGCCTATGCTTCTCATCATAACTTTAAGTTGCAACAAATGGATGACAAAAGTGCATTTCTTAATGGTCCTATTAATGAGTTGGTTTATGTCAAACAACCCTCGGGGTTTGAGGATCCTAAGTTCCCCAATCACGTGTATCAACTCGATAAGGCACTCTATGGCCTTAAACAAGCCCCACGTGCGTGGTATGAGCATCTTACCGAGTTGTTACAAGATCGTGGGTTTGAAATTTGGAAAATCGACCCAACTCTTTTTACTAAGAGAGTCAAAGGGGAGTTGTTTGTCTGCCAACTATATGTTGATGATATTATCTTTGGTTCACCTAACAAAGCTTTCAATGATGAGTTCGCCGCACTCATGATCACACATTTTGAGATGTCCATGATGGGAGAGTTGAAGTACTTCCTTGGGTTTGAGATTAAGCAAAGAAGAGAAGGAATCTTCATCAAACAAGCCAAGTACACTCAAGACATGCTCAAGAGGTTTAATCTAAGTGATGTCAAGCCGGCTACTACTCCAATGCCAACCAAGTGCCAACTTGACATTGATCCCGATGGTAAAGCAGAGGATCAAAAGGTATATCGTTCTATGATTGGTTCCTTGCTTTACCTTTGTGCATCTAGAATGGATATTATGTTGAGTGTGGGAATCTGTGCACGGTTTCAAGCTTCTCCTAAGGAAAGTCACTTTGTGGCAGTCAAGCGAATCTTTCGATATTTGGCTCATACCCCAAACTTTAGCTTATGGTACCCAAGAGGAGCAAATTTCAACCTTGTAGGTTTCTCTGATTCAGATTGGGCAGGAGACAAAGTGGATATGAAGTCCACTTCTGGAGGGTGCCAATTCCTCGGTTGCTCTCTGGTAAGTTGGTCTTCCAAAAAGCAAAGTTGTGTGTCTCTCTCGTCCACCGAAGCAGAGTACGTGGCAGCTGGCAGTTATTGTGGTCAACTTCTATGGATGAGGAAAACTTTAAAGGATTACGGTGTCACTTGTGACAAAATGCCTCTTTGGTGTGACAATGAAAGTGCCATCTAGATTTCTCTCAACCCGGTGCAACATTTCAAGATGAAGCATATTGAGATTCGGTATCACTTCATTCGGGATCATATTCGGCGAGGAGAAATCGAGCTTCACTATGTCAACACTCATGATAACCTTGCAGATATCTTCACGAAGCCATTGGATGAAGCAAGATTTCGCGAGTTAAGGCATGAGCTAAATATCATAGATTTGAGCAATGTGGCTTGAAACCTTGCACACAATCCTCCCACTCAATATAGTTATCTTGCCTAGATGTAGGCATGGACATAGGGGGAGTATTGTTCTCTCAATGAACTCTTCCTCCCCTCATTATGCATAAATCGATCAAGTCTTTGTCATTTGCCATGTTAAATGGTATGAGTGCTTCAAGACGAGTATTGGTCATGGGCCCAAGGATAGTTCTTTGTGGTGCCATACCAAATAACTCAACCATAGGTGGCTTCGGCCACCGACCTCCTTCACGGAGGAGTGCCTTGTGTGTTGTTTCAGTTGTTTGTTGTCTCTCTTTCCGTGTGCCTTGTGTGTGCGCCTTTTGCTTTGCTTAAGCCTTCTTGTCGAAACTTGCATCTTCTTGGGGGAGCGGTACTACCGTGAATAGTCACGGTACTACTGCAAGAAAAAATACGGTACTACTGCAACCAGCACGGCAGTAATTTTTTACTGCCGCTGGTAGAGCACTAATACCGCTCCGCGTGTGGTACTTCCGCCCGGGCGGTACTACCGCGATGACCGCGGTACTACCGCATTTGTTCGAACGGCAGGGGGAGATCTAACTCCTCCATACCCATTCATCTCATCTCCCTCACGTCGTCTCTCTTCCTCTCAAGAACGCCGCCGGAGGACCTCGCCGGATCTCCTTCCCCGGCCACTCTCCTCGCATTCCGACCGGTGGGATCGTTCCCCACCTCGACCTCTTGCCATGGATGAAGGTTTCTCCCCAAATCCCCTCTTATTTTTGCCCGGTTGTTGTTTATAGGTTTTGGGGAGATGCATGTTGTTCTTACGATCTTCTTGACCTTATCCATGGAAGATTAGGGTGTTGGAGAGTTGTAGTGCAATAGAAATGCTAGTAAGTATGTTGCTACTAAGTTGCTATGATCAGCCGTAGTACCATTCGGCTGTTCTACGCGTTCTTGTTTAGATCCACTTTCGGATCTAACCCGAGCGGTACTACCGCTGGCTGAGTGCGGTTCTACCGCTTTGCCGCATAACGGTACTACCGCCCTAAGGAGCGTTACTACCGTGATGAACGCGGAAGTAATTTTTTAGTACCGCGTCATGTGCGGTACTACCGCATCACTTCGATACGGTACTACCGCCCCCTAAGGGGCACTAAAAATTTATTTCCGCCTTCTTCGCGCAGTACTACCGCTTGGTTCATATCCACTTCGTAGCACATACATATTATCCTTTCTACATGTTTCGTGCGCTTTTTGTGGCTTTTGCATTGATTCTCTTTGTTTTCCTTCGTGTTCTTGTGTTTGTGTCTTAGGTGGTGGCTCTGGTTCCAATGTCCGTCGCACAAACCCCAGCCGTGACACCAGGTCCAAGCGTCTGCGCACCCAAAGTGATGTTCCTGAGGGCTCCAATGCCCCCCAACATAGAACCAAGACCACCGCCACCAAGAACAAGGAACCAACTATGACCATGGAGGAGATACCAACTCATGAGTTCATCACAAGGAGGAAGATCAACCCTTATGTAGATCCCCGGGCTCAGTTCCAGGGAGATGAACTGTTCTGGACCAAGCAGCAGTATCGTATCTACACAGAGGTACTCAAGAGCAAGCACAACCTGTATGTGGATGCACATTGGATTGACATGACCCACATGCGAAAGGATGAGCACCGGGCCTACTTTGCTGAGGCTCTAGATCTTGTGGAGAAGTTTGGCATTGAGCACATCATGACATTTCAGATGGATTTTGACCCAGAGATTGTGGCACATTTCTATGCTTCACTGCACTACCATCCCAAGGAAGAACGTAACATGACTTGGATGACAAATGGTCATAAGATGACTGCTACATGGAAGGACTTTATGGATCTGCTTCAGGTTGCTGACGAGGGGCTCCACACTCCTGTTGGAGCTCGGCCTCATGCCAACAAAGAATCTGCCAACAAGGACCGGCTGCTTCCTTTTTATGTTTAGAAGACGCTTGCTAGTGGCAAGAAGAATTGGGTGATGAACCCCTTTCTGGATATCATGCATAGGATCTTCCACAACACCTTGTTTCCTCGAGTTGGGGACAAGGACATGGTACATGCATACCTCATTGACATGTTGCTGATGTGTGAGGAGGCCCGCAGTGCTCAGACTCAACCACATGATATCTCCCATATCATGTGGTGTGAGATCCGCTTTGCGATTTTCTCTCGTAAAGTTCCTATCTATGGTCCTTTCCTGTTTCTACTTATCTCCAAGACTTGGGAGAAGCTTTACTCTGATGAGGAGTTTGAGGCACCGTAGTGGATTCGTCATGAGCCTACCCGACTTCGCATCAAGAGTCGTTAGGCTACCACCACTACCCATGCGGAGGCTGCTGCAGCTCAGATGGATGAAGATGAGGAGCCAGTGGAGGAGGAGGCAGCTGAGGACAGTTCTGGAGGATATGCTCCTCCCTCGTCTAACCCCTCGTGGGCTAAGAAGCTGAATAGGAAGATGAAGGCACTATTTTGTATGCAGGCAAAGAGGCAGTACAAGGCTCATGTGACTCACAAGCAATCTCGCCAGCGTGACAAGAAGATAATGAAGATCTTTGGTGAGGAACCATCTGACGGGTCAGAGGAGATCATCACTCCAGAGGCTGAGTGGATTGCCAAACAGGGCTACACGTGGTCTGAGTCTGAGGAGGAGCAGCAGGAGTCTGACGGACAGCATGACGACTGAGTTCTTCCGCCTGAGCTACCACCTGTCCTAGGTGTCCTCTTTCCCTTTGTGGTGTCATGATGCCAAAGGGGGAGAGAGTGTTAGGATTTGCGTCTTGTGCCGTGTTTATTTACGTTTCGTTGGTTGAACTTTGTCTTCTTGCTTGTGTTTGTGTCGTGTGTGTGAGACCTTCATATGGTGTGAGACATATGCTCCCTTCTCATTAACTCGTTACTATGTCTATGCTATCTGTTAGGCTGTGAGTGGTTGCTTCACTTGTCCTTTATATGTGCTCACCTTACCCTCTTTACATCTGTGTGTAGAATCTTATTCTTTGGTGCAAGGAGTAAATTGTTTGTAGAATATAGGGGGGAGCATTGATCCTAGTATGTGTGGTGTGCAGTCTAAAGCACCTTCTCTTGTATGCACACATCTAGGGGGAGCTTACCTATATTCTATAACTTTGCTAGGTTTTATTACTTTCTTATATATCCTTGTGCAAATCCCGTATTGTCATCAATCCACCAAAAAGGGGGAGATTGTAAGGGCATATTTCTCCCTAAGTAGTTTTGGTGATTGATGACAATGCATTTGCGGACTAATCATGTGCCCTGAGCTTTTCAGATATATCTCCCTAGGCACAAGACGATCAAGTGCCCCTCGGAACCTATGGAAGACGGTGTTTCCTTTTGTTTCTTTTCGGTGGAATTGAGTCATAGGAAAGCCGTACTATTAAGAGGGGGTCCACTTCGGAAAGGTTTGGGTGGAATCAACACGTACACGTCTACTCATTCGCACCACCTTTCCTTTGCTTCTCTGGAGCTCCGGCCGTTTTCCTTGTCGGTACAAAAACACTGGCATCCTACTACTGCAACTGCTTCACATGTGGTAATACCGCTCAGAGTTGCGGTAGTACCGCACGGTCACACGGTAATACTGCTTCAGGGATGCGGTAGTACCGCACTACGCGGTAGTACCGTACCATGAACACAGTAGTACCGCGTGTGACCGGCCCAGCGTCGTAACTAGTACGGTAGTAGGTGCGGAAGTAATTTTTTACTTCCGCTTCCTACACGGTAGTACCGCTTCTAGAAAGCGGTAGTACCGAGTCAGGTTTTTGCTACGACCGTAAATCTGCGGATGTATTTTATTTAGTCCGTGCTTCTCCTCAGCCTGTCTAGCCCTGCCTTGCGGTAGTACCGCAAGGACGTGTGGTAGTACCACTCAGGCAGTACAACCGCCCGGTGCTTCAACGCAACAGGGCTAGTACTGGCCTATACTGCACCAGCGGTAGTACTGCAACCTGAGCGGTAGTACCGCTGGGCCGAGTGGTTGTACCGCAACTTATGTGCGGCAGTACCGCGCTCTGCGGGCAGATTTGTGGGATAACGGTTGGATTTGTTCTCCCACTATGCATAGGGAGTCTTCTTCTCCAAGAAGACTTACCTCTTCCTCCCCAAAGCTCCATTGTTGCTCAATGCTCCATTTCCGCCCGATCTTTCTCCCAAGCCAATCAAACTTGTTGATTTCCTCGGGATTGCTTGAGAAGGCATCGATCTACACTTCCACCAAGAAAATTTGATTCCCCCACTAATCCCTTGCGGATCTTGTTACTCTTGGGTGTTTGAGCACCCTAGACGGTTGCGGCCACCTCAGAGCCATATTCCATTGTGGTGAAGCTTCGTGGTGTCATTGGGAGCCTCCAATTCGGTTGTGGAGAGAGCCCCAACCATGTTTGTAAAGGTTCGGTTGCCGCCTTCAAGGGCACCACTACTGGAATCACGGCACCTTGCATTGTGTGAGGGCGTGAGGAGAATACGGTGGCCCTAGTGGCTTCTTGGGGAGCATTGTGCCTCCACACCACTCCAACGGAGACGTACTTCCTCTCAAAGGGAAGGAACTTTGGTAACACATCCTCGTCTTCACCGGCTCCACTTGTGGTTATTTCTTTCCTTTACTTGTGCAAGCTTTCCTTGTTTACCTTAGCTAGCATGCTTGTGAGGTTGTTATCTTTGCTTCCTATAAGTTGTCACCCTAGTTGCATACCTAGACAACTTACTTTGTTGCTTAATAAAAATTGGTTAAGAAAAGCTAAAAATTATTAGTTGCCTATTCACCCCCCTCCAGTCAACCATATCGATCCTTTCAAGAGACATATAGTAGAATTGGTCAAATTCATCCGGCTCGAACAAGGTGAGAGCAAGTTGGAGTTCATCTTTCAGACCACCTCGGAACTGATATATCTTGCTCTTGGCATCGGGGATGTCTTGCTTCGCATAACGGGCAAGATTCTGGAACTTAACATTGTATTGATAGACGGACATAGTGCCTTGCTTCAGGTTGCAGAATTGCTCACGCATGCCTTCAATGACACTGGTTGGAATGTGATGAGAGCAGAAATCTTTGCAGAAGTCAGTCCACGAGATCTCACGATCACCTCTAGAATCTTTGTACTGTTGCCCCCAATCAGCAGCTTGATCTTTGAGTTGCAAAGCGGCAAACTTGACATAATCCTCAGGCCTCACGTTACTGCATTCAAAGTGCTTTTTGATGTATGTGATCCAATCTTCAGCATCTAGCGGGTCCACACAGTAACTGAACGACTTTGGTTGGTTTGCCAGGAATTGGTTCAGTGTCGCAAAGTGAGGTTGATTGAACAGATTGCCTTGGCCTTGGTACCCATGATTGCCTTGATTTGCTTGGTTGGCTTGAAAGTTCTGCATCATTTGCATGCGCATCTGAGTGTTCTCGTTGGTTACTTGCATAATCGCTCTCCATGCCTTAGATGGAGGAGGAGGGGGAGGAGGACGTTCAGGACAACGCTCTTCTTCGCCCTCTTGGTTAAGGTTGGGAACCTTCTTAGGAGCCATCCTGAATATGATGACAACCATTAGCCATTGACGTAAATAGGTAAGATGAATCAACGGCTAGAAATTGCAACATAAGTCTTCACAATGAACATTCGAACAAAAAGAATGAATGAATTCAAGAGTTTAATGGTACAATAGTCTTGTCGAGAAGCCACTTGGGAGACAAAAGTTAAAATAAAAACAACAAGGTACAGATGGAACAAATACATGATAGAAGTTTCGTCCCCCATGTTCGTGCTGAATGCCCCATGGAACGTGTTACAACGGGTGTTGCAATCCCCGGATCAGCATAGCCAAGGACCCTTTAAGATGCAACTCCCAATTGGAACAACGCCCATGAAACCTCTTCACTCGATGTTGAACCCCAAACCTCATACCATGCACTCGTTGGAAGAATATCTACGAGCTACTTGAAAACCCACCTATTAATTCCCGAAGCTTTTCGGTTATGCAATCTGGTGTTGGGGATACAGGGGAAGCACCACGCACTCAACTCTAAACCTACATCCAGCTGTATCCATCCGTCAACACATAACTAGTCATCCTCAGAAACTGTTTACCTCGGACCTTCGAAACACATCCTCTATACTAGCTGTCGCAATACTCCCGAACTACCTCCCTAGTACAGGATGACGTCAGGGTTATCTCACCACTAACCGCATAGAAGAGTTTTCGATGTCGGTCATCTTAAGTATTGTAGAACCGCTACGATACATTTGTGACGACAACACCTCGGAGCTCAACTCCCCGGGACACTGCCACAACCCCTAAATGACAGGAGGTATCGAGAACAATGTTCTCGTCACAAAGATATCGGAACAATCCAAACAATACTCGTGTGATCCTAAGAAAATTAGTGAATTTTTGAGAGTAGAGGAGATAGAACAACGTCAGGAGTCCTCACCAGAGCGATGAAGGGATGAGGAGTAAAAAGAAATCCTACTCTCCGATATATATATATAGGACTCAAACATTTTTGTGTGTGTGCCTAGACTCAATCGTCAGCGATTCCATCAATCAGGGGGCTCCTAGATCGGAGAAGGCTCTGAATACCAACTTTTAAAGCCCAGTATGCGGCTATGTCCCCCACGTGTCGAGGCATGACTTAAGGACATACACGCATACTAGAATGATCTCAAGTATGGTATCTTTGCACATCTCATGTAAAATTCAGGGATGAAAATGTAAAATGATAGTTGGCTTACACTCGCCACGTCGCACAATGAATACAATAACATACATCATCCAAATAACATCAGGGTCCGACTATGAATGAAATCAAAACGAGAAAGATACCATAAATAACACACGCCCGGATCCTCCTAGTAAGAACCACTACTGATCATCGGGATAAGACACATAGTAACGTCCACGCTCTTCATCGAACTCCCAGTGAAGTTCCGAACCATCTCCTCCATAGATCTCAACGGTACCTGCATCTGGTGTGTGTTGAATCTGTGAGCTACAGAGGACTCAGCAATCCCGTTACCGGGTATCAAAACTACCAAAGCCTTAGGTGAGGGAAGGCTATAAACAAGGTTGCAGCAAGCACTATGCACTAGCTTACGAGTTTAGAGCGAGAAGAGAACAAGTGCCAACGAGCGCCAAGTTGACCAAGAAGTGATCCTAACTAATCACGATAAAACATAACCCCACCATGTTCACTTCCCGAAGCCCTTCGAAAAGAGACCATCATGGTTACTCACATAGGTAGTATATTCATGAATAAGGTGTCAAGTTATCTACAACCGGATATTAACAAATTCCCATCTGCCACATAACCGCGGGCACGACTTCCGAAAGATCAAAACCCTGCAGGAGTGTCCCAACTTAGCCCATCACAAGCTCAGGATCCGCAGAGTCGCAATTCCAAAGCGGGAAGACCAGAGTATCCTCGGAATCCCGTGCTCAAGATATTTCGACAAAGGTAAAACTAATCCAGCAAGACCTCCCGGCATGCCGACACCCTGATAGCAGCCGCGTGTATCTCGTCTTAGGCCACGGCCGGATGAGCGAAGCGTACAGGTGCCAAAATACCCCAAGTTTCCATGGGGCGGACCCGCACAGTGCTCTAGTTTGGACCAACACTGATGAGGAGCACTAGCCCGGGGGGGTGGATTAAGACCTAGGGTTTATAACTCCCAATGCAAGTCTTTAGTTCTTAGGAAAATGTAGAACCAATGTCGGGACTTGCTGGAGAAGCTTTAAACAGAGCGAATTAACAAGGGGGTCCCATAACCCCAACCGTGTTAGGAACGCAAAATCAATCGGTTTATCGGTTCCTAAGGTGGCATGAGTGGAACAAAACACCAAGCAGAAGGCTTAGCCTTCCACCCATTACCAATATTAGTTTAACAAGTAATATATTGTGTTAACCCAATAACAAGTTCATCCTGGAGCAGTCTTCAAAACTTCACCTGCAACTAACAACGCTATAAGTGGGGGCTGAGCGATGCGTACTTAGCCAAACAACGGTTTGCTAGGAAGGTGGTTAGGGTGTTTCATGGCAACAATAGGGGGCCTGACAAAAAGGTATGGGCATCTAGGAATATCTAAAAGAACGAGACATCTAGCATAGGCAAAGATAGAAGTGATATCGGGGAATGTCCTCTTGCCTGGTAAGTCGTCGATGCGATCGTAAGACGGCTCCTCGAACTCAGTCTCGACAAGATCCTCGAACTCGGTATTAGCTCCCGGCTCTACCCAACACAAGAGCACAACAACAGCACAATATCAAACAAAGAGCAATGCACAATCAACATGATGCAAGACATATCATGGGATGCAAGTATGATGTGCGGCTTCATGAGGATGCTCTTGAGCCTAAGAAGAAGATGATGGAAATGGCTTCATCTTGGGAAACCAAGCAATCCACTGGATAGTTTGGAAGATTTCAGTTGAAATCGATATAAAGATCACCGGAAACGGATGCATGGTTTGCAAATGACGAGCAAAACAAGATGCAATGCAAAACTGCAGTTTACAGCAACATGGCAACTTTGGAATAAGAAATAATTATGCTACAACAACCAAACATGAAGACAAAAGGCATGGATGTGAACTAGACATGATACTTAACAAGCATGAACTTAGAGCACACCCAAAACCTGGCTGGAACACAATTAAACTAGCATGGAAAGTTGAAATAAATTTACAGAATTATCAGACTTAGTGAAAATTACAAGGCATGGCAGAAATTACAATGAGTAGGCATGTTTGCAATCTTGTGCAACTCAAATCAAAGCATAGCATGGCATGGGAATAAATCCAACATCAAGAAGACATATTTGAGAAGCTACGCATAGCAAGAACATTGACATAGGGTTCATGGAACACTAGCTATACTCGTGGCAAAACTGAACATGTTGATAACATGCTGACAGAAACATTTTATAGCATCTTGAGAGCATGATAACAACAAGCTATAGCGACTCCTCAATGCAAACAGTTGCATGGATAGCTAGAGCATAACATATACTTCAAGGAACACACTCTGAACAACTATAAACATGCATAACAATGACAGTGGCATCATGGAAACATGGCATAAAAATTAAGAGATTCACACTTAGCAGAAATTTAACATCACGATGACATGTTAACAAGCTTATTGCACTCATTTCAAGACATATCATGGCATGGAAATAAATCTATCATGTAGAGCACATTCCAAATAGCAAAACTAATGTTGACACCTAGCTCATATTACACATGGATTAATATACACAAGCAAGAAAAAACATCATCTGATAAAAAGTTCAGAAATTTATCAGCCAAATGCACTTTTGCAACAGAGATAAACATGACAATATGTCACCTAAAATGAATGCTACAGCAACCATCATGTAGAGCACTTCACAATGAACATCTGGACATATCATTCACTCCATTCGGATCAACATGCACAAAGTTATTAGCTCACGAACATGCCAACAAATTTACACAGACCACAAGTGCTGAAACAGTTTCAGCATGAAGCACTCTTACCAGGAAGATTAAGTCAACTAGATGAACTCTAACATGCATAAAACTGATGCTAACATTTAGAGCACGACGAGACGAACATTTCGACATATTATATGAGCAAAACGGAGCAACGACCACAAAGTTATCACATGCTAAAGGAGGCATACAAATTGAAGAATCCGGGAAATTAGAAGAAAAATGAGGTCAACCTCAAATCAGATCTAGGGTTCCAGCGCGCGCGGATCGAGGATGGCCGAAGAAGGAGCGGCGGCTCACCGGAGAGGCGAGGAGGCGCGGCGGGGCCGGCGAGGCGGCGCCTCACCGGCAGCGAGGAGGCGGCGGCCGGCGGTGGCAGCGTCGCGGTCGGGCCGGGTGGCAGCCACCGGAGGCGGGGACGAGGCGGCGCGTGGATGTCGGGGCCGCGCCGGCGGCGAAGGGCGTCGGGGGCCGGCGGGCGCGCGTCGGGCGGTGGAGGTGGCAAGGCGGCTCAGTCCGCGGGGGCCGGGGACGGGCCGCGGCGGGCCCGCGCGGCGTGGCGGCTGTGGGACGGCGGCGCTCACCACGTGGCGCGTCCGGGCGGATGTGTCCGGTCCATCCCGGACGTGTCCGGCGGCACGAGGAGGGAGGAGACTAGGGTTTGCCCGAATTTTGGGCGAGAGGTGCCTTTTTATAGATTCTGGGAGCTAGGAAGGTCCAAATGGGGTGCGACTTTTGCCCACACGATCACGATCCGACGACCGAGAGGATGGAGGGGGTTGTTCTGGGTTAGTGGGCTGTTGTGGAGGGGGTCTTGGGCCAAAAGGAAGAGGAGCTTTTAGCCCACGAGGTTAACCGTTGGAGTATCAAACGACCTCCAAACGCGATGAAGCTTGACAGGCGGCCTACACGTACTAAAATAACAACGTACACCAAGTCTCACCTCAAACCGAGAATGTTCTGCAGCCACATACGAAAGAAGGACTCGGAGGTGCCACGGGCACGTGTGCGAGTGTCGGAACTCGAAACGGACAACGGGAAGAGACGAGCGTGACCGGGTGCAAGTGACAACACGAATGCAATGCAATGCACATGATAACATGACATGGATGATATGCACACACGCACGCGGAAAAACGAAGAAACCCGAAATGAAGAAAGAGCCCAGAATGGAATTGATGAAGTCAACGTTGCATATATTGCCAGAAATGGAGTTGTTACATCCGGGGTGTTACACGTTGCGATGGTAGAAAAGATTCAGACCATTGTACACTCATATGCGCGTAGTAGCTCCCCCCCCTCAGGCTACCTTGTCGGGCAAGAGCGGGGTGTCTCCACTATGGTACACTCCATCAATCCACCAAAGCAGGAGTAGGGTTTTACGCCTCACAGCGGCCCGAACTTGGGTAAAAGCTGTCGTGTCATCGTTGTTGCGCTGCCCCGCGACCTCCACTCTTTGTGCATCGCGCTCTACCCCCTTATCGAAATAAAAGGGGCCGATGGCCCCATAGGTGGCCGTGTTTTCCCATGACATCTTTGCCGTGCCAGGTAGGTGGAAGCGCTTGCGCGGATACGAGAGTTTATGCATCGCGACATCATCATCATAGTTTCCTTCATCAACGACTTCATCATCCATGGCACCCGAGAAGAAACTCGGTGCTGCAGCTCACCCGTCCACCTCGAAATCCCCTCCATACGCGGCTGCTAAGGCCGTGGGGGCGCATGGGGACGCGGGTGCTACAGGAGACATGGTCGGCGCAGGTGGCGTCGTTACCACCTTTCCCACGGCCGAAGCGGGAGCAGGGGCACCGGAGGAGGACAGCATCAACATAATCCCTGCTGCCATGTTCCACGGAACGCGGGTGGAGAGGTTATTCCATCTACACCTCTCCATCCCCCAGAAGGGCGTAGCCGCAACGGCGACGCTTTCTCTGGGGCGAACCGTGCCCCTCTAGCTGCCCCCGTTAAGGGTGCATCCGCTAGGCATGCGCCATCCCTGGGGCGAGCCGATCGGGTCGGTTCACCAGAGGGAGCAATCGACCCCAAGCGCATTTGCCTCGTCACCACGCCACGACGATGAGAGCATGACGCTATCAATGACGCTCTGCCAGAAGCCAGACGACATTGCGGTCTACATCATCATCCATGCCGAGCACTGCCTCGGAAGCCATGGCGCGGGCCCTACTCATGTGGAGATTTCCGCCGCCGGCCGATCAAATGGATGAGTGGAGAGCCACCATCCAGAGTCTGATTGGCTTCACCGAAGCCGGAGGATCACAGCGAGCAGGCTCGTCAGGGCCTCTGTTGGGGGCAACAATGACCCGAGCTGCTGCCCGCGCTGAGGGAGCCACCCCCATGGTGCAGTCCACTCTGCGGCAGCCAGCGCAGAGACTGCAGCTAGAATTGCACGACCAAGCACCCAACGATATATCAATGGTCTCATCTGGCCCTCGAGCACATCAAGACCAGCGGCGAGCCCTAGAGGACGAACAAAGGGGAGACGCGCGTGTCACCATCGAGGAACGTCGGGATCCCACCGCCAGTGTGATAGGTACAATGGCCTCGACGTTGACGAGCCTGCGCTCGTTGAGAGCGGATACCTACCTTTCGAGGTTGGGTGCCCCGCTTTCGCCCGCAAGCTGCAGACGGTTCATTTGCGAGTTTCTCGCACATTTAGGCCAGAGATACCTGAGAAGTACGATGGAAGGCCCAAACCGGCAGAGTTCTTGAGCATCTACACCATCGATGTTCAAGCTGCCAGGGGAAGATATGAGAAGGTGTTCGTTAATTACTTCCCTTTGGCACTCAATCAAAATGTGAGGTCTTGGCTGATGCACCTGCCGAAGAACTCCATCTCGACCTGGGCTAAAATGTTCCATGAATTTGTTGGTGCCTTCATCGGCGACCATCAAGAACCAGGGCGGCCCAGCGACATGCAACTTCTTGTGCAGAAAGAAGGAGATACTTTGCAGAAGTACATGCAAAGGTTCAGTCGAGTGCACAGAAACATTCCAAATATCTACCCAGTAGCTGTGATAGCCACATTACAGTCTAATGTGCGCAACCGCAGGCTGTGTTCCAAGATGAATGTGTGGCTGCCCAAGACTGTGAAGGAGTTGTACTCTCTAGTGGACAAGTTTGCTCGCATGTAGGAAGGGAGACGAATCCCTGGAGAAGAAAATGGCAACATCGTCAACTCAGAGGACAACGACGACGTCACGAGCCGGAAGAAGAAGAGCAAGAAACACAATCATAAGCGCAAGGATAAAGTGGTAATGTCCATCGAAGGATATAGCACACCTATTACTGGCAAGAAGTCTAGAACCGAGGCCCCTGACAAGGAAGTTGCTGCGTGCATGGATTGCCGGGAGGCCGTGACTACCGAGAAAGCTAGGAAGGGTGATGGGCCATACTGCAAGATCCATCGGACCAAAGGCCACGTTCTTCAAGAATGTTTTCAAGTTAAGCAGCTTGTCAAGAAGCAGAGGGCTGAGTATGAGAAGCGTGACAATGAAAAGGATCAGGATGGCACTGGCGGGATGGGCCACGGTGGTGGAGAAAATCGCCCCGGCAAGACACCTCAGTATCATGGGAAACCAGCCAGCGGCCGCGAGAAGAAGGATTGTGATGAAGAAAGTAATGAAGGAGATGAGGAGGAAACGAGCGAGCAGGAGTTCCAAAAATCCACTGTCGCCCTATGCATTGACGGGGTTGTATATTTGCACTCCTCTCACCACCAACTTAAACAGTGGCCGCGTGAAGTTAATGCCGTGGAACCAGCAGCAGATTCTCGGAAACCGCACAAATGGTCTCGCACGCCCATCATCTTTGATGAAGAGGACCACCCTGACCGCTCTATCGTAGTAGGGTGCTTGCCATTGTTGGTCTCACCAACAATCCGCAACTCAAGGTCACAAAGGTGTTGGTTGACGGTGGGGATGGGTTAAATCTGATTTCTCCAAGGTTGTCAGAAACTCCAGATAGCAGACAAAGAGCTCATGGTTACTGGCACATTCCAAGGAATCGACCCCGACAGGAGTCGTCCTTAGGGAAAGATCAAACTACCGGTGCCATTTGGAGGTGAGTTAAACTACCGGACTGAGAAGATCGTTTTTTATTTCGTTGACTTCCCCATGCTGTAGAATGGAATCCTTCATCGCCCAACCCTACCCAAATTGAAGGCAGCATCCCACTATGCCTACAGCACTCTGAAGATGTCAAGGCCGATGGGCATTGTCTCCATTCCATCAGATAAGAAAGACACAGTCATATGCGTGGACAAGATGTACTAGGAGGCATTTGCCACAGAGGCCGCGGAGGTCACTGCTTCTGCCAAGGAAAGCAAGGAAAAGAAGAAAGATAGCATGGTCGTCAACAAGGAGTCCACAAATCATACCTTGTCAGATTCGGGGCTACGCAGACCCTTGATAGATTCGAACACTAGGGTGTGTGCAAAGAACTCAACTTCCCCTGTCTGCCTACTCGTCGATCTCACGGCCTAACTCGATGAACATGAAGGAAATGGGACAAGGAAGTTTGCCCAGGTGGGGTGCTTCCCCTAGAAGCTCACTTAAAATTAAGAGAAGGGGAATAGCGAAATGACTCTGTTGTGTGCCTATATTAGACTCAAAATGCCACTGCTCACTCCCACGGAACACCTAACCCCCAAGTAAAAACAAACACGCAAGCGTTCGTTGCCCTACCTGCTCGCATCCCATCTTCCCTTTCCCTCTACCTCGATCCCTAGGGGGAGCGCTAGAGTTCCTCCAGCAAGCCGCCGCCACAGGTCCCATCTAGCCTGCCCCTCAGCGATGCTCTGTCCAGCTAGGCTACATGGCCGCTGAGTAGGGCCCTATCTCCCTAGTTGCTCCTCGCTCTAGTGCCGCCCTTAACTATCATGGTCTCAAGCAGCTGCTCCGCTATGGTCCGTCCTACGCTCTACTCTAGCAGTCACCACACAACTACGGTCGACGCCCCACTCCGGTAGAAGGCACCTCGTTCCGCCTCCTCTCCTCCCAGGTCGTGGCCTTGAGATGGTGTTGCAGGATGAGCTTATCCAACAAGGTAACGATCGCCTTTGATTTTTTTCCAAAATTTCTTTCTGATCTGCTATACGATGAATTACTATGAGGTTGTCCTGCTGCTGCTACATGATGAATTGGTATGAGTTGCTACTTCTGTATGATGAATTACTATGAGATGTTGTTGCTGCTCTATGATGGATTGTTATGAGCTACTGCTGCTGCTACTACTGCGGCTGCTGCTGCTATACGAGGAGTTGCTATGAGCTGCTTATGATTATGTATGATGAATTGGCATGAGCTGCCGCTGGTGCTACTGTATGATGAATTGTTATGACCTGCTGCTGCTATATGATGGATTGCTATGAGCTGCTATCATTGTATGATTAATTGGTATGAGCTACGGCTGTTATATGATGCTTTCAATTGGTGCTGCTATTTGATAATAATCAGCCACTGGGACCATGGAATTTTGATAAATGATGGTTCTTCATTTAAATTTAAACAATGGGCTCTGGTTGGAAGACATTGAGCAAAACAGATTGTGCCAAGTAGATGGTATTTTTGTATTTACATTTTGAAAAAATAATGATGGTCTATTTTCCTATCATATTAATTACTACAATGGGTTCAATTCGTGATGTTTGCAAGTCAAATTAATTTTTATATGAGTAGCAAAATGACAAAATATAATGTAATCTAGACTTTTCACTGATCATACCACATATAAGTTGAGAAAGCAGGCAAGGAAAAGAACTGGTTCACTTATTATCTAGAGCTTATATTCAAAGGAGCTTATTTTCTTAGGATAACTACAAATAATTGACCCTAAGAACCCTGGCCAACAACACTGCCATACAAATAACAAGTCACGATGATTACTATGCACCTACCATACCACGCTGTATAGGCTCACCGCCGCCCCTCCTTTTTTTTGCAATGTTCCATGAAAATGCCACATACATCTTTTAGTAAGAAATCTTATACTTTTTCATTGTTGCTCCCCATCTACAAGTTGACACGGCTAATTAGCGATATCTCTACATGAGAATATATTGCATATCCCTTGCACATATTTAAACCACCAGTTAACGATTGTGTGCGTCGCATAAACTAGCCATGACTCTAAGTACTAGACTTGCAGACACTCTACGGGAGCCTAATTTAGTGCACTAGAATTCCTTCATGCCACCTATTATTTTGTGGAATGTATGATGTCTAGATCTCTAATATAGCAACCAGTAGTGGAAATCATTGGCTGCACAAAGGGATTACTGGTCGAAAATATTAGCAAAGCACGCTGGCAGGCACACAACAATACAAGAGAGAGAGAGACACACTTACAAGATCATAGAAATGCCTCGGTCTAGGATCTTGGTTGCCAAGGAGTTAGATCCAGAAGAAGCATAGTCCTTGTAGCTCTTGCCACCTCCATAACATGTAACAGCGACCTATTAGTATATTTGAAGTACATCTGGCAGGTGATTTTGGACGGGTTTAAAGGTGAGAAGTACCTAGGCCGTGGCGGGTGGTTGGCATCGTTCCAGATGGTGGGAATCATGTTAGAAACGTCAAGGCTGATGACGCTGCACTGGCTGTCGGGGGTCCAGTAAGGAGATCTACGACCGTGGAGGAGGGTGTTTGTGAAGCGGCCCCGGTAGGGTGGACTAAGGTGTGGACGAAGTGGATCTGAGGTCATGGACGATGGTGTCGGTGAAGCTGCTCTGATGGTTGGGTTGAGGATGGTGTCGACGATGCGTATCTCCGGCCGTGGGCGAGGGTGTGAGAAGTTGCTCCGGTAGGTTCAGCAAGGGTGTCGACGAAGTGGATCCGAGGTCGTGGACATGGGCGTTAGCAAAGCGGCTTCGATACAGTTGAGAATGGTATCGGCGAAGCTGCTCCGATAGGGTTGAGGATGTCATTGGCGTATCGGCTCCGGCAGGGTTGAGGACAGTGTTGACGAAGAGAATTAGAGGTCGTCAATGGAGTCATCCATGGGGCGGCTGTTGGGGTGTGGACGAAGCGGCTCTAGTGCGGTGTACGAAGGAGCTGCTACATATGCGCTGTGGTTTACAAGAGTACCGATGAAGCAGATCCAACACCATGGACAATGCCGGCGCTGAATGGGTTGTGGTACAAGTGTTGGTGAGTAGTTTACTATTTCTAGGGGAGGTGCGAGTGGTAGTTGCAACCGCAGAAGCAGATCCGGCGAGGTGGATGATGCCGGGAGTGAATGGGTTCTGGTACGCAGGTGGACCGCCAGTCTAGGGTTTTGAGATGGAAGTGGTCGAGCAGCCGATGAAGTACGAACGACGATATGTAAGATGGTCCAGTGCTATGGAGTAGTCTTTTTGTGGCAGGGGAGAGGAAATGGGGGTACCATGTGGTGAGGGAACCAGAAGTTACCAGAGCAACCCCAACCAATTATGTTAATGAGGGTCGTATTGTTCTCCATGCACCAAGGACAAAAGGGTAATTTCGCATGCTACAGATTTGGTTGTGGAAATTTTAGTAGGAGGCGGGAGATTTCGCCACCCACGAGATCGTTCGTATACATTTTCAACTAATTTTGGATAGTGCTAGTGGAAGCCGATCATGCGAGACTGTGTACACGGTGCACTCGTGAGCAGTTAATGACCTTATGAAGTCCACCTAGTAAAAAAGATAATAACTCTGCATGATGCACCAATAACTTTTTATGATCATACGGGCATAGCCGGTCGTACGGGTGTAGAGGCGCATTCATACAAAATGGATCAAACGCTTAGCCTATGTATTTCTCATGTAAATATATAATTTAGTGACATTGGATATTTATTGTAAAGACATTGCATTGAGTTGTAAATTTTAATTATATTGTACAATAATAAATGGATAATATAGATGTGCAAAAGAAATGGATATTATAGTCCCCTACTCAAAAGTGTTACCTAATATGATTACATGGCCCTCCATTTCATAAATTGAAGTATCAGTTGAATTTATGTATGAACATTACGCATATTACTCCATAATAGAACATTAAATCATCCAAAACTGTTGGACTTGAATGCAACACTAACAATGACGCATGTACATGATAACCACAGTTATTTTTTGAAGAAATATCACTACAACTTTGGCATGCACAATTGAAAAATGCTTTTTGAAAGAAAAAAACTTGTATGATATGTGAGTGTCCAATATTTAGAGTGTTGTATCAATATTGTATCTTCGGCCACTATACAAAGTAGATATTGATTATGTTCAAGCGATGCATGTCATCGACAGTTAGCTAGTATACGTGAATGAATTGTGCAATCTCTCACATACAAATCTCATTTCTTCGTGGTTATCTCAGTCACACACCCACACTTTGTCTATTTGTATCCCTCCGTCTAGGTTAGAATTCGTCTTT
The DNA here is from genome assembly GCA_902687465.1 of Secale cereale. Classification (NCBI taxonomy): domain Eukaryota; kingdom Viridiplantae; phylum Streptophyta; class Magnoliopsida; order Poales; family Poaceae; genus Secale; species Secale cereale. The sequence goes on from LR738711.1 coordinate 303,963,542, forward strand.
CTATATCGTCCTACAAGTCTCTCACACAAAAGCAGTCTTTGTCAAACAAGCCCACCCCTTTAATCACCCACCCACCGCCACTCATATCTTGAATAATAACTATGTATCACACGCATATCCGTAAGGTTAACTCGAGTCTCGGAACAATATGAATCCGTACAATGGGATTCCAGCAGAGCACCTTTTTATTTTGAGATTTTGATAAGAGTTCGTGCACACGCACACACATTGTTCCTCTCTTCATTTATTTCCCAACACTTCCATGCACACCCGTTTGTTCATCTCCCTGATGCTTTAAGTATGCCTCACACACATGCTATGTACCTATCCCCCAGTATAGTTATGTGACACACAAACTTCGAGGATGTTTGGTTTGTGACTAAACTTTGCCAAAGATTGCCACACCTAAGGTTAGGAAAGTTTGACCAACTTAGGTGAGTGTTTGGTTCGAGCCACACCTTAGGCAAGCCACATATTTGCCCCACATGACATCCACACAAAAGGTGTGGCAAGATTCCCTTAGGCTTGCCAGATTGTAGCTCTCATTTTGATGAACTAACCTTAGGCAAGCTTGGCAAAAATGTATGACAAAGTCTGGCAATACTAGGCCTAGAACCAAACATCCCCTCCCTCTCTCTTTCTATCTCCCTCTGTAAGTGTCACTGGCACCCTCCCCCCCCCCTTACGACATTGAAGGAGTAGGGTGACACCTCGATCTGGATATTAGTCTATCTATTGG